>OZ010585.1:53093590-53143590 GCA_963932145.1 Acanthosepion lycidas
CACGTTAAACGTTGAAGACAGACTAGCCAAAAATGTACACGAATAACAAATGTAACTTAATCTGTATGGCAGCACAGCGACATCTATCGTAAACTTCAAACTTAATAACTCCAAAACGAAGGATTTACGGACATATGTTTACATAATAGAAGAAGGGTGTTGACATCTGCACTCTGTGTTATCAAAAGCATACCTTTACCGTATTCTAAAATTTTTATAACTTATCTTTATTTTAATTTTATTTTAGGGAATAAATATTCGTTAAAAATTCGTTTTGTCGTGTATTTGCTTTCGTTCTTCGTCGTTTGTTAAAAGCATCTTATAGAAACGTAAATGAAAGAAACAAACTCTGTAGATGTCTTTATCCCTTGATATAATTGACTTCAAATTCCTTTGAGTCAAGCGTTGTACATTGAATATCAGGGGAGAAAAAACGAGTAACTGACTAGTAATTAATGCAACTGTTGCTGATAGAATATAAAGACAATAAAAGTTCATTTATCCATTTTGACATGCTGTTTGATACAGTCTTTAACCATAACATTCACATAAGATCTGATGTACAAGCAGATTTTTCTTAGGAAGGTGTTGATAATTCTTTGTAAGTGTGTAGGGAATTATTCATTAACGAAATCTTTTATATTGAAGATAAAAACGAATTATTATTATTGCTGTTGTTGTTGTTGTTGTTGTTGTTATTATTATTATTATTATTATTATTATTATTATTATTATCATTATTATATGTTGGCATCGCAGATTGCTGAGTCAACTGAGGCATGGTGCCAACAAGATGCCTCACAACCCAAGAACTTTTTGAAGAATCCTAGCAAAGTGATTGACAGTTTTCTGCTGGTTTACAACCTTGGTCCCAATACTCCCAAAGCGCTTTTTTCAGTTTTCGAGGTAGAATTTCAATTGTATTCATTACAGGTATTAGTTCTACATTCATGTTCCCCAACTTCAGCTCCTTAACCAGATCCTTTTATTTTTACTATCTTTTTTATTACTTTGTATTAGGTTGGTGCAAAAATAATGACGTAATAATGGCGTTTTTTGACGTTAGAAAATACGTCAAAAAACGACATTATTACGTCATTATTACTAATATTACTTTGTATTTCATTTTTGTAATATATGCAACAGCAAAATCAGTAATTTGACTCTATTATAGCATCTGACTATATTTTTCAGATGAGGTATTTTAACTATTTACACTATTTACATTGTTCGGACTGTTGTCCTCATCTTTATTGTCATATGCACAACGTTTCGGTCGTTGTAGACTCTGGCCTTCTTCAGGTGATATTTGTTGGAATTTCCCAGTGGATAAAAACGTCGGTTGATTGAATCAAAAAGTGACTTGACTCAAAGAGTTTTGAGTTCAACCCATAGCCTCAGAGAGAGAAGAAAAACTTGGAGACGAATTAACTAAAACTGAACCATCGAGAGACATGGAACGTGGAATAAGAACAAATTACCTCCATGGACTAAATTGTGGTTCGAATTTACAAAAAAAATATCACTTGCTTTATCAATCAGTTATGTGTCATACGTGATACACCCTTATTGACGAGGCAGATTTTTTTTTCCCCGAAGTAGGTTGTCATTTCTTTCTGCGGTAGACCAGTTGCCATCCAGGACTTTAGAACCCGGTATGTCCTGTTATTTACCCATAGGTGGGAGCAGAAGGAGAGGATTCATACCTTTCCCAAGGGTTTTAGCATGTATGTGAATGTAATAGATTGGACTGGAATTCGAACTCGGCTATCCAATTACCCAAACCGAGCCGATATCCATTACTCCACCGGGTATTCGTACATAATATGTCTGGAATGAAAAACTCATATCTTGTGACTCTCATTTTCCCCTACGGATATTCATACCAATTCTCTTTTATACTAAAGCCAAGCATATTTTCCAATGGATCCTATAACAAATTCAATCATTTCGTCGCTTTTCTCTTTCTGCGATTCTTTAAGTAATTCATCGAGCTTGTAGGTGACTCTCTAGTCAGCTTACCCACACATCCAGCATGTGCTTTCTTCTTATGATTTGCCTATCCTGAATTTGATAGCATTCGTTTTGATGACCTGCGAAGTCGCTGTAAAAATAATTATTTTAAAAAACTTCTCCTTGACCTGCATTTGTTTTGTACCGACATGCCGTCATAACGAATGATCTAAGGCAAGTTAATAATATGATTCGCTTGTTGTTGGTGCCAATTATTAGGCTGGTGCAAAAATAATGACGTAATAATTAAACAAAAACAGCTATTAACGAAATCCTTCTTCTTTCTGATTATCTGTTTGATGTAATCATTTAGCAAACCCTAGGCTGAAACCTATGATAAATAAAGTCATTTCGCAGAAAGTAATTGAATATTTTGAATGAAACGATTCTTTTTTTTTATTTAAGCATTAATCATTAACAACCTTTTTTTATTTTAGATAAAAATGTGTTTTATTTTTGTCATCATTCTAGTTTCTGTATCTTTTTTAATCAGTCCAATGACTTTTACAACTGGGTTGTAAAAGTCATGTGCCGTATCCTTTCCTTGAGGGCATTGGTGATCCTGGGTTTCTAAAATTTCCTGTCCTTTATAGCTCTTAAAAAATTCTGTCTTTTTGTTAGCTCTCCTAAACTCTGTTCTGCCATCAATTTAATAAAGCTCGCTCGGCAGTTTGTTTTGCTCTGTCGCTCTTGCCTTCAATCTGTGAGTATTAAATTTTCCAAAACTTCTCTCCTCACAATGTGACTTAGAAATTTCAAATTTCATAGAACGAAAGCAAATACACGACCAGTCGAAATTTTATTAAATATTAGTTGTATAAACACTGGAAACGGTAAAGGTACGCTTTTCATAACAACAAAGTTATGATGATGACCTCGTCTTCTTCTTCTTCTTCTTCTTCTTCTTCTTGTATTTGCCGCACCTCTTGGGAATGTTGGTAATCATGGATCGTCAAAATTTCCTATATTTTACTACTCTTCAGAAATCTTGACTTTTTGTTATCTCTCTTAGACACAGCTGATGAATTAATTCAAACACTTTTCCTCTATCTCTCTTGTCTTCACTCTGTCCTGTGAGTATCAAAATTTCCAACCCTTCCTTGTTACGTGCCCTATAAATTACAGCTGTCTCTTTCTGATGTTAAGTATAACTATCCTTTTTGTTTCCATTTTCTTTAAAACTTCGTCCTTGTTCATATGGTATTCTCATCATCCTTCTGTAGAACCACATTTCTTTTGCTTCAACTCCCTTCTTTATCTGTGAGGCGAATGTCTAGAATTCACTGCCATATAGGAGGACTTTTATTACGTAACAGTTCAGTGCTCTTTCTGTTGGTTTCTAACGAACATTTTCTATTTCTTAATATTTTGCTTTGCTTATGAAAGGCATCTTTCTCTATCTCAATGCGCATTCAGATTTTACTGTTGCACTTTCTGTCCTATGTGATTATTTCATTATTGACATCTCCAATTTGAAGTTTGCATGTTCGGCTGTTTCTTCTGTTGACACCGATACAGCCTGTCTTTCTGTAATTACTGTTTAGTCCTTTCTTCTCGCTTTCCTTCATTGCATTCTGTCGATGCTCTTGTAGTGTCCTTTCTGTGTCTGCAAAAACACTGTGACATCTGCATTTCTTATGTTGTTAAGATTGTGACCACCAATAATGAAATCTGATACGACTTTTCATTCTCTCAGAATCACTTGAGTGCATAGGGTTAATAAGTGGCTTGCTATCTTTGTATGTTGATTAAAATCATTTTTGCTTCAATACAATTCCCGACATACACACAAGGTAGTATGATATCGAATGAGGATTTGTGGAACTATCAACTGTAGATAAAATGTTATGTAAGATAGATAACGATTGACCCACTATTATGCTAAATAATAGTCTAGCAGACTAGTATTTTTTAGAGTATTGTATTTCTCCTCTTTTTCATTTTAACCTTTGAGGTCAGATACAGGAAAACAAAGGAAGTCATTTAGATTGGTTAGACTAGTGTAGGAACGCTGGATGTAGAAAGGGATTTTAGTGAGTTAAATTTTACACGTCGAACAATGTAGACGTGTTATATCTTGTCTGGAAACTGCTTGCTCCTCAGTGGGGTGGGATAGTTAGAAGATGTACCCGTCAAAGTGGTTAATAAACTGGTAAGATTTAAAATTCCTTTTATTGGTGTTTCTTTCATCTCCGGACTCTAAAAACATTTCGCTATCTGGCTGGAAGATGACAGAGAGAAGAATGCAACATATGAGTGAATTAAGACCGTCGCCTCAAGACACTCCTTCACCAAAGGGCTATAAAACATCGTATTAATTGGAGCAGTGACCAAATGGAAACCTGAATGACGGAGCTATACAACAATTATAGCGAGAGGAAAAGTATCGTCACGGGAGTTTGTTCTACAAAGCAGTAACTCCTGTAAGGAATAACAAGTGTACTTTCCTGTCAGTGGGTTTAACCCTACTCGAAGCCAAATTAGCCTGTGTGTCCGCAAATAATGAAACCTGATAGAACTACTTATTCTCTCAGATTCATCTCACTGTACAGCTTGACTAAGTCCAGGGAGAAGACCCATACGCGCCTTTTTCTTTATTTACTGAATTCATTTTCTATTTGAACGCGATTTGCTGCCAGAATAGGTTCTGGATGATTCTAATATTCGTCCTAACAATGTCATGGTTAACGAGCGAAATACCACATTCCTATTTCCCAGTCCATATATTATTTAGATATTTCGTTATTTATTGTATTGTTTATTTGCTTGACGAAAGAGAATCTAACAGATATCTATATTTCATAATCTCTCGATTCATAATACAATTAATATATATTTAATTCTTTAAGACCTGTTGGTTACAGGGACCTCAACGTTCTTGAGACATAGTCTATTGAATTAACAGTTACGTCATGTTAAGACCTACTTTTATATGCTACTGATGCTCACTGTGACGTAGAAATAAAAACCAAGAACATAATAAAACGATAAAAAAAAATATTCGCGCCATTTTCAAAGCAGCAATTGTAATTTTCTATGCTTAACAAAATGGCAAGAATCTCAATATAGTTTCTGGAATCAAATAAAAACCTGTGACATTTTAACTGTAGTATATGATCATTTCTTTTTTTATATAGAGTATTGCCAGACGCTAATAAAATAAAACGCAGAACAAAGTAGAGATTTCTGTGCTGCGGACAAGTGTCGAGAAACAAAGCTCGTTGTGGATTAGACGGCGGTATTAAGACGAACCAAGACTTCATATTAGCCAATCAACTCCTATAATCAAAACGAGGTTTCAGAAACATTTTATACTTTTTATCTTTCTTACTGGTAATTTTGGAAGGTTTTTGTAACTTGACTTTCTTTTATTGCAATAGATCAAAGACGGTAAAGAAAAAAAATCCTGTATTCTACCTCTTCCCAACTCTGTCATTCTCTCTTGTTCTTGGCTTTGATAGATTCCAGACTGCATTGTCAAGAATTCTTAGGGCTATGGTTTAACCATTTCTTTGAAAACAGAACAAGATTTTAACACTGAACAACAGTAAGATTTATTCGTTTTGTTTTCTGTATAATACAAAAGAAGGGGAACCTGTTTTCCGACATTCTTTTGAGACCTTCATTTTCGTTTTGGTTAATTCTTTGAATTTCTTTTGAAGATATATTTTTTTTTTTGTCATTTACACCTTTCTTCTCTGTGTCCTTTTCTTCTGTTTCGACGCCTCTACACACTTGAGCTTTTTCTTATTGTGGTATTAAGCCTCTCTCTCTTAACCATCATGTTTTCCTGATTAGGATTCTATTCTTTCTTTTATACTCAGCTACTTTTTATATATTGTATTTTTTTCTCTTCGTTTAACGTCTATTTTTTTTTCTTTTCATCTCCCCGTATTTATTTCAGTTTACTTTCTCAACGATTTTTTTTCTTTAATATATATTTCTCTTCCATTCCTCTACAACATCCCTTCTTTATTTATTCTTTTATTTTGTTTTCTTTCTTCCATTCTGCTGAGGAATATCAAAATGTTTGAAGTTACAAGTAGAAGCGTAATTTCAGAACCTATAACACATACTAAATAATAGAAACATTATCCAATAAAAAATGTTACATATTTCCGAAAAACTAAGAAGCCAAGTATATACTGAGAGAAGCAATCTTTAATAGTCATTTTCATAGGAGTAAAAAGATTATAACTTTATAGGAGTAAAAATCATAACAATTTTTTTATAGAACTAATAAACATAACTTTTCATAGGAGTAAAAAATAACTTTTCATAGGAGTAAAAACATAAAAACATTTCATCGGAGTAAAATGACTTTTTATAGGAATAAAAAACGTAAATTTTCATAGCAGTAGAAAAATCTTAACTTTGCATACTTTTAACATTGTATAGAAGTAAAGACAATAACTTTTCATAGGAATAAAAAACATAATAACTTTTCATAGAAGTAAAAATTTTAAATTTTTCATAGGAGTAAAAAATAATAATTTTCTTACGAGTAAAATGCGTAATAAATTTTCATAGGAGTAAAAAATAACATTTCATAGGAGTAAAAATGTTATAGCTTTTTACAGGAGTAAAATTAATTGCAACTTTTGATAGGAATAAAAAATATAATAACATTTAATAGGGGGAAATAACTTTTAATAGAAATAAAAAACAATACCTTTTCATAGGAGTAAAAATAACTTTTTATAGGAGTAAAATACAATAAATTTTCATAGGAAAAAATGACTTTACGTTGGAGTAAAAAATCATAAAAACTTTTCATAGGCGTCAGAAAATTATAACTTTTCCTAAGAGTAAAGTAAATTCTAACTTTGCATAGTAGTTAAAATGATAATAAATTTTCATAGGAGTATAAAAATAAACACTATAACTTTTCATAGAAGTAAAAAGTTATAACTTTTTATATGAGTGAAAAACAATAACTTTTCATAGAATAAAAACAAATATTTTTCTTAGGAGTAAAAAGCAATAAATTTTACTGACTTAGCGATGCCATTATCCTTATTACCAGCAGTGCATCGACTTCGTAATAAATATCTAAAAAAAAAAAAAAAAAGTCTGACAATAAAGACATCGATTTTTTTTACGTGCCGCCTCTCTTCTGGACGTAAGGGATGATATTTTTTTTTACTCAAAGACATCTAGAGGCGAAACATGTGCTGTCACAGCAGTAGCAGTAGTGTTTCCTGGGCAAGATAGCTTGACGGAGCTGAACCCTTTCCTGGTTTTGAATTCGGAGATTTTCCTTCTCCTAGATCGGTTGACACCCAAGCCTATAGAACCTAGTCTGTCCTATTAGTTACCTATGTTTTGGGCTTTATTAAATTGATGGCAGAACAGAGTTTAGGAGAGCTAACAAAAAGACAGAATTTATTAAGGTCTATAAAAGACAGAAAAGTGCAGGAAGCCAGGATCGCAAAACCTCGGTAGTAAAATTCATGGCACTGATTAAAAAATAGATTCATAACTTTCCCAAGGTAATTAGCACGTAAGTGAATGCAATGAACTCGACTGGAATTCGAACTGGGCTCTCCGGTTCCTCAACCCGAGCTGCTCTGCATTACTACACGGTGTCTTTTAATTTCCTGTCTTATGTAGCTCTCTGCTTACAGCCGCATCACGTTGGGTTCCAATTCCTGACGGGTTTGTTCGCTCTCGCGCAAATACCCTTGGGAAATGTATGAATCCACTTTTTCTCCCACCAGCTATTGGTCAAATATAGGGGGTTCCAATAACTTCGACCGATTTTAAATGTGAATTAAGTTTAAGCGGGGAATGTTAAATAAAGTAAGTAAGCAACTCTTAAGTGTGTATGCCATAAACGCACACCGGGCTAAGAGAACTGAATGCCATATTTACAAGGAGATTATTAATATTTCTAAGTAAATTCCCGGTGAACAGAGACGGATGTTCGTGCGCACACACACACACATATATATATATATACGCATACATATATACACAAATTATCTATCTATCTATGTATCTATATAATAGGTATTGTATCAGTAAAATCATTATTATCTCCAAGAAAATGGTATGTATTGTATCAGTAAAATCATTATTATCTCTAAGAAAATGGTATGTATTGTATCAGTAAAATAATTTTTATCTCCAAGAGAATGCTAGGTATTACATCAGTAAAATCATTATTATCTCCAAGAAAATGGTATGTATTGTATCAGTAGAATCATTATTATCTCCAAGAAAATGGTATGTATTGTATCAGTAAAATCATTATTATCTCTAAGAAAATGGTATGTATTGTATCAGTAAAATCATTTTTATCTCCAAGAGAATGCTAGGTATTACATCAGTAAAATCATTATTATCTCCAAGAGAATGCTAGGTATTACATCAGTAAAACCATTATTATCTCCAAGAAAATGGTATGTATTGTATCAGTAAAACCATTATTATCTCCAAGAAAATGTTAGTTATTGTATCAATAAAATCATTATTATCTCCAAGAAAATGGTAGTTATTGTATCAGTAAAATCATTATTATCTCCAAGAAAATGGTAGTTATTGTATTAGTAAAATCATTATTATTTCCAAGAAAATGGTATGTATTGTTTCAATAAAATCATTATTATCTCCAAGAAAATGGAAAGAATCTAAGTGTAAACTCTGGCTTTCAATAACCTGAAAAATGTCGATATGTTATAAAGAACAAACGAATCAATAAAACCTTAGGTATTCCAGCAAATCACTTCAGGACTTTCAACAATAAAAAAGTGTATCAGATATAACAGTAGTTTATTTTATTTTATATTTTGTATTCTTTGCTTGGCCGTTATTTCACTGTTCTCATTACCAGGGACTTCGTCTAACTTTATCTTATTTAAACTGCTGCAATATTAGGGCCCTTTATTTAAAATTATTTTCTAGTTTGACTTACCTGTCTATATCATCTGGCTTTAGAATATCTGTTGCCTTTTTCAGTATTACTTTGTCTTTTAGTTTATTAAGGTGCTTCTTCTGCTTTACTTCCACTATCGCTCTTCGCCTGGTTTTATTGGAGTTTTTTTTTTTTTTTATCATTTTCAGCTCATTATGAAACTTCTTTCTCTACAGTCTATCCGGAGCTTTTGTGATTAACTTAAATTCTCTGTTGCTTCTCTGTGACCTTATTGTCATTCCCCAGATCATCGTCTGTCCTTACTTTCAATGTTCCTTTAATTTATTCGTCTCATACCCTTGCTTAAACTTTTTTTTTTTCATTTCCGGGTCATTTGATCGGCCTTTCTTTCGGTGTCGCTTTCCTCGGGATTTTGCCTATGGTTTTACCTTCTCTGTTGTCTTCTTCATTCTTTGCTCAGCCTTGCTTACACTGCTGCTTAATAAGGGCCCTTTTTCTGACATTACTCTGTTGCCATTCTCAGACTTTTGCTTGGCCTTACTTTCTCGGACACTTCTTAGCTCGTCTGATGCATTACAAGTGCACTTCGACAGACTTTACTTTCTTTGTTGTCTTTCATCGAGCCTTACATTTTTTGCTCTCGGACTCTTCGTCTCAACCTACCTTCTTTACTGCATTACAAGCGCACTTTGTCTGGCCATACTTTTTGTTGACATTGATAGATTCTTCAGCTCAACCTTACTTCCTCTGCTTTTTTTACAAGGGCACTTCATCGGGTCTTACTTTCTTTCTTGTCTTTCTCAGATTCGTCCTGTCACCTTTGCTTCCTCTGCTGCTTTCCAATCCCACTTCGTCTGGTTTTACTTTCTTTGTTCTCTTTCTCGGACTCTTCATTTCACCTAGCTTTCCCTGTTGCTTATCTTCCTCTTGCTTCTTCACTCACTTGTGAGATTGAGTGATTGAAAACTTCAGCATTTGGATGCCAGCGAGATCAATGACAGAGGGATTAATCCACTTGGCACGGTGGCCATTGAATTTACCGAGATCAACGTTAATTGCAAGCGAGTGTAGAGAGATGGCCTTATCTATATTATCTGATAAACGGTCTAACACACACCTGTCATACGAGGAAGGGCAACGGTAGAGAAATAAGTGATAGCTGAGTTTAGTAGGGAAAGACGGATGACGCACATATAAGAATGGTCATAAGCCTCATGAGACGGTTCCCTACGGGGAGATGTTCCGATACATAAAATCCCAGACCATGCATGGATATATTCATGTCCTCTCTAAAAAAAAAGAGGAAGATCTCAAATGCTAATAGTAATATTAGCCGTTTGTTCACAAGCAAAATTTCAGCATCCATTGAGCGATCAGCTAGTGCTGTTTTTCCTCACTACCTGATTATTGGGTTGTGATCAAATTGTAGTATCTGTTCTCCACATCTCGAATAGTAATATTAGACGTTTCATAATGAAGAAACATTCGACATTCATTGAGTGAAAAGCCAATGCTACTCGAGTTACGCTTTTCTTCACTATCTGATTATTGGGTAAGGATGAACGTGTAGTATCTGTTCCTCACATCCCGAATAGTAATATTACCCGTTTCCTTATAAGGAAAAATTCGTTATTCATTAAGCGAGCAGCCAGTGCTATTATTGTTACTTTTTTTCTCATTAACTGATCATCGTGTTGGGATCAAAATGTAGTATCTGCACTCCACATCTCGTATGGTAATAGCAATATTATCCATTTCCTTATAAGGAAACATTCAGCATTGATTGACTTAGCATTTCTTGCTTCTTTCGGTTAAAATTAATGAGATCTTTCTTTTTGCACAATTTATCAATTGTTATTGCCCTTTCCAATATAGACGTGTATTTTCTTCCTAACCTTTTCTTTGATGTATGTCAATATGTTCTCTTCCAGTTACATATGCTGTCCATTTTATTAACTACTGTTGTTGTTTAGATTATTGATTAAACTTCTTTGTCGTTTTGTAGTACCAGTCCACGAGGTTCAAGGAAAAACGGTTCTCATTAAGTCCTACAAGCATCATTTGCTCGCAGCCATCTTTAACTATCGATCTGAGAAAGCTGTTGTAAAGAATTTAGATATTTCTGAGAAAAAAAAATGATAATTCACCTTTTGCTCATTCGCAAAAGTTACAAACACAAACAATTAAATTTATACCTAACAGTTAAATGGAATCCATTTTTTTTTCTAAACATCGTATGTTTTTTAAGCGATATTAATGAAAACATGTTTAATTAAATCGACGAGAAAAGCGACAATCAAAACTGATTTCAATTTTGAAGTTATATATTTTGCGTGTTTGTATGCATCTGTGTGTGATTTACTGTAAGAATAAATCTAACTGAAAATGAAATCTCTTTATTTGGTTGTCAAATTATTCTTGAATTTCTGAAATGAAAGGTTTTATTCGAACATGATATTATATGAAAGAAAATATCTTGCGTGTTTTATATGAAAAAAAACCATGTGTAACAATGAATACGAACGCAAAATATTGTAATGTTTTTCTAAGTGTCGTATGATTTTTATTCAACAAAAGATTTTAAAATATCGTGTTTTTCGACTTGAAAGTCAGTATGATGAAAAAGTCAGTCAATTTTTTCTTTAACCCTCCCTATATTCCCTATTTGTTGAACACACACACCCTTTAAATCTAACTTTATTTAAAGCACTCATTCGGTAAATCATTCTTTTAACCCACTCACTCGCTAAATCCTTCTTTCTTTAACACACTCACGCAATCACTATTTTTTAACCAATTCATTCCCTTGGCAGCTCTTTCTTTAACAATCTCACTCTCTAAGTCCATGTTTATTTAAAACACTCACTCTCTAAATCATTCTTTTAGCCCACTCACTTTTTCTTCCATTCACTCACAAATTTCTTCTGATTTCCATACGATTAGAGCAACGTTTTTGAAACTCGGTCTTCGTCTAATCCCTATTGCTCATCCAATTGTTTTTTTCCTTCTTTTTTTATTCTCGAATTTCAAATGGGCGATTTCATTATTAATTTTACGTTAAGTCAGAGCTCTAACCAGACAGAAAGACAACGTAATGATGCAAATATGTATTTTTAATCATTTCACCTTAATCAAAGCAATAAAGCCACTACGACGTGTTAGAGAATATGAGGAAAAAACTACTATTAATGAAAGGGAACAATAAAAGAACAAGAATTAAGAAAACAGAAAATAACGATTGACATTGCATTTAAATTTTTGAAGTTGACTGGGAAGCAAGAAAACCGGAAGAGAGTTCCACAAGCGAGAAGTGCGATAGAATAAACTATTAGCAAAGAATTTATCAAACCATTTCATTTGTAAAATGATGAGACCTTGCCGCCAATCGAGTACTGTGTTTAAACCCATAAAATCTACGTACTATAGAGAAATGTCTATCAAAACGATTACAATGAAAGTATTTATAGAAAAGACAAAGGGAAGATATATAACGTCACGGAGAAATGGACTGAAAGCCATACTGAACGCAAGTTTCGAGGGGCACTGCTAAGCGTGATGACATCGTGATCCTATGTTTAGGGATACTTTTTAACCGATAAAAGAAAGAAATAAATTCAATATATATTTGAAAATAATTACATCATTAAGCAAAACTGATAGAGTAAAATAATGTAAAAATATTTAAAAATGAAAATTTGAAGTTTTCCGATTTTCAAATTAAAAATACCAGCCTTGTATCCTTCCCTTCATACTTACATTTATTCTCAAACTGTGCTCGAAATGCTAAGGTGGTTATCAACTCTACACAGATAATTTTCCAAGTCATTTCAGGATGTAGTCGAACATGACTCTCCAAACCTCCTCGCCTTTTGTTAAAGTAACTTTCGAAAATTTACCATTCATGTTTGTCCTTAATCTGACACCCATCCACACAAACACATTAAGATAAATGCCTATCCCCAGTCAACTGAAATTTCTTGTTGTCATCATTTCCTACGAGTCCTAAATATTCTAACCCTTCTTTCTTCATTATGTGTCCCAGAAATTTAACCTATTTCTCTTTGTAAGTATGATTTTCCGTGAAGTTTCTATTTTCTTTAATATTTGTGTTCATAGAGTTCTTAGCATTCGTGGGTAGAATTATATCTCCGTAGCTTCAAATCTATTCTTCATCTGTGAGGAAACTGTCCAGAGTTCACTGCCATATAGGAGATTAGATAGAAAATTCAGCTGAGTATTTTTTGTTTTTGTTTTTGTTTTGTTTCTAGCAAAATTATTCTATCTGTTTGCTTAGTTTCTTGAAGAAAAATTTTCTTAAATCTTATCCATTTTCGGATTATTGCGTTACATTTTCCGTCAACTCTGAATATTAGGTTGGTGCAAAAATAATGACGTTTTTTGACGTATTTTTTAACGTCAAAAAACGTCATTATTTTTGCACCAACCTAATACATTACACGGATAGTTTTTGCATCCTGTTGATTCTGACGTCCCCAATATGTAGCTCGCATTTTGGGCTGTCTCTTTTGCAGACAACCATGCATTTTCTCTACTTAGATTTAATAGTTAGCCATATCTTCTTGCTTTGGATATATAAGATAATTAATTGTAAACACCGATAGCAAAGAAATCGCTTATTTTAAATATAAATACAAAATAGCATACTGGAAATGTTCGGGAAAATATTTGACAAAGTGGAAAAAAAACCTTTCGAGTGACTTCATCGAACTCAAGGGATGTTTAAGATAATGTAATTACATATGAGCATGAAGAAGAGGGGATGCTCAATTTTTTTTTTTTTTGTATGTTCTCTGGGTAGCCGATTACATTTAGTGTCTGGTCTAGCCGATTACATTAAGTCTCTTTTCTTCTTTGTTTATGTTTCCATCATTTTTGTTATTAAATATCCAACATTGTGGTCATAAACTATCTGGCAAGAAAAGTGAAATTTTCTGAATGTAAATTTACTGTAGATGATCTAACGATTAAAGCACTTTCTATACATTTTCTTCGTAGGAGATTGCTTTCTGTTCTCATTAGAGTAGCATTTATTAAATCAAAATTATGGTCAAATTCATTACGGTGGACAAGTAATGCATTGAGTGTGTTCTTTTGTAAAAGATCCCTTTTGTGTTCATATATATTTTTTTATTTAAATTCTTTGAGGTTTCTACTGTGCATTACTTGTGGCAATTAGTACAGGCGATAGACTATTTTCCTCCTTCAAAATTTAGCTTATTGTTATTTTTTTACCACTTTTTCCTAAAATTGTTCTTGATATAAGGATTACGTTCCCGCTTCCTTTAAAAGTCTACTTACAGTCTATATGTCTACTATCTACGACTGAACTCTGAAATGTTATTCACTAATTAAATAAACCGTCATCTTACTAGCATAGCCCCAAGACCTTCACTGCTTGTCCTTTCTTACGCTCATACAAAACCACACAGTAACTCCGATCTTGAGTGGTTCTCGGGCCTTGTATTGATTGAACATTTCTAAATATATATATGTTGAGGTATGTTGAGGTGTTGAAACAAAATGGCTATTTTTGTAGTGATTTTATAACATATTTATGTTATAATTTTTTAAATAAATAATTATATATATATATATATATATATATATATATATATATATATATATATATATATATATATATAAAATTTTAAATGAATTATTTATTAATGACATGTCATATGTATATGTACACCAACTCAACGTAAGATAACAGTGATCCCCCGCCTATTCGCATTTCAGCATTCGCGGCTTCACGGATTCGCAGCTTCAGGCATTCGCGGATTTTTCTTTACAACATATGTTCTTGTTATTCGCGGAAACCCCGTATATTCGCGTGTTTTTCTGAAGAATATATGTGCAAATTATTCGCTGAGAGCTTCCTCGATTCGCGTATTTTTTCGATAGAACATATTTAAAATATTCTTGTATTATTTTCTTGTTATTTAAGTGACTTAAAACATCCAACAGTCCATTTTTATGGTAAAAATTGGCAGAATCGTACATCTTTATTGTAAAAAACAAACGGAAAAACATGCGTAGTGCTTGGGCTTTGTTCTTTGTTAGGGGTTGCTGATGGGGTCATAAAAGTGGCTTATACTATGTCTGTGGGAACCATCACAGTTCTGTTTTTAGAAAATGCTTTAAACTTTATATTTTATGTCTACACATGTTACACCTATTTTATACAGTATTTCAATGGTTGTATCGATCTATGCGTAATTAAAAACGGTTAACGTACGTATGAAAGAAAATTTACACTAAGCGTATAGGCACCAGTACTATTTTCTAAATGATTTTAAAAGGGTCTGAAATTTTTCTAAAGTGTTTAGAGTGAAAGTTTAAGGGATATGGTGTCTTAACAGTCAAAACAGGTAATTAAAAGCACTTTTAAGTGAGTGGGGGTATAAGTATTCGCGAATTCTAACTATTCGCGGCCGGTTCTGGTCGCGAATACGGGGGACTCACTGTATATGATACTAACGTTAGTACGGACTTGTGATTATACACTTTAAAAATTGTATCCCTTCGCACTGACGTCAAATTTTATGTGCCATACTAATAAACTGAAGCGTATTACACAGTATCACCGTGAATACAATTAATTTTCAGTGCGACTATAAACACTGCTAGTCTTAAGGTACGACAGTTACAAACTGCAATATATTCTATATGACATGACCTTTCAGGAAGTGAGTGATTATGGCCCTGCACATCTTCCTATCCTTTGTATCTTTGGGTAGTGTTTGTACTTTTATTACCCCCAACTCCTTGTTCTACCACACAGAAGCTTGTTAATTAAGCTACTTGTGCCTTACCGCGTTTCCTCTTACGTTCAATATGCCCTGTGAGTGTTAAATTTTCCATGCTCTCTTTCATTATTATATTATAGGAATTTGAACTACTTTTTCCTGATAGTAATTATGAGAGTATTTAGTGTTTTTATTGTGCTTTAAACCTCCACATTACGCCTATGTTCAGTCCATGGTATTCTCAGCATCCTTCTCTAGAACCATATCTCTGTGGTCTACCTCATCAGTGTGGCGATAGATCAATATTCACAGTCATATAGGAGAACCGAACTTACATCATTATTAAGTAATCTTTTCTTTATTTTTAATAAAAATTTTCCCGTTTCTTAATACTTTTGGAATGCATCTTTCTCTTTTTTTCCTATGTGATGTTCCATTGGATATAGTAACATTTCCCGGATATCTAAATTTCTGTATTTGCTTGATTTTGACATATTTAATACGTATCTCGAATCTTGAGCTGTTCCTTTTGTTGACAAGCATATATCCAGTTTTCGTATGATTGATGAAACCCACTTTACCTTATTTCCCGCGTCTGTTATTTGCGCATCTATGTATTTTTAGACTGTCACTGCCAATAATAAATCTCGATAGGATTTCTAGTTCTCTTAGAATCGCTTCACAGTGAAAAGGCACCACTTTTTCGGTCAGCTTGAAAGATTGATACACCTGTTCCAATCGCCGAAGTTACAAAACGCCGAGCCTGGTCAGTAACTAGATGGATGACCGCTTAGAGAAAATCAGGATGCTGTAAGCTTGGATGTACGAGTGGACTAATAGATAAGGGCTCAGAATTATTAATCGGTGAGCCGAGTTCCAATTGCATTTGGATTCGTTATATTCACTTACGCGCAAAATACCGTTGAATGAATCCGCCTCTTCTCCCCACCCAACTAGGGGTTAATTAGTAAGACTTGTATCACTAAATGATTACTGTCTCAACAAAATTCTTAATATCGAAAAATAGTTTCTGGCTTTAGATAACTTAGAATACCGTAGTAAACGAATCGATCAAATCTAACAAACTCGTAAAGTGCAATATGATAAAATACAATAATCATATACAGTACTATCAGTAAAAATGAAAAAGACGAAGAAGAAGAAGAAGAAGAAGAAGAAGAAGAAGAAAACTTGAGTCATTTCATTTTGATACTGCTCAAGAGTCATTCATGTGGAGGGTTAGTAAATGATTAAGAGCTTAAAAACATTCGAATGGCTAGTATTCACTGTTATATAGGAATAAAGTGTCGCTACCGATACTAGAGTTTGAACATAGATCGCCAGTTAGCAAGTACAGGCGATCCCATTATTTAATTAAATAGACCACGTGACCACAGACGAAACGCACATAGGGGAATTTGGGTGACATCTAGAAGATCTGCTATTTCTATTCTATCCTCTATTACTATACAGACCGCTCTTTTCTATTCTATTCACTATACTATTTCTCTATTCGGATCACCTATACAGGTTACTTGTAGAGTGAGTATTATCGAGCAGGTACTATTAGAGCAAGTGTTATTGTACGGCGTCTGACACCAGTATTGATCAACGGCGTTACTATAGTTGTATCTGCGATTACAAAGTCTCTACTACAACTAGCATTACGAAAGTCACAACGAGCATTCGTTGGCACCACAAAAATAACAACGAGTATTCGTTGACATCACAAAAATGACAACGAGTGTTCGTTGGCATCACAAAATTTACCCATTTGGATGTCTCAAGCAATACAATCATCTTACTTGTCATTTCTCATATATCGACTTATGGAAGACTATCTGTATAATCCGTATTCGATGAAATATCTGGAAACACATAAACAACATCCGATCACACACACGCACAAACACACACACACACACACACACAAACACACACACGCAAAAACACACACGCACGCACGCACACACACACGGCGTATTTTCTGGTGGGGTAGTCATCTTCCGAATATCTCTTGTTTATAAAATTTTAATATTCCTGTGTAGTTATAGCGGCGCGAGTTTTAGTGTGATGGATAACGTCTCGGAAAGGTAAATTAGAAACCCGGGTTCGAATCCCAGTTGGTATTTTTTTTTTTAAATCCACTTACGTGCAAATGCCCATAAGAAATATATGGATCCATCTCTTTTTCGCACCCCCGGAAGACGGACTGGAACCTATAGCCTTGGTTGGCAACCAGCCTACAGCAGAAAGAAACGACGACCTTCTGTGGGAAAATGTTCTGCCTAGTCAGTCATCGTATGATTTGTTTGTTTAACGGCGTATCAATTTCTTTATGGGTCATTTAATGCTGAAATTTAATATTTTTGAGAGCTTTGAATTAATCTATATATTCTTCTGCTTTCGAAGCTGGATACATGATACACATCTATTGTGCATATACATGTTTGTGTGAACAAATGACTATGTGATATGTGTGTCTCTTGTTGTATTTTTGATGAAGTTTTTTTTTTTTTGGAATACAGTTGGATTTAAGAAATTGTAATATATAAGAATTAATTCCATGAAAGAGTTCTTACTAATATAAATCGGAATGGTTGGTATTTTTTTAATATAAAAGTGTATTATTGTTATTTTTTACTATAAAAAGTATTTTATACTTTCACTAGCAGCATGGCCCGGCGTTGCCCGTGGTCGATTCAAAAATCGTACGACTCATACAGCAATCGCTATCACTTGACTTAAAATATTTTTGCCCTTCCTTGCCTTTAAAGGAGTGCCCTTTGCCGTGCTGATGTTGCTACATGCCTTACTTCTTGCTTATCTCACACTGCGAATTTTTTCTAAGCTCTATACTAAACATTAAATCTGTTACGAAAAAAGAACTAAACAAAATGAACACAAAACGATCAGCTTTAAAAAAGAACTCGTAACTGGAAAAACCGAATGAAAATAGAATGTTAACAACAAATACTTTTCACACCAAATCCAGTTCTGCGAAATCAGACTCAACGTTGCGTTTAAGCAAGCGAATGAGCCAATTGGAGTAAAGTGCCATGCAGATTTAAAATTTTCCCACTTGTGACGAATGCAGCTATCGATTTTTTTGCATGCTAGCATGCTAGTTAACATTCGTGTCAGTCAGCTGTTGGCTCTCACGCTGGCCAATAGAATCTTACTGATTCGTGACAGCCAGCTATAGGCTCTCACTCTGGCCAGTAGAAAATGGCCGCAAACTACATGAAAACTGCCGTAAAAGCATGACAAAATCGATTATTTCCACTATCGATGGGAGTTGGGAAATGCAATGTCAGTCTTGGCCTTTCCACTAACTTGGAGCATGTGCATGTAAATTTTGGTGCAAATCCGTCGAAAATTGTGGCCGTGCATTCATTACACACACACACACACACACACATCCTACCTTTTATAGATAGAGATAGTGATTTGTTATTGTTTGAAGGTTCCCTATTTACCCAAGGCTGGGACCCTAACAGGTACCACAATCCCGGTGGACCTGGGAACAACCGCAATTAAATTTTTGATTCCCCGCTCCTCAAAATCCCCAATCTCCCGATCAGAGGTCTTGTTACGGGGATGTAGTTCATCATCACCCCGAGGACGATGAATCGAAAAAGGCATGATTGTCCAAGCGTGTATCCTATATGACACTTCAATGAATCATCTAGCCCTATCAACATCTTCTTCTTTTCGATGCCCTGTACCTTCAAGAAGTGGGCAATCATGGGGCCCTTATCCCTGGTATCTTTAAGTAGTTTTCGCTTTCTCATTAACCATCTTTGTCCCTAAACTGTCATCAATTTACACATGCTTCTTACGTGAGATTATCTAAGCTGCTTGATGTTTCCCTCTACCCTTCTTGCTTTCAGTAGGTCCTGCGAATGTCAAATTATCTAAGATTTCTTTCTTTATTATGAATCCCAAAAAATTGCAGTTTTTCATTCAAAATACAGGGGTTCTTTTTCTTCCAATATGTTTCAAAACTTCCTCGCTGTTCATGTTATATGCACGGTATTCTCAGCATTCTTCTGTAGAACAACGTCTTTGTTGCTTCACATATCTTACTCATATGGTGGTTTTCTATTCGTTACTTAGATGTGGCACAAGGCCTAAAATACTCGCTATTCAGTCGTAACTGATGTAGTGACACAAGCTTGTTAACAATTAAACCAAATCTGTTTTCTCAAGTCTCTTCTTTATTTGTGAAGAGATTTTTGAGTATTCAATAGGAATCATGTTCACAGCATATTTTCATGTTTCGTAATACTTTGTCTAGATTTTCGAAGACATTTTTTTTTTTTTTTGCTTTTTCAATACTTCATCGGGTTTTTGTGTTATATTTTTCGTCGTTTGATATAACGTTTCGTTTCTCGGAGAGTTAAATAATGCTACATTGACGTCTTCTTGAATTTTGTGATATCTTCTTGCTAAATACTGTCTCCTTACAATGGATGGTTAATCTTTTCTTCTCGCTTTTCTTTGTTACACTGTTTCGAAGTTCTTGCTGTTTCACCAACAACACAGTGTCATTTGCGTATTATATGTTAAGCTTGTATCGCACCAAAAAAAGATTCTTTCATTTATCTTGCAAGTTACAACTTATTCGCGATACAAAACACGTTCATACAAATGTGGTAAAGAATTTTATAGAATAAATAATGTTATGACCTGATCATGGCCCTCCAAATTTTCATTCTGGTCCTTAACAGAACAGAACTGCCATTCATTCACACAATCTTGTCAGGTAAGTGGTTCACTGTCTCCCCCTATCTCCCTTGCCCTCAATATGCCCCGTGTGACTTCATTTATGTGCCATGCGTGATACACGCTTAGGCGATCATGTATCTTTCGATACCTGATTGACGAGGCAGATTTTTTTTCCCGCAATAAGTTGCCATTTCTTTCTGCGGTAGACAAGTTGCCATCCAAGACTACAGAACCCAGTCTTTCCTGGCCGTTAGTTTGATCCTCACATAGTTTCGGCCTTGTGCCACATATAAGATTCCCATAGTAAATCAGTCAGTTATGCGACATGCGTGATACACGCTTAGGCGATCATGTATCTTTCGATACATGACTGACGAGGCAGATTTTTCCGTAATAGGTTGCCATTTCTTTCTGCGGTAGACCAGATGCCACCCAAGACTAAATAACCCAGTCTTTCCTGCCTCTTAGTTTGATCCTCACATACTTTCTGCCTTGTGCTACATCTAAGCTTCACATAGTAAATACACGCTTAGGCGATCATGTATCTTTCGATACCTGATTGACGAGGCAGATAGGTTGGCATTTCTTTCTACTGTAGACCAGTTGCCATCCAAGGCTATAGAACTTGGTCTGTCCTGCTATTTACCCATAGCTGGGAGGTGGAGAAGAGTATTAATACCTTTCCCAAGAGTACTGGCACGTAAGTTGATTTAATGGATTCGACTGGAATTCGATCTCGGCTTTCCGATTCCTAAATCCGGTCGGCAATTTTTCTAATTTGTCATTCCTTATTATGTCTTCAAGAAATTCCATCTCTCTTTTCATAATTCTGATTATAACTGTTCTTGTTGTTTCCATTTTTTCTTAAGACTTCTTCGTTGCTCCCTCCATCAACCTTCAAAACTCTACTTTCTAATCAATTTCTTGCGCCTATGGGAAATAGGCGATAGTCTTCTTCATCAAGCAAGCTGTTCGTTGACACTTTATGTTCTATATTAAAGTACACAGAACTTTTAGATAGTTGGGGCCCAATGTTGGGTAATCCGTCTTCACAGGGCAGTTGGAACTCCTCTCCAAGAAATATGCAAAAGTTAGTACTTGATTACACTGTAGCAGAAGCTAGGATTAATCCTAGAATTAGCCGTTTTATTTCTTTTCTCTGTTATTTATACATTTTTTGTCGAGAGGAGTGGATTAATTCGTTTTGCAACCGTCTTAGCAGAAGATTTTCCAAGCCATCCTTACTCACGTGCCCCAGAAATTTCAACTGTCTCTTCTTCTTGCATAAGTTTTCTTTTTGTTTCCATTTCATCCTAAACTTCGTCGTTGCTCACATGTTTGCTCCATGGTATCCTCAGCATCTTTCTGTAGAACCAGATTTCTACTGCTTCAATTTACTTCCCCATCTTTGAGGAGATTGTCCAGCATTCGCTGCCATATCGGACAGATAGCATGTAACATTTCAGTATATTTTTGTTCGTTTCTAACAATTTTTTTTCAGTTTCTTAATACTCTGCTTAGCTTTTGAAATACATATTTGGCTAAACCAATATGTCTTCGGATTTCAACGTCACACTTTCCGTCTTCTGTTAGAACGCTTCTCAGGTATTTAAATTTTTGAGAGCCATGGTCGTCTACGTCCTGAGGGGACACTGCAAATAAAGAAGAAAAGGGAACTAGCTGGAATTTAAACTCGGTTCAACCGATTCCATTTCTCGTGTTACTAGTTACTAAGCTACCCGCATACCCATGGCCATCCATCAACACCGTTACTTATGTAATGTGTTTCTTTTAGGACATAGGTGATTATGGAAACAGTAAAAGTGACACAAAAAGGCAGGGTGGGGGCATATAAGCGGTGAGCTTGTCTGAATGGATGACGTTAAAGGGATCAGGCAGCTTGACAAAAGTATAAACGTTGATAAAACTCACATGTTAACGAGAACAACAATCGCCCACGTCCTGAAGAATATATTCACCAGATAGAAGAAAATATTCAGAGAAGGCAGGCCGTCTACACTTGGAACAAAATAGATTTAAACATGACCTGTGTCCATTAAGAAAACAGCATTCGTAAGGGGAAAAAAAAAGAATACGTTCAAAAAGATTTATCACTGGCCATTTAAAAAAGAAGACATTTTATCAGGAGAGTTGAAGAGAAACGCAAATAGATAAACCAATTGTGATTGCTGTTTTGCGCTCAAATGTCGCTCACTTCATATATTTTGAGTGTGGACTTCTTGTCTACTTCTCTCAGTAAATGCCGTAACGGTTTGATATTTCCAACAGCTAACAGAGTCGCCCGGTTGAATCCTCGAGTAGAAAAGAGGCATTTTTCAAACACAAAACCCATAGAAAGTCATTTGAAAAAAGGTTAAGGAATAAAAGATAAATAAATAGAAAAAAAAGACGGTTAAAAAAAAAAAAGACAATCGCCATCTTCACGTCTCTACGATGGACAATAATTTGAAAGCGAATCGACAATTCGTTCCATCCGGCAATCATGATAGGTAAAAAAAAAACTACATTTCTTTACCGAAAATTTCTTCTTATTGAATAATTCAATGCTTAAATCATTTTTCCTTTTTCTTGGTTGATTTTCGTTCCTAAGTTTTTTTTTTAGTTTTTTTTTTTAGTTTTTTTTTTATTTTGTTTTTATTTCTGTTTATATTTCTGTCTCTGCTTCTCTCATCTTTTTTCGCCAGTTCTTTTTTCTTTCCATCTTTCTTTTATTTTTCCTTTCTTTCTTCCCTCTTCTTTCCTCACACTCTTTTCTTTCTTCTCTTCATTATTTTTGTCCTTTTTTTTTCTTATTTTCCTTACTTCATTTCTTTCATTTTATTTTTTCTCGGTCTTTTTCTGTCTTTCTCAATTCTGTCATTTTATTTTCACTTCGTATTATTTCATTTCTTCCTCTTATTTTTCTTGTTTTTTTTCTTTTTTCTTTATTTATTTTCAGTCTTATTTTCTTTTCTTTGTTTACTCTACTTCGTTTTAACACCAACCGATATATCTCCTTCTTTCATTTAAATCATTTTTCTTCATTCATTCATCCACTCTTTCTTTCTTCTTTCTTTCTTTTTTCTTTCTTGCATTTTCTTTTTCTTTTTTTCTTTCTTTCCTTCCTTCTTCCTTTCTTTCTTTCTTTCTGACTTTACTTGCTTTCTGTTTTCTTTTTTTGTTTTCCTTCTCATTACTTTTTTCATTCTCTAAGACATTACTATTTATTCTCTTACTACCCCTATTTGCCATTCTCCCTTTATTTTTTTCAATTTCTATATTTCATTCACCTTTTATTTTAACTCCATTTTTCTTTTTTACTCTTCTCTTACTCGCTTTCTGCGACCGAACTTTTTTCTTTATATTTTTGTGTCTATAATTTTTCACTTTTCATTTCTCTCTTTTAATTTTCTTCCTTTTTTTTTTTCTTTTTACATATCTTTCTCTTTCTAACGTTCTCTGTTTTATCCGTTCTTTCAACTATTTGTTTCTGCTTTACTTTTCCTTTTTTCAATCTCTCTTTTTTCTTTTTTCCGTTCTTTCGTGCTCCCGCTACGCCTCTCTCTCTCTCTCTCTCTCTTTGGTCTCTCTCTCTGTCTCTCTTTTTCTTTACGTCAGCAGACTACGATTCTCTCTTAAAAAATTGTCTTGTCTTTCGTACAGTTCCGCTCTTTTTCCCAAATATCGATTCTTTCTTCCTTTCTAGTTTTCTTATAATTTTTCTCATGCTGTTTTTAGTCTTTTCAAAAAGCATTTTAATGATTGCTTGTTTTTCTTGCTTCTTTCTCGTTTTCTCATTTCTCGTAATCTTAGCCAAATTTTATCGGTTGTTTAAATTTTAAAATTCAATGAAGCTAAGTCATAAGGCTCCATTTCTTAACTTCCAATGATTCCGAATAAATATCTCTATTTCTTTTCTTTTATTAGTTTATTTATCTTTTTTTTTTTTTTGCTTGTTATAGTATATCGAGTTTTAAACACATTTTGGAAACTAACTTCGATTTGAACCTGATTCTAACTTTCGTCTGTTTCCGTATAATTCTTTACCGTTTTTTTTCCTTGAACCATTCTTTTCCCTTTTTCGTTTCTGATTCCACATCGAATTTTACCTTGATTCTATTTTCTGCCCAAATTCCACTTCTTACAGCAGACACTAATTCTTCCTCATAGCCTATTTTCTCCTTTTCTTTATTCTTTTTCCTCAGCAACTTTTCTTTTACTTAATGATTAATAGATCTCTCTATATATGTCTTTCTTTTTCTTTCTCTTTCTTTCTCTCTCATTCTCCCTCACTCATTCTCACAGCAATACTACTCATTTTCTTTCTAGTATCTTTCACTTATAACCCTCTCCCTTATTAGTTACTTTCTATCCTACACCTTTTTTCTTCTTCTTCTTCTTCTTCTTCTTCTTCTTCTTCTTCTTCTTCTTCTTCTTCTTTCTGTCTGTCTGTCTTTTCTTTTTTTCTGTCTTTCTCTCTTCCCACTAATCGTCCCCTTCCTTTTCTCGTCCGTTTTCGAAGGATTTTTTTCCTATAACGCAAATCCGAAACGATTTACACCAGACACGAATCGAAATGCTAATACTGCTCACAAGTGCGGTCAAGCCAAACAAACTGTCCCCAACCTGGCCAGTTCTCCAACTAAATGGCCAAACTGTAACATGCTTCGAACGGAAGAGAACAGAAAGTCGCAATTCATACTCTCTGAAGGAATATCGCTGGGCCCTGAAGTCATAGCAATTCTGTTCATTTGATCTGTTTAGCGAAAACAGCGGAGCCAACCGTATGGATCGTGAATACGTTTTGATTTTCCACTTTCTTTTTAACCTACCTTCAGGGGCGAACTAACAATTGTATTTGCATACAATCAGGTCCTTTTTACAGAGCGGGCATTTGGGATTGGTCGTTTCATTATTGTCGCTCGGCGTCTATTCGTCAAAACGCCGAAATGCATTTTTTTGTCCGGATTATTTTAGATTCTTACCTATACATACATATATATATATATATATATATATATATATATATATATATATATATATATATATATATATATATATATATATATATATATATATATATATATATATAAACATGCATTTATATATATATATATATATACATGTACACACACACACACATATATATATATATATATATATATATATATATATATATATATATATATATGCTCACGTATGTGTGTATGAATGTGGGGAGGAGAATGTTGACCTTCATAAATAAATGAATGAATAAATAAAGCACAGAGAAATTCCCTGATGGTCTTCGTGTGAGTATTCTCAAAAGATAGGTTTCTTCCGGGAGAGGGGGAGATGAAAAGAAAAAAAAAATTGAAGCAAAACTGCAAAACGTTTACAGCAGTAAGTGTGTGTGACTTTTAAACATCTTCTGAGATGCGACCGTGATCTGTCTGTCGATACGACCGAGTTCTAGCTGTCGTTCAAACTTTAAAATTCAATAAAGTCCTTGGCTATGTGCTAACCCCGGGTCGCTTTCCTTTCAACCAATTCTAAATAAATATCTTTATTTCCCTTGTATTTTATGAGTATTTTATTAGGTTGGTGCAAAAATAATTTCGTTTTCTAACATATGTTTCTATGTGAGAAAACGAAATTATTTTTGCACCAACCTAATAATATATATTTGTGTGTGTAACGAGGTAATGTTATTAGATTGTTTCGGTGGCTATCTCACTAATTTCATCCCTTACTAAGCTAGGGACTTTATCCAATATAGACAATTCAGCAACAAGTACCAAATATATCGTGGGTTACTCTGCTGTTTACTTGACATTTTTGCAGTTTAGAGCATATGTATATTTCTAAAATTCTTCAACTAAAGCTCCTTAGGTAGAGATACAGTCCGAGCTATAAATTGGAAACATTACAATCAAGTAAGTACAGAAATCTAACTACATTGGAATCGTTAAGACGAACCGGAAAATGAGATACAGAAATCCGAAGGCGCATTGGAATAGCGAAAGATGCCTTCCAAAAGCTAAGCAAAGTATTAGGAAACAGGAAAATATCGTTAGAATGAAAGAAAAGAGAGCTGAGCTGCTCTGTAGCAGCGATCTTTCTCTATAACAATCAATGCTGAACGATATTCCTAAGATAAAGAGAAGACTTGAAGAAGCATACATATGATTCTACAAAAGTTGAAGAGAAGACTTGAAGTAACATACATATGATTCTACAGAAGGATGCTGAGAATATCAGAGAAGCAACGGTTGAGTAACGAATAAGTTCGTAAGGAAAATGAGAATTAAAAGATTTGTTGCTTAATATATGAAAAAGACAACTGTGTCGGACTGTACGTTTTTTCTCTCCAGAGTCGATCTTACATATCTATAAGCCAACCATTCATCCAGGCTTAGAATATTTATCCTTGATAAAATCCAAAGAAGAAGCAATATTTCATACACACAGGATAGATGAAAGGCAAGAGAAACAGAGCAAAACATGGCACAAACTACCTATCAAGCCTGACAAAATGGAGCAAGGTTTAAAGATAACAAAAACTCAACATTCATTACGAGCTACAGAAAATTGTGGAGAGCCATGATCACCAAAGTCATGAAGAGAGACTGCGCATAGAAAAGGAGGCCCTGATTAGAATAGATACCCTAATGAGTCTATTGGGCTGTATGTATAAATACCCCACTTTCTCCAACTCAATGACAATAATAATGTTCGGCTTAGAATATTGCTGCCATATATAGTCCGATGTTCCTGCTGTCTATCTAGAGATCTTTGATAAAATACAAAGAAAAATCAGCAATATTATTGTTCCTGATCTGGCATCTCGGTTTCAGTCAATTTCCCACCTTTGTAAGGTTTGCTTCCCTTTGCCTCTTCTATAAATACATTCATCGTAATTGTTCCAATGAACTCTTCGCTATGATGCCTGTACGCTTCGAATTTAAGGGCACTACTAGACTAGCGACTAGGTCTCACCAATTTACGCTTGAGCTGGCTAGATCTAACCGTAAATTCTATGCTAACAGTTTCTTCTCCGACACTTCTCACTTGTGGAACTCCTTTCCGGCTCTATGCTTTCCAGCCGACTTTAATCTGCAAACATTTAAATGAATTGTCAATCGCTAACTGATATCCTCCTGATAGCTCTTCCTCTGTTCTTGCTCATTCGCAACGTTTCTATTTCTAACTCTTTCACACACAGTAACCCGTTGCGTTTCAGTGGCTTTACTGCCTTGCTTGGGGTGAAATCGACTTAAAAAAAAAGTTGAAATCCCTAGGACACATAATGAGGAAAGAATGTTTAGAAAATGTAACACTCACTTTACATTACAACCAAGATGTCGACAAAAAATAAGAGTAAAATAATGAACACTATTTTCATTTCCTATTTTCTGAAACCGAGATAGAAATTTTCGGTGTTATTTGTAGCCATTTTTATCGAACAACAGCCTCAACCGGACGAAAGTTTAATCCACAATGGTAGTAGAAGAGTAAAATTGACAAGACGCCCCTTCGTTCTGACATAAGGCCAGGAGTATGAAGCTCTCAAAGATGATCGAAATCATTACTAAGTATTTATGGCTCCTTAACTGTTATCCCTTCGCTTCATTTGTGTCTAGATATTTACAAAATTTGGTTTGTTTTTTGCACAAGGCCATGAGTATGGGACAACTAGTGACGGTCGAAATAAGTACTAAGCAGAATTCTAAGAAATAGAAATATTTATCTAGAAACAAGGAAAATAGTGCTGAACTGCTACGTGATATATGTCTTCCTGTATGGCAGCGAGTGTCGGAAAATCTCCTCAAATATGGAAAAGGGATCTGAAACAACAGAAATATAGTTCTACAAAAGAGGTTTTGGAGAAAATGTGAACAAAAAGAAAACTAATACTTAACATCAGGAATATACAGTTGAGGTCTCTGTGGCAGATAATGAGGAAAGAGGGCTTGGAAAATCTGACACGCAGAGGGCAGAAAGAAGGACAGAGGAAAGCAACGCCTAAAATAGTTAACTTGAGTGAATGGATATGGGAACAAGGTTCAGGGGGAAGGATAGAAAGACAAATTTTATTTAGAACTAAAATGGACAGGAAGTTGTGGAGAGCCATGATTGACTACGTCTTGAGGGTACACCGCACATAGATAGATAGATAGATAGATAGATAACTTGACTCGTTTCGAAAAACCCTCGAATTTTTGATTTGCAAATAATCAAATCAATCTCGAGGGAAAAAAAGGTTTTAACAAAAGAAAGAGCTATAAACATGAACTACTGTCGAACAAATCGCACAGTTGCAGGTCTGAGGCGCAAAGAAAAAACCCCGATACGAGTAGACAACTAACTAACAAAAGAGCTCAATACAATCGTAGAGCAGACCTAGATACACCTAGTGAGCCAGACAAACCTACCTTTCCCTGACGATCCGTTTAGGTGAAACCTAGGTAGGTTTGTCTGGCTCACTAGGTGTAGATAGATAGATAGATAGATAGATAGATAGATAGATAGATAGAAAGATAGATAGATAGATATTGATATATCGGAGGCGGTAGATAAATTGTTCTCTAAATTAAGCAAAAATGAAAATAACATTGACATCTCATCCAACAAATTCCGGAGTTTTTCTAAGACAAAATTGTTGTGTTCATCTGAAACTTTTTTTTTTACCTCTAAAGTCTATTGTACTGTACGTTTTAAAATTCAATATAAAAACTTCAGGGGAGATAACTAAGTTATGATGTGTCCAATTTCTATCTTAGAAAAAAACACCCTGATTATAATGTTATTCTAATGTCGAATGTACTCGGAATAAATGAATAGAACATGGTATTTTTTTTTTATTTTTCATTAATAAGCATACTAAGAATCTTCTCCTTGAATGTGAGAGGATCTTATTGGAAACAAGTAGACAAAACTTGTCTAAATTAGTCAATGAATCATGTCTTAATACATACATACATACATGCATACACACACACACACACACACACACATATATATATATATATATATATATATATATGTCGTTTTCTCACATAGTAACATATGTGAGAAAACGACATTAATTTTGCACCAACCTAATATATACATATATATATATATATTTATATATGTATGTATATATGTATTTATGTGCAACCTATTGGAAAAATTACGCTTATGCCTTACCACAAAAACCTTCGACAGTGTTAACATTAACAATAGCCAAAATCAAAATTCAGCAAACCAATAGACTCCTCTGCAGCGTTTTTTTTTCACTGCAATTCAGAACAAGGCCCATATTTTGCACTGCAACCCATTATATTTGCGTGTAATAAATCAAAGGCAAATTCCGTTTACTGGGTTCATTCATTTAGCATCGACAATTTATATTTCTCATGATCCGCACATATTGCATGTAAATATTTGTATTATCTATTTGAATAAATATAAAATTATTACTTTTAGAAAAACAAATTTAAAGGTAATTCCATCACAAAGGTAAAATAAATAATATTTGAAAAAATGTTATTTAATGAGATGGATGTGTTTGTTTGTTGATAAGCAGGTGATTCCAATTGAGAAGACAATTCTACAGGTATATCAGGTGCAACGCTGATTCCGTTTCTGTTCTTCGTCTTAAATTAATGTTGGAAATCTCAGTTTACTCAAGTAAGGAATTGTAAAAGTCAATAGTAATAAAATAGCCTTTTTACTCAGTATTGGAAATTCCCATTTGTTCTTAACCGAAAACAAGATGGATAAACTCGTTGAGAAAAGACTACACACACACACACACACACACACACACATATATATATATATATATATATATATATATATATATATATATATATATATATAATAATTTTTCAAGAAAAACAGACCACTTTAAGGTTCCATTATAATAATTTATTTCACCGGAGCCCTTTTAAAGGACTCTGGATCATCAGATAGCACTTCCAATATATATATATATATATATATATATATATATATATATGTGTGTGTGTGTGTGTGTGTGTGTGTGATATATGGAATATGCGTACACCTATGTTCCCCCTTACTGGAATATGATTGGCTGGTGTCCGTCATAAATACCGACGGACGTGTAGGAGAGTCAAGAGCCTTAGTCTGAGAGCTAAGTCTATAACGACGCCCATTGGACTACGCCATTGATCTACACTTCTTACCTACGACTACGACGCGTACCAGTCGATTACCGCTACTGTATTATACTTGGTTATAGTAGCCAAAACCACTTAGCTACTTCGTTCAAACATATCCCTTTCCGGGACATATCAGTATTTAAGGATGTATTTAAAAAATAAACTATAATACTATTTATCTCGTTGAAAAACTAGCGATGATTCATGAGTGCTGTGCAACCTTTAGAGTTGTTCATATTCTGCGCTTTGCTCTCACTTGCGTTTTTTTCTTCTTTCTTTCTTTTTTTCTCGCGACCCATGTTATTTATCTCGCGACCCACTGTAGGCTTGGACCCACAGTTTGAAAAACCATGCATTCTGGTGTATAATCTCTGGTTGCCTAATCCTGCAAGGCTATGTTGCTGCCACTTCTGTAGCAAGATGGTTTCGAATTCAGAGTTGTCCTTCTCCAAGACTGATTATGAAATAAGTCTCGAGATCCCGGTGTGCCCGTCTATTGAGCCATAGCCGTAAGGAGCAGAGATGTATTCATACTTTTTTTCAAGTGTATTTTTGTTTAAGCGAAGATACAGTCTTGGTTGTAATTTGAAATCAACAGACCAATCCCACTTTCTGTGTCAATAGATTTTACGCTACACACACATTTCAACAAATTTGTGCTTTGTACATAATCGGTGGCTTGGAGAATGCCTCTTTAATAAAATAATCAAACATTACATATATTGGTTGCACAATCACTGCATTATCATGACAATTTAATTGTTATTTATCTAGTAATAGCCCCATTAAATCAAATCAAGAAATCCGATGAATACTTATCGATAATACAAAAATAATATATATAAATTATGAAAAACTACGACTACAAATATCAGAAGCCTTAACTGTAAAACAAAGTATACAGAATCAATAAAGTTTAATTTAGGGAAAACACATTGAATATATTTCACAACGAAAAGAAAACGATCAAAATACAAAAAAGCTGACGTGTGAAGACGTGATACTTATAAAAAAACGAATTCCAACTGACGCCTAACTCGAAAACCAGTTGCATCATTGCAATGTTCGTGCTTGATTTTCATTGTTTTTAATTTTCTAATGGGGCAAACATTTTTGCAATGATCTAATAAAACGCCTATATGTACACCATTCATAAGCGATGGACAATTATCAGATTTCGTGAAAATAATGTTTTGTGTCGAGTAGCGAAGGCATTTTAGGTGTAACCCGATATTACCTGCACATCTGGGAAGAGTTTTTGCAGGGATGAGAAAAGGTGACACGGAAATCGAAACTCGAATTAGAATAGCAATTGATGCCTCCCAAAAGTTAAGCAAGTACATAGAAACAGTTTGATTCGGTTTATTTTGTTTTACGGTATATCAACCTCAATGCCGACGACATTTGTTATTGCTGGTAATATTTTGTTTTATCAAAAATCTGTTTCTCATAATATTTTTCCTTCAAAATTGTATTGCTGGTAATAATTTTCTTCAAAAATGTATAGCTGGTAATAGTTAATTATTTTCCCATAGCTGGGAACCCTAACAGGTGCCACCACCCTGGGTCAGGGTGGACCTGGGAACACCAGCAATTAAGAGGTCGTTCCACGCTTCTCAAAACCTCCTGATTAGAGGCCTTGCAGCTGGATGTAGTTTAACGTCTTACCCAGGACGGACATAGAAACAGGAGATTTTCGTTAGAAATGAAGTATACTGAACTATTAGGTTGGTGCGAAAATAATGACGTAATAATGTCGTTTTTTGACGTTAAAAAATACGTCAAAAAACGACATTATTACGTCATTATTTTTGCAACAAACTAATACTATGCAATATCATTCTTGGTCCTCCACTTTTTCTTCCTTCCTTCCTTCCTTTTCTTCTTCTTCTTCTTCTTCTTCTTCTTCTTCTTCTTCTGCTGCTGCTGCTTTATTTCTTTATTTATTTACATTGTTTCTTTATCATTTTCTGTATATGATATAATTTTTCCTTTTTCAATTTGTTTATCAATCTCTACTTTTGCTACCTGAATTCATCATTTCTCCTTCTTATTCCTTTTTATTTCTTTTTCTTTCATCTCCTTTTTTGCCTCGTCCGTTTTTCCTTTTCAAATTTCTCCTTACTTGTTTTCCCTTCATCTTCCTCTATCCTATTAATTTATTTTCATATTATCAGTTGTTTTTTTTTTTCAGATATTTATTTTCTTTCCCTTCTTCAAATCTTCTCTCATTCCTCCCCCCCTTATCCTTATCCTTAGCCTCTCCTTTTCCTTCTTTGTTATTTTTCGATTTATTTTCTGCTCGCTGAGAGAATCGGCCTCGGAATTACAAAGAAAATTACGATAAAACCCCTCCATTATTCCAAACAACCTCATCGTTTCTCAGAAAACTGATTGCAACAATGTCGATCACACAACGAGAAAGATGTCTTGGCCGGACAACAAATACTGCACTGATTCTCACTAAAAAGACTTGCTTGAATGTCGTCAATGGAAAAAGCGTGACAATGTTGAGATACCAGTGACCATCGCGTTCGTTTTAGCCTCCATGTTGTTTTTTTTTTCTTTCTGAAACAACAGAACACGTTGGCTTTTGTCTCTTTTGCCTGTTGTGTTTTACAGTTGCTCGTTGTCACAATGCGTGCTTTTTTCAAAGGAGATTGTAGTCCGTCGATCGGCAATAAGGATTTCTATTTGAGATGAAATAAAACCAGGTTCTTAAAAGGAATTTGAGAGGGAGGAAATAGAGGAAGGTTCTTATTCAAAATAGATGGAGATGTGTGGGTGTGCGATAACGAAGAAAGAAAGAAAGAAAGAAAGAATGAATGAATGAAAGAAAGAAAAAATGAATGAAAGAAAGAAAGAGGAATGTTAAAAAAAATATCGTAGAGTGAGGAAGGTTAAAAAATTAAAAAAATGAAAGGAAAAAGAAAAGGGCAAAATAAGAGAATGGCGGAATATATAGCATATAAAACACTGAATTTCAAAAAATTTAGAAAATTAAAATTTGTCAATCAAAATAAAGTACTTTTTTTTTTAAAAAAAAAAGCAATTTTCTATCTTAGAATCATTTGACTGAACAAATCTTTTCATTTTCTTTTGAAATCTAGTAATATTCTTCCATTATGGTCATACAAGATGTAATTGTCGCTTACCATATATATACCAAATATACTCTTCGCTTTCCTGTTCAACAAAAATAATTATGTATACGTGCGTTTATTTGGATTCTTATCTATCTATCTATCTATCTATCTATCTATCTATCTATCTATCTATCTCTTTACACACACACATAAATATATCTGTCTATTCATATCTATCTATCTATCTATCTATCTCTTTATACACACACACATAAATATATCTGTCTATTCATATCTATCTATCTATCTATCTATCTACCCTATTATAGTCTGTTCATGTCTATCCATCTATTTGATTGGTTTGTTCATATCAACCTGCAGTCTGATCCATATTTAGCTAATATTTATCTATATCAATCTGTACTTCCCTAGATAACTATTTAAGCACTTCGACATGTTCACGTCTTTCTCTATCTCTCTCCATACAATCTTCTCAATTATGAGTATCCAATAAAAATAACGCTTATGATATAAAATCTGTCGGACTTAAATCCATCACTTCAGTAAGCATGTATGGATAGACACACAAACACGCACACACACACACACACACACACACATGTATATATATCCGTCACTTCAGTAAGTATGTATGTATACAAACGCACACACATATATATATATATATGTGTGTGTGTGTATATATATGTATATATATATATATATATATATATATATATACATATATATATATATATATATGTGTGTGTGTGTGTTTGTGTGTGTATACATACATATTTACTGAAGTGACGGATATATATATATATATATACATATATATATATATATATATATATGTGTGTGTGTGTGTGTGTGTGTGTGTGTGTTTTTCCCCAAAAACTGAGTTTCATTAAAGAAAAATGATGTTGGCCGGGTAGTGAGACCGCCAGTGTATCATTCATTTTGCTATCTTAAAACGCATTAATATTCGAAAATTGCCCTGTGCTCACCAACAGAAATAGTTCTCCACAAGGCGAGGTTTCATGCAGAAACAATAACACAGGAAAAAGAAAGGAAACTCGGTTGGTCTGTTCGACCTCACCCACATTGCAGATAGTTAATAGGAATATAAATTGAATAAAATATAATTTCACTTAATTTACTTTTTGATAAGCAAAAACTGATATTATTTACGACAGACGAAGAGAAATGAATTCCGACGGATCGCGTATGTGAGAATAGTGTTTGTGTAGCGGTAGTATGTGACAGCCACAAGAAGCGGGTCGGATTTAACACATTTGTAGTTCTGCATATACAGGGTATGGCAAAATGATATGGAACATTTGTAGGTCTAATAAAAGCAAAATAGAATAAAGAACGAAAAACTTGTTTCTTTTTTTTTTTTTTTTTTTTCGAAATGTACATAAAATACTATTTGTCTCATTTCATTTTAAAAATTAAATCAGCTTTTTTTGAAGACTCTTTAACTGAAGCTCTTAGCTCTGCCACAATTTTCCGGAATTCTGGCGTTTCAATGCAGATCCACTAGCTTTGATGTTGGTAACACATAACAAAATCGTGCTTCGAGCAGGTACGGGACCATGTCTACCAATCCTGAAGTGCTCAGGGGACGGTCTTTGTGTTGCATTTACTGATTCGTTGTTCTTGATAAACGTTTCCACAATGAAAGCACAATGCTTGCCCATCCAATTCAAATTGGCAACTAAAAATTAAATGAAACAAAATGGCGTTATATGTACATTTCGAAAATAAAACACATATTTCATTCTTTACTCTATTTCGCTTTTATTAAACCTACAAATGTTTCAGATCATTTTGCCGCACCCTCTATAAGGAAATCGCAGAAACGAAAATGTTTTTATGCAATCTATGAAACAACGTACATGACTGAAAAAATGGGAATACTTGTGAAATACACCATGTTCACTGGAAGAAACATATTTTCAAAATAGAAGGATTTTTCCAAAACATCTTGGATGCTCGGTACACGGAGTGTGTTACCATCTGAAAATACGGTAACCGAAGAAATGTTTTCATAAAAATAATCAAGAGAAAATAATTTGGCTAAACAGATCTGGAGAGTAACAGAACTAATTTCAACTCGAAACTAATTTCAAGTCGATTTAAAAAACCTAAATCTAACTCGTAACCCTAACCCTAACCCTAACCCTTATTTCAGAGGTGAAATTAGTTCCGAGTTGAAAGTAGTTCCGAGTTGAAATTAATTCTGCACCCAATCTGGATGTGCAACTGAATGAAGAATCGGCGAACCGTGATCGAATTCAGATCATTACATTCACTTTCGCACAAATACCCTTGGGAAATGTATGAATCCCTTTCTTCTCTGCTCATAGTTATGGGTTAAACAAACATGGCAAATCGGAATCTTTAAATGTGGCTGCCAACCATAACATCTTTGAATTCAAAACATTATATGACTGTGTTTGCGTGTATACTTGAAGTAATTACAGTCATCTTAGCATAATTTCTGTATAAAGTACAGCTTGGCCCTGTGGGTGTTGCAAAACCACGAAGATTCCAGAGTAAACGGACATCATCAGAAACTAGGAGACATGCTGAAGGTGAGAAATCACACTGATTTACAGTATGTCATTGAGAAAACTGTGATGTTGATGAAACCAATTTAAGTACCTGGTGATAAACATAATTCTTTTAAAAACAAACAAGTTTGCCAATATAATTACGTTATAGATTCATTCTGATTTTTTTTCACTTCCTGGCTCTAAATCACCTGCATAGGACTTTTAATCGAAAATATTCGACCTTATGACTTGACTCTTACACGAAATCACAATGTTTTCCTTTCTCTCGCTTTGCGTCAAAAATTTCCACAAAAAATAAGACTAGCCTTGTCAATAACTAATGTATTTTGCCTGTGATTTATGGAAGATACATTGTTATTTATCAAAAATATATTATCACACGTTTCCCTTGCAAAAATATTAAAGCATAAACATATTTAGTCGAATGCACGCGAATACATTCGACCAAGATAATGATTTTCATCAAGACATATTGCATTTTGACTTTTTACATTGTTAATTTTACTTATATATATATATATATATATATATATATATATATATATATATATATATATATATATATATATTAGGAAGGGAGAACGTTGAAATAACTAATATTTGTAAGTTTCGCGATTAGATGTAAATGTAAAAATCCGGGTCTATTGTTAAAAAATAAAATGCATTTTCTCACGAATGTTCGCAGATTTTGTGACAACTGGCGCTGAAATACTTGAAGTCTATTTCCCCAAAAAACAAAAACAAAAAAACAAAAAAACAAACAAACAAACAAACAAACTGTCTTTTACCGTTTATTTTTCGAGTCTTTTATCGGCAGAAAATTCAAAAAAATAAAGCAGGAAGACAAAAAAAAAAAAAACAACATACAAACAGCACTAAATAAACGAGAAGAATTTCATATAATCTTTAAAAGCCTATCACTAAAATTCATTAACCGATACGCACGCGTGTTAAGAAGATGCTGACACGAAACGGAGGCCGCGATATTTTGAGGACATTGAAGAAAGAAAATATACGAGATTTATGTTCAACTAAATCATACATACGCACGAGCATATACACACACACACACACACACACACATATATATATATATATATATATATATATATATATCCTCTTCGAGTTGCATGTGCTATCCATTTGTTGTTGCTATTGAAAGTCTTTAATTAATGAGTTTTCTCTTATTAGATGGATATTGTGATCTTGTAGTGCCAGTCCACGAGGTTCGAGGAAGGGTGGTCTCCGTTAAGATCTACAGGCTTGATCCGCTCGAAGTAATTTTAACAAGGAAATCTGATGTAGAATGAAAATATAAATACAGAAAGGCAGTCAGAATAGGAAATCTGTCAGCTAGGATAGTTACTTATCTCTTAATTTTCACACACACAGATAAATATCTCGGATTTATTATATATATATATATATATATATATATATATATATATATATATATATATATATATCAATTAGGCATGTCTGATTGAGTAAATTACAAACATTATGTCTGCTTATTTTTATCATATTCCTTCCATATTCACGATATATATATATATATGTGTGTGTGTGTGTGTTTGTGTGTGTGTGTATATGTGTGTGTGAGGCAAGAAATCCACTGTAACAGTAAAAATCACTTTTATTACCCAAGTACTTTCCTTTTACTGTTACAGTTCATTTCTTTTTTATTCAATTGTAATATACGGGAAAATATTCGTGAATATGAAAGGATTATGATAAAAATAAGCAAAGATAATGTTTTTTTTATTTATTCAGTCAGATATGCCTAAAAGAGAATTTGCTCTCTAAATACACAAACACACACAAACACACGCACACACACACATATATTCACACAAAAGTATTCAGGACTGATTTGAACTTATTTTTTTAGTAATTCTTCCGCCTTTGATTTGATAAGCTGGTTTTATTTGTTATCCTAACGCTCATTTAACAAACAAATACCGTCTTCTTTTATGTGTCGTGACCCTTCAGGATATAAGCGATGATGGCCCGCCACATCGTCCTGTCTCTTAATAAACTTTGTCTTTGTGTTATTTCTCTCAAGTGCAGTTCTACCATATATTTCAAGTTCATCCAGGATATTACGTGCTGTTTTCCTCTGTCCCTCTTTCCCTCAAACTGTCCTCTGAGTATCAGATTTTTAAAGCCCTTCTTCCTCATTACGTGCTCCAGAAATTTAAACTGTCTCTTCCTTTTTTTAAGTAAACATTTCCTTTTTGTTTCCATTTTCTCTAAAACTTCGTCGTTGCTCACATATTCGGTCCATCCTATCCTCAGCATTCTTCTGTGGAATCTTTTCACTGCCATATAGGAGGACAGATATCACGTAACAGTTCATTACTCTTTTTTTGTTTCTAACGATGTTTTTCTGTCTCTTAATACTTTGCTTAGCATTTGGAAGGTATCTTTGGCCATGCCAATATGTCTGTGTCGCACTTTCCTTCCAGATATTTATCATCAAATCAAATTATGAAAAATAATCTCTATTCCAGATAATTTTGCATATATATATATATATATATATATATATATATATATATATATTAGGTTGGTGCAAAAATAATATATCGCTTTTTGATGTAAAAAAATACGTCAAAAACGATATTATTTATATATATACACACACTAATATATATATATATATATATATATATATATATATATACACTAATATATATATATATATATATATATATATATATATATATATATATATATATATATATACACACACTAATAATTCCGTTATTATTTACTTTCTTTCTTTATTTTTTCAGTGAAACATGACCCAGTGCACGTGTTAGTACTTCGTATGTCCACTCCACGAAGTTGTTCTTTGAAGATTGACCACAGATTCTCGCATGGATTTAAATCAGGAGAGTTTCCGACTCAGTCTACAGTACTTTGATTTGCTCAGTGTGTTCGTGGAGCATTATAATTGTCGCACGCTTCCTTTGGAGTAACGTTCATCGCAGGTAGTGGCCGTAGGACAACTAATCGTCAGTCGAGAAAATAGTGTCCGGACGTGATGAAAATCTGATGCAATCACGGATGACGCAATATTTTCAAGGCCAAATAAATGTCATCATACACGGCGAAAGTAGATTCACATTACTGCTCACCACTGCAAATGGCTTAATCTGAGGGAAAAAAGGAAATCGATTACACCCTGTCACCCCAGTGGGTCTAAAACTGACCGTATGTTGAAAGATAGGAAAGTAAAGCGGTCGTCTCAATTAATTTGGACAAGACTCTGTGTGTGTGTGTGTGTGTGTCTAAAATTTTAGATAAAACTAAAAATAAATAGAAGTACCATATGAATAAAAACACAAAGAAAACTTATTTTAACCGATGGGTTTCGTCCTCTGACGGACTTTCTTTTCTCATATTTTCCTTCTTCGTTAGATTCGTATATTGAAATGTCTTCGAGCGAACGAAGTCTCTAAATCTTAAAGATGACCACCCTTCTTCAAACCTCGTGGACTGGCGCTACAATATCACAACATCTGCCAAATAACAGAAAACACATAAGTGAAGAACCTTCAGTACCCACAACAACGAAATAGATAACACATATCACTCAAAGAAAAAATTATGTCATAATCAAGATACTGATGTTCCGTAGTAGCACAAATTATGAGCCAGAATGCTTTAAATTTGCATTGTTTATTGAAATTCACACTGAAACTACAGCACTGTATAACATATTATATAATAATGTCGCTAAATGTTTCTGTATAAATTTCCATTGAAGGAAATTATGGTCTTATTTCATGTCAAAATTATTTATTAGCAATGTACATGCTTTATGCATACAGTCCATATACAATTTGTATATCTTCAGTAAATTATAATTTTTATAAGGCTGTACTATAAAGATTTCACTGATCACTAGAATGAAATTCCAACGCTACGATTTTGAACCTAAACGTGTTCTTTAAACTCATTTCCTCAAAAACAGTAAAGATTTGGAAAAAAATATTTTCATCTTTATTTATTTTGTGAAACCCCAAATCTGAAATTGAGTGCAATAACACTCTTCCAAAATAAGCATAAGTTAAATTTTTTCAATTTTTTATAGTCTCCATTTCCATGTTACTTACCTAGTGCGTATATTCCTTCTCAGCCTCTACAAGGATATTTCTTGGAATTTGCTGCGGCAAAGTCACTGTATATCGGAGAGTAACTTTGTTGCACCCCCCCCTATAATGATACATGAACACTAAATGTAATGTAAAACTTCGATTTAACCGCCCTTGATTTATGGAACCACTCGGACCGTAATAAACTGACTTTTAAAAAACATTTTGTACTGAAAGAAATCAGAGCACTAATTATATCGGGGAATATTAATTATTTCTTGTAGAAGTTAATTGACTTGGAGAGGTATGGCCTCCGCTAGGTGTAACTCCACTCCGACTTTCCACCCAGATATGTCATAAGGAGCTCAGACGCACATTGACTCTTCGACCACACACTATCGTGAAGATGATGATCATGATGATGATGATGATAATTATATCTTGAAACTCTTAAATTGGCATCTACACTGCGTATCCAGATTGAATTAATATTAATGATAATAAATTCTTGCCCATTTCGAGTCCACCTGCCACTGGCCTCAATTTGGTTTTCACGATGGTACCTCGTTTTTGGGGGCAATTTTTGCCATCTGCTGTGTGAGTATCGGTATATGCGGTGTTTATTGTTAAACCGCAACATTCAATCCGGCATACACACACAACAGAAACAAAATATAACCGTTGAAGACCCTTGGAGTCCAACCACGCCCAATCCCTCCACCATCGCCTTCATCATAGATAGCCCGTGGCCATAATTACCCGGCGTTTTTTTCGACAAATTGAAGAATGGTCATATTTGCCATCGTCTCTTGACGTCAATTGACCTGACTTTTTAATGCACAGCTGTTTGTGTTTCTGACCAAAGTGGTCAAAAATAAAATGCTTCCTTGTTTGTTCCTATTTGTTTTTGATTGTCACAATAAAGATTACGAAAAGAAGCTACAACAAACAAATTTTGCGGTTCGATAAAGAGAAAATAATACAAAATAAAAGCTTCATAGAAACTTTTTGTATTTAAAATATATTTTAATATTACTTATACATAATCTTATTTATTTAACATTCACAATATTTTAGAATATTATATATTTATATATGTTCGAAAGACGCAGGAAAATTTCCTGGTTTTCCTATTTGAATTTACAAATGAATCTTAATTATTCAGTTAATGATTGAATAGCGAGTTCTACGACAATAAATAATCGTAGAAATTTCCTTACCACATCGTTAAAACTTTGAGCTTAACAACTTAAATTTTACAATAGCAATCATAAATATGAATGCTGGTCATTATTTTAAGAAGTAAGGGGATACAAATGAAAAGATTTGAAATTGGCAATTTTTTTTTTCCATTTTACTGAAACAGCTATCTTTCTTTCTTTCTTTATTTCTTCATTTCTTTCTTTCTTTCATTCGTAAGTTTTATTTTCCTTCGCAGTCAAAACGGAATAGTCCATTATTTATGTGATACAGACACGATATGTTAAACACTTCTTTCTTTCTTTCTTTCTTTCTTTCTTTCTAAATCCCCATCTTGCGAATATTTGTCTTAATAATAATTTAAAAGTAATTCAGAAGACGATGTTATTTTATCTATGGTAAGTGGATTGTTTACGTTTCAGTCCTTTTAGACTATGCCTCTGAAAAATGCCGGTTTTTTTTTTTTTTTTTTTTTTTTGTCTCAGATCAAAGTTTAGTATCTGTTCTTATCAGCTGAATCGGACTTTCTGACTCCACTTCTTTCTTTCTTTCTTTCTTTCTTTCTTTCTTTCATTTCCTCGACGAAACCAAGTAATATCTTTTTCCAAGTGGTCAAAACGGAATAGCTCATTATTCATGATGTATTGCCAGTGTGTAATGGTCGTGCGAACTAACGAAGGACGGGACAAGCACAATTATAATCGGATTATATATTAAAAAAAAAAAAAAAAAAAAACATTCGTTTCTTACGAAATTCTAGCTTGGTAAGAATTTCAAATGTGAAATTTATAATTAGTGCTCGTTCCGAGAGGTATAAATAAAAAATCTAATATTAATTTCACTATGCAACTTCAATCGCCATTTTCTCTTTTCAAACCCTTTTCCTTTCTTGTCTTTTCCTCAGTAATCCCTCACTAACGCATTCTCATTCTCTCTCACTCCTTGTAACTCATGCGTCCTAGTGGCATTATCGCCTTCGCTGAGATGAAACGATTAAAAAAAAAGATTTATCAAACATCATTCCGAGGTATGACAATAAACTACATCCGACAACAAGGACGCTGATTGGGAGATTTTAGGTTCTGAGGAGCGTGGAACCACCTCTTAATTGTTGCTTTTGCCAGCTGTACACTAACCCGAGGTAGTAGTACCTTTTAGGGTTACAGCTATGGGCAATTATTTAACCCCCAATTAAAAACAAAACTCTATAAAAGTATAAAAATACCAGCAATACAGTTTTATACAAAAAATTACAAATACATTTCATAGCAGAATGACCATCAATACATTTTATCTGTAGTTGAAGGCATAAAATTGCGTTCAAAATATATTTAGCTGAATCCATGAAATAGTTTTGAAAATATTTAGATTTCCGCATTAAATAACACACAGAAGTGTTGATATGCCGCTAAACAAAATCAACCAAATATCTCCTCTGATGAGAGATTCGACACGAAAGTCTTGAGCCGGCGAATCAGATTCACTTGAACTTTAATTGATTTATTGAATAAGCAATATTTTATTTCATTTTAAATAAAAATATTTCCCCGGCCGCATTACATCGTGTCATTTTTTTAAAAAAATGTTTCAGAAACAAGGAAATTGAAATATTATTAGGTTGGTGCAAAAATAATGACGTAATAATGTCGTTTTTTGACGTTAAAAAATACGTCAAAAAATAACATTATTACGTCATTATTTTTGCACCAACCTAATATTTTTTAAAAAAGCGTAAGATATATTTATCGGCAGTCAATATTTAAAACATTATTGGAATGATAAATAAATTCTTTAATATTATTTTCATTTACCATTATGATAAGAAATCAAAGTTTTAATAATTTATCAATTACTATTATTCAGCACTTATTAACTAACATTGCCTACCGTGCACGGATTTTAAACAACCAAAAATAAATTATTAACTATCCTTGAGTTTCCTATACCATCAGTTCTAAACTTGCAAAACAGCAATATCATCTTTGAAAACGGCTAGTGTTAGCCGAAAGTGCTTAGGTATGGAGAAATATATTTACAAATACGAACTTAAGTAAGAGCTGAACTTTCGTTGGTTTTGAGTGATGGCATGTATCTTCTTAGAATTTCTCGAATCTCACCCCTTTCAAAATATTTTACCGAAAATATTTCTCGAATCTCGCCCTTTTCAAAGTATTTTAGCCAAAATATTTTATCCTGCTCAGATATCAGTTCTCAGTTTGACTCTCTGTGTCTTTTCTATAAATACTTCCATGGTTATTCTTTACGTGAGTTTTTCGCTATTGTACCTAGACTTTTGTATTGAAGTGCAGTAATATACTGGTGTCGAGATTTCATCAATTTACAGTTGAGCTGGTTAGATGGAGCAGTAAATTCTATGCTAATAGTTTATTTTCTTGCACTTCTTGCTTGTGGAGCTCCCATCCGGCTCCATGCTTTCCAGCCAACTTTAATCTGCAAAAGTTTAAATGCGATGCCAATCACTATCTACTCCTTATTACTTTTTTCTCTTCCTGCTCATTATTTATGTTCCTGTTTCTAATTATCCACACCCTGCAAGCCCTTGTGTCTTAGGGTGATACCGATTAAAATTTAAAGTTTAACAGTCTTGTTTCGCCCAAAGATTTTCATATAAAATATCGTTTTATACACGACTCTATACATTAATTGAATAACCCTTTCTATAGTGCGCAAATTTTAACCAAGCAAAAAGTAAATATTATCAATGTACCGTTCAAAAATTTGATATTTTTTCCAAAGATTCCCATCTAAAATCCCGACTGATATATGAGTGTATGTTTTACTTAAATATCACTTCATATCGTGAACAAATTTGCACCAAGCAAAATTAAATCATAAGCTATTTTTAATTCCAAATTCATTGTTTCTTAAATTGTTTTGCTTAACCAAACTAAGCTTTTTTTTATCAACTAATTTCCCCTTAAGAATATGACCTGCTAATATTGGTCCATGTGACAAATTTACCTCATGAAAACAAAATACATGTCAAGAAAATATTTTAATGGAGGGCAAAAGGCAGAAATACAAACACGCATTGGAATAGCAAAAGTTGCCTTCCAAACAGTAAGCAAAGTATTAAGAAACAGAAAAAATTCGTTAGAAATCAAGAATAGAGTATGTATATATTATCAGTCGTCCCATATTGCAATGAATGCCGGACAATCTCCTCAAAGAAGAAGTAGAGAGAGGGGCATCAGAAATAGTGTTCTACAGAAGGATGTTGCCGATGACATGAACTGAACATGTAAAAAGAAACAAAAGGGACGCTTATACACAGGTTCAAAAATAGACAGCTGATATTTCTCGGATACATAATGAAGAAAGTGGGCTTGGAAAATTTGACATCCACAAGTTATATTGAAGTCAAAAATGACAGAGTGAAACAACGAATAACGTACCTAACAAGATGTCTCTTGGCAGAACATGGAGTGGAAAAAAAAACTTATGTTGAGAGCCATGATACCCCACGTCCTGAAGAGATACGTCACATAGAATACCTTGTTTTAAATTTTTTAAAAAGCAGAAATTCAGGCTATACACAAAATTTTGTATTGGGATTTTATCAAGGGGAACTACTTGGGGTAACTGTTTTCTCTTACAGTCGCTTTTTAATTATTGGGGAATGGTTTAACCACAAAGTTTGACAAGAAAATATGGAAAGAGGAATATCCTCTTTTGTTTTTTGTTTGCTTTTTTTTTAAAAAAACTCTCGACTGTAGGGGAGACCTGAGGGCAGAAGAAACAGACTGATTATTCTTCCTCATAGTCCATTCAGACAGCTTGGTGATGTCCATCACATCTCCAACCACAGAATATTGTGTCAGGCCTTCGGGTTTCTCCTACACCGGCAGCTGTAGGATCTAGTCTGTCCCACTATTTACCCATAGCTGGAGGAGAAGAGATGGATTCATATTTTTCCCCAGGTTATTAGTATGAATATGAATGTAACGAATTCGACTGGAATTCGAAGTCGGCTCTGCGATTCCTCAAACTGAGACGCTTATCCATTTAAGCGTGCCTCCATACTGTTTAGAATACGTTAAAAAAAGTTTAAAAAATCTGGGACATTTTTTTCAGTTTACCATTCTGAATGAACTTTAGCTTTTACAATCTCGTCAAATTCTTTACAAAGTATCGAGATTTTTTTTTTTTTTTTATCTAATAGCAACAGTGAAAATATCAGCTGTATGATTCCAACATCAGTTCTATAAGCGACCTTCCAGAGTCACAAATGTGAATATGCTAAATTAGTTCAATCTGGTTGGGGAGCCTTACACCTCTGAATTTGTATCAGACAATATTGCGATTAGTAAATCTATATTACGCACTTGGGATCACGATAACTTAACCCAGCGTTGATTTATCTATTTAAAAAGAAATGTTCAAATCTTCCTTGATCGCCATCAACGTCGTCGCCCTCCTTCTCCATCGTGGTCTGAAATCTGTATTCTTTAAAAGGTGATGAGAAATAGGTTCATGCCTTTCAAACCCGTTAACCCTTACCACACATTGCACTTCCAAAATTACCTCTTAATTAGCCAAGGAACTCGGCCATATTTCCTTAAAGAAAATGAATAGAAAGTGAAAAATAACATAATTAAATTGAGGAACATTGTTAAAACGTTGTGAAATAATGTTGCTTCTGGAGAGTCCTTTTAACACCAGTAGCCATTGTTTTCAAAGAAGTTCTTGCCATAATTCAATTTCATACACCAGGTGGCGCTATGAAAATAAATCTAAAATCAGCTTTCGAGAGCTGCGTCTTCAAGTGGATCATCTATATTAACCAATTTTGAGTTGTTTTCGGGTAAAAACGGGAAAATTTATTCCTATACGAATCAGCCACACTTCTTTCTCTCCTCCATCCACTAGTCTATGACACCATTTTCTATCTTTCTCGGGCGGTAGCACAGTTTTTGTATCGCTTTGTCTTTCTCGCCCGTGGGAGTATCATCTTTTCAGTGCCTTAAAATAAAGAAATTACTAGTCAGCTACGTCCAAAGTATTTTTTTCTTCGCTTCTTGCGATTATTTTATTTTATATTCTTTAGTGATGATTATTTATTTATTTTTACTGATTGTCACGACTACAAAAAATAATGAAATGAAAGAGAAACAGGTAGAAAGAGGTGAAGGGAATTATAAAAAAAAAAAACAAGCGTGGAAATCGAGAACTTTAAGCTCTGGGTAGGAAAATGATTGGACCTTTATAACCACGTGACCCGGTTTGTCTGCCAATAGCGTACTTCTGCTTGGAAGGGAGAAAAACGTCGAGGACTTAAAGGAAAGATAAAAAATGAAACGATATGTAGGGAGAGAAAGGAAAAAAAAAAACCAAAACAAATAAAGGAAGAAAGACGATGAAAAGAAACAGCAGATGAAATAAAGATGCTAATCAAAAAGAACAAAAAATGGCAGAGGAAATTGAACGGAAAAAAGTAAGATATAATAAATAAAGGAAGAAAGGTTGGAGGGAGGGAAGGTAGAAAAAAAGGGCAAAGGTAGGGAAAAAGAGAACCCCAAGAAAAATGACGGGATGGGGAGAGAAAAATATAAGAAAGAAAGAAAGAAAGAAAATAGGAAAGCATGAACAATCAAAGAAAGAAAAAATATCTACAAAAGAAAAATTAGAATGAAGGGAAAGCAATTAAGGTTGGTGGCAAGAAAAATAAAAGCGAAAAATATAGGTAAGAAGAAAGATAGGATAAAAATAGCTATAGCGGAAAGAGGACAGAAATGAATAAGAAAAAGAGAAATATGAGTCTAAGTAAAAAATAAAAATAAAAGAGAAATAGAGAATGATGAGAATAAATTAAAAACAGAAGAAATTAAGGAAAGAAACAAAGGAAGGAAGGAAGGAAGGTTGGAAGGGAAATAGAGAAAAAAATGAATGAAGTTTAAAGAGTATGTAACGCCAAAAAATACGGCAAAAGTGCAAGAAATATAAATGAATATAGAGAAAGTAAAAATCTGGCGGTAAAAGAAACATCCATAGAAGGGTGAAAAGAGAAATAATGTAAAATAATGTAGATATTCTTATGTTAAAACTAGTTCGACACAAAGCTAATATAATGAGGATTTCAAAGTATGAAATTAAAAAAAAATATAAAATGAAAGGGTTGTAGGAGTCGCTAGAAAAGCAAGATATCTAAATTTAAATACTCATTTATTTAACAAATTTATTATGTTGATGCGACAACAAATGTGCACGAACGAAGGATGCTGAGAATTTCTTATATCTATAATAATAAAATGTAGTGTACGTGTGTCCGTCCGTCCGTTTTCCGATTTCGTGATTTACGCATTCGCGTCGAATAAATACAACAATAGAAGAATTTAATATTCATCAATTATTTACAGCATTATTATATTTTTACTAGCCAAAATTCGCCCGCAGATATTTTCTCCAAATTAATCTTCTTTCTTCTGTCTTCTATCTTCTAATATAAATAAAGCGCAGTGCACGTGTGTCCGTCCGTTTTTCACTCTCGGCGAATCATAAACAAACTGAAGTAAGAGGTAGTCACTGCTGTAGTTACACGCAATTATAAATTAAATAAATAACAAATTTAAAGTTAAATTTAAATATCGAACAGTTTTAAAAGAAATACATTATTAAATGTTTAACTTAAATTTCGTTTTTTCTCGCAATTACTTATGATATCGTCTAATTAAACCCTAATTAAAACTTAAGCGGGGTACGGTACGTTGCTATTTTTTTTCCTTTTTATAGCACACGTACTGTGACGTATTTGAAATTTTACATGGTTCAGGTTCTTTAATGACATTTAAGAGTGACTTTATAAGTAGGGATCATAAAGAATGGTGATTTTGAAAGTAAATAAAAGCTGCGTAAATTACTGCGGTCTGTTGTAAATACGAGGAAAGATTATGCCGAAATAAGGTTTCGAATAAAGATAAAACAATTTTATTATTTCTAAATTCTTATAACTTTTATATAAATAGAACGCTGAAGATAAAAGGCCAAAGTCCCAAAATCCCTCCGCAGGAGATAGACTAAAGTACAAAGAACGATTCTAGGCTAGTATATAATATAGCCGATTTCTTTTAGATTCTTTTTTCTTTTTCATTTTATTTCCAGCATTTTTGCTATGAGATATCCGACATTGTAAGGATAGATGATATACTAGGAATGGTGAAATGTTGTAAGAGCCAGATCCCAAATTTTTCCGTGGATGACCTTCCGACCAAGGTATTCTCTAAACATTTTCGTCTTAGTAAATCGTTGTCTTCTTTGTTTCGAGTAGCATGATTTTCGTCAAAATTGTGATCTCTCTCATTACAAGGAGCAACTAAAGCATTTGATGTATTGTTTTGTAAAATGTCTCCTTTGTGTTCATATAATCTTTTAAAGTTTCTTTGAGGCTCCTCCTGTGTTTTGTTTTTTTTTTTTTTTCGTGAAAGTTTTTACAGACGATCGCGTAAATTCATCCTTCAAGTTTAAGCTTATTGTTGTTTAGTATAGGTCAAGTGTTTTACTGTTTTAAGTGTAGTAGTAACAAATTTTATGTTGAGTTTGGATAAGTTCTTTTCTGTTGTAGTAGTGATAGAGTTACTTGTAAGGACAATATATTAAATTTTATTCATTGGGTTTGTCAGGTGGGGCAGTTTTTTTTATTTTGGAATATTTTATTAGACATTTGCTTCGCATGGAATATAAAATAATAAGGGCACTGAAGAAGCTTGAAAGTGTTTTCAATGTATTTCTCCCCTTCATGTAAATATTGTGGGCTGCAAATTCTGAGTGCTCTTAAATAGAACCCGATGATTATACCGAATTTTATTTTGTTGTTATGGTGAGAATAGAAATTTATGAGATCATATTTTTCTTTTTTTTTTTTGCTTGATTTTAGTTGAACATAAACTTTTAACCTATTGTTAACGTGGTGTATATTGAGATATAGGAAAGGTAAAGTATCGTATTCATTCATTTCGTACATAAATTCCATTGTATATTCGACTTTGTTAGTTTATCTGTAAGGTCAGATAAATCAATATCACGAGGATATATTAATAGGCCAGCATCAATATATCGGAAGTATGTTGATTGTTTGGGTAAAATATTTTGAAAAGGGCGAGATTCGAGAAATTCTAAGAAGATACATGCCATCACTCAAAACCAAAGAAAGTTTCGTTCTTATTTATGTTTTCAAAATTTCTAATAATTTTTCTGATTTTTGGTTCGTATTTGTAAATATATTTGCCCATACCTAATCTAAATATCACATTTGGGTTTTAACCAAACGTGCATAAAAGCACAATTGATGGGTAGATATATGAGCGAGCAATCGTATACAAATGCATATAAATACTGGATACTGTAAGAAAAAAAAAGTGCTCACTGTTAATTAAGCAGAGCTATTTAATACATATTAAGAAATATGCATAATACGTTGCATTCATTGCATAACTATGAGTTTACTGCTTTCTGCTTTTGTTATTTTTC
>OZ010585.1:53148590-53163590 GCA_963932145.1 Acanthosepion lycidas
GTTACCAACGTACGAATTTCGAGGTCTGGGGTGACCATAAGACGAATTAGACGTTCGAGGTAAGAAGCCTCATTGAAATAGATATTTTTGATAAATATTTATTTATAATGTAACATTGGCAAGACTTCATGGAAATATTTTCTATTTCGTTAAAGGATTTTTCTTAAAGACATTAATGGACATTGATTTTTAATTTTATTTCTTCAAGATCTTATTACATCTTGAATGACTTGTTTTTAATCATTTTCAAAATGCCTCATTTATTTACCCCCCCTGCTCTGTTTATTCGATTTCCTCGTTCTTCCAACTACCTATATTATTAAACTTTCTCGTTTATTAAAGAAGAATCTGCAATGTTATTAGTCCTGACCTGGCATCCCGGCTTTCGTCATTTTTTCACAGTCGTAATGTATATTCCCCGTGACTTTCCTATAAAAACTTTCAAGGATATTGTTTGGATGAACTTTTCTCAATTGTTGTTTTATTTCTCCCCACCCCCAACAGAAAATGAATTGTAAATATGGGGACTAGTTAGTATTTTCATAAGAGACAATGAGGTATTATGGTGGTTGTAGTAAGAAAGGTACGTATGAATGTGTTGTTTTGGTGTAAGGAATATTGTTCGTACGATTGGGTCAGTGTTTGCGGCTAGCTAAGTTATAGTTAAGACAGAAGAAGACCGTCCTTTCCCCAATCCGCTTTTCGGCTATGTGCCACATTTCTGTATTAAACAGAATAAATATCACTTTCCTCAAGTTTTTATATGTTAGGACTTCTATATAGACGCTGAGATATTGTGATGGCTATAGTAAGAATGGAAAGTAAGATTGCTGCTGCAAGGATTATTGTAGTTTCTTTGAGTCAGGGTTTGTGGCTAGCTAAATTTACAATAAGACAGATTGAAGACCAGCCTTCCCCGCACCCACCTTTAGTCTTGTGCCACATTCAACAAGAATAAATATTACTTTTCATTATAGAACTTAGACTTTACGAATTTAAGAGCAGTACCATGTTGGCAACAGAGTCTCATTAATTCATAGTTAAAATGGTTAGATATAACTGTCAGCATTTTGATAACATTTTTTTTTCTAATTTCTCTTTTGTGCACCTCACTTCCGGTTTCTTACCTACCAGCTAAATTTGATCTTCAAAATGCAATGTTCATTGTTTTCTACTGTCTGCTTGGTTGTTCTTGTTTTATTGTTCTCGCTCTTTAATATTGTTTTTTTTTTCTTTTTTTTTCTTATTTTTTGACTCAGTAACCCCTTTGTGTCTTAGTCGCTTTATTGTCTTGCTTCATGTGAAATGATATAAAATCACAACACCAACATTTATTAAGTGTCACTTTTCATTTGGCACCCGAGTCTATATATCGCCCTGTCGACTGGGGCTTCAGAATATGCTGACTGCATCCCTGCAGAGGGATAAGAACCACCGCCCTGGGTATAGAAATAAACTACATCCAGCTGCAAGGCCTCTGATCAGGAAGTTTTTAGGGTCATGGAATTACCTCTTAATTGCTGGTGTTCCCAGGTCCTACCTAACTCAGTTAGGGTCTCACCTTTGGGAAAATAGTTAACCCCAAATGTGGACTCAAAACACTATAAATGTGTAAAATTAAGTTTTAATACCAGCAATTTCATTTTTTGAAAAAGATTACACCAGCAATACATTATTACAACTGCAATACAATTTTGGAATAAAAATTACCAGCAATACATTTAAAAAAAAAAAATTACCAGCAATACATTTAAAAAAAAAATTACCAGCAATACATTTTAAAAAAAAATATTACCAGCAATACATTTCAAAAAAAAAATATTACCAGCAATACATTTAAAAAAAAAAATTACCAGCAATACATTTAAAAAAAAAAATATTACCAGCCATACATTTAAAAAAAAAAAATTTTACCAGCAATACATTTAACAAAAAAAAAAAATTACCAGCAATACATTTTTGGAAAGAAGATATTAACAGAAATACATTTGTAAAAAAAAAATCAGTGTAACCCGGATATAAGAGAGTTGTCGGGACCGGAGAAGAAGTATCTTATATCCGGGTTTGGTCTATTTTTTTTAGGTAAGTATGGCTCTAATTTGGGACCATAGAAAATATCTCTTATATCCGGGTTACTCTTATATCCGGGTCTATTATATCCGTGTTACACTGTACCAGCAAAACATTTCTGGAAAAATATACTACCAGCAATACATTTTAAAAATATACCTTCAATAAAATTCTTGTCGCCATTAAATAAACCGAAAATAAGGATATGCCGTAAAACAAACGAAAAGAAACTAAACCAAAATGAGTTTATATAATTAACTGCAACTCTATTTTCGCCATTAAAACATCCTCGGTGTGGTCTAATGGTTAGCAAGCTTGTCTCGCTAAAACATTTACGACTGAATAGTGAGTTCGATCCTCACTGGGTGCCCCATGCTTTAGGCCATGTGCCATATCTAAGCTACGATTAGAAAATCAATATAATTGTTTGGTCCTTACAGAACCGTTTCCCTGTGGAATTGTACTGATCATTGGCGTTAGCGGCTTCCTCAATGAGGATATGCTGTCTGCATCCCTGAAGAGGGATAAGAACCACCCCTCAATGAGGCGCCCTGGGTATGACAATAAACTACATCCGCCATCAAGGGCTCTGATTAGGGTTCTTGAGCAATTCTCGTTCCAATTATTAGGTTGGTGCAAAAATAATGACGTAATAATGTCGTTTTTTGACGTTAAAAAATACGTCAGAAAAAGACATTATTTCGTCATTATTTTTACACCAACCTAATACATGGATTCATGTGACTTGAAACTCTGCATTACTTTCATAGGACCGTTTGACTGAATATCGGCCTTAGATTATTCTTAGATAACAGATCATTGTAATAGTTCTTGTCCGATTTCCATTCTTAAAATAAATTTACCGAACTTACGTTAAGTTTGGCGTTTGTTTTGTCGCCGATTTCTGAAACCATGCATCACTCATCTGCGAGTCAGTTTTTTTTTAATGTTGGCGCTTTGACCAGAAATGAATGCCTTAAAGAAGGAGGATGAAAAGATGCACTTTCGCCATGTTATGCTCTATGAATTTTGGAAAGATGTAAGCGAAGGACTGCGATTAAAAAAAAAAAAACGTTCAGAAGGTTTCTTTCAATAGTGCTCTTCGCACGGCCAAAAAAGTGGTTAAGCAAATTTCGTAAGGGGGATTTTAAACTAAATGATCAATAACCGCTCACGGCGAACTTCCGACGTCGATGAAGACGCGCTGGTTGCTATCGTGGAGAACAAGCCAAAAATTTCGACGGAAAAGATTGCTAAGATTTCGCAAATCGATATCTCAACTGCCGTTCGCCGTTTGACGAGACTTGGGCGATTTTAACAGATCGAAAATGTATCATTTTCTACCACGAAAACGCAAGAGCGTGTGTTGCAAAACAGACCTTGCTTCAGTTAGATAGTTATGTGCTATGCGTGATACACGCTTAGGCGATCATGTATCTTTCGATACATGACTGACGAGGCAATTTTTTTTTTCCGCAGTAAGTTGCCATTCCTTTCTACGATAGACCACTCAGGCTATAGAACCCGGCCTGTCCTGCTATTTACCCATAGTTAGGGTCGGGAGAGGAAGAGGATTCATACCTTTCCCAAGGATAGTAACACGTAAATGATTCCTCAATCCGAGCCGCTATCCATTCCTCCACCGTGACTCCCGCAGAAGCTTAAATAGTTTAAATCGGGAAGCCTCCAACACCCACAGTATTCTCTTGACTTGGTTTCCTCAGATTTTCATTTCTTCCGGTCTCTGCAGAATGATTTCAAAAGATTTGTATAGTTCGTTGAAAACAACCGTTTTCCAAGAAAAATAAAACACGAAGTTTCTACATGAAAAAGTTTGTAGAATGAAGGGAGACAGTATTTACATTAGTCGAACTATTGTCCTCATCTTTGTCGCCATATCACGACGTTTCGGCCGTTGTACGCTCCGGCCTTCTTCAGGTGGTTGGAATTTCAAACTGAACCCTTTATTTCGATCACTGGGGTAGACTGTTCTAGTTCCACGTACCATGTTTGATGGATGTCAGTTATCAGTTATCTCCTGCTAATTTTCCCTCTGAAAGTTCTCCACTGCCTAAACCGCGTATTGAACTCACACTCTTTTGGGTCTGTCACTGGATCTAACCAACGCCTTTATCCACTGTTCCATGTGTCCTTGAGGAAAGACTCTGAAGGGAGACAGTTGTTAAAAACAATGGAGACTATATACTTGACTAATAAATGTTTTTTTTTATGTTTTTTTGTATTTTTTTTATATGTAAAATAATCCGTGACAAAATAATATTAATAGGAGAGTCATTTACAGAGAATAACTGGCGACAGTTACCGAAAATCCACGAGACTTACCATTAAATGTTATTTAGATGCCTCAACTACACAACAATTGGAAAGGCGGCGGTAGCAGCAGCAGCGGCGGCGGCGGCTTCTTCTTCCAAAATATTAAGACTTCTGTTTGATGATGTCATCTCCAGTTTATAGTTAGTATCTTGGGCATTATTTTTTTGCTGATAATCATACACTAGTCTTTTCTTCTTGCTTTCCTTCACTAAATTGTCTGGTCATTTACATTATTCAGATATTTAGCCACATCTTTATTGCTATATTCACAACTTTTCGGCCGTTGTACTCTCCGGCATTCTTCAGGTGATTGGAATTTCAAACTAAACTTTAATAATCTCATATGCTTGGCCACAGAAATCAGCTAAGAGAACCTATGAGAACTAGTAATATGGAGTGCTAGAGAAAGGCAATAACAAAAAAAATTGTAATATGAGCTGTTGTAAAAATGGTTGCTGAGGCATTTTTACTAAGTGCCAAAAATTCATATCCTCAAGAACACATGGCTCGGTGGATAAAAGCGTTTGTTAGATCCAGTGATTTGATACAAAGAGTTGCGAGTTCAATATCTGACTACTGCAGTGGTGAAAAAAAATAATCTTGGAGAGTTGACTTAAAGCGTGATAACTAAGGCACCCAGAAACGTCATGGCGCGTAGTACTAGAACATTCTTCAAAATTCCAAACACCTGAAGAAGACTGGAAATTCCAGTCACCTGTTCGAATAATATAATTACAATACCTCACTTCAAACATATAGGTACATAACGCGTGCATTTTTTTTCTCTGTCATTATCACAATGACATTTGTGCATCTTATATTCTTGAGATTACTCAGACTGAAGGTAAATCCAGTTAGGAAAGATTCGATGAAGCCGTTGAATAAATCCGTGGAGAAGACATATCCTTGAATCACGCCTATGCATTTTTTGTGTACATACTTTGTATTTTTTTATCCTTATGCAAAATAAGTTTTCATTACATGCTTGATAGTTTTCAAGATGACCATATTGGTTCAAAGTCCTTACGTTAGGTGTAACCTAAAAAGGGAAAAACATTGGAAAGAAAGAAAACTTTTAAAATAGATGCAGAAATTGAAAAAAAATGGGAAAATACGTCTAAGAAAGAATAAAATACGTAAAAAAGAAAGAAATCGGGGAAGAATAAAGTGAATGAAAAAAAAAAAAAAGAAAGAAAATAGAGGCAAAAATTGCAAAATAAAAAATTAGGAAAAATAAATTATTGATGAAAAATATATAAAGAAATTATTCAGATAGGGGGAAAAGAATGGCTAGAAAGAAAGATGAAAAAAGAGTTACAAAGGGAAATAGCAAATCAAGCCTAACAAAGAAAAGGGACATAAAAGAGCCTAAACTGAGAAAAATAAAGGAGATTAAAAAAAAAAAAAAAAGAAACGCAGGAAAATGGCAAAGAAACAGAGGGAAAGAAAAAAATGAATGAAAAAACTACAGTGTAACCCGGATATAAGAACGTTGTCGGGACCGGAGAAGAAGCCTCTTATATCCGGGTTTCTCTTATATCCGGTTTTGGTCTATTTTGTTTAGGTAAGTATGGCTCTTATTTGGGACCAGAGACAATCTCTCTTATATCCGGGTTTTCTCTTATATCCGGGTTACACTGTATTTGCAAATTAAAAAAAAATTTAGGAAAAAAAAATTGAAAATTATATTAATGTCGAAAAAATATAAGTAATTATTTAAACTGGTGTATAAAAAAGGTGAAAACATTTGTAAATAAAGAAAAAATGAAAGAAAGAAGGGACACGCCAAAACAAGTCTAAGAAAGAAAAGGAACGTAAAATAAAGAAAACCGATAAAAATAAAGCAAATGAAAGAAAGACAGAAATAAATACATGAGGAAAGAAAGAAAGAAAGAAAGAAAGAAAGAAAGAAAGAATGATATGGTGTAATGCAATGAACCACCATAGGGAAAGAAAAAAGGAAAGCATAGAATGACAATAAGAAATATATATAAGTATAGGCGATGAGGTGAAATAAAAAAAAAATAATGAAAAACGAAGTAATGACCAACAAAAATGAATATATTTTCTCAAAGTAAAACACGTGATAAAAAACAAATAATGGTAAAAAAATAAAAGGAAACAAAAAAATCAATGAAATAAATCTCTCGTGTTTCTCGTAAATAAAATCAAAAGAGCATCAATCTATGAAAAAAGTGTTTGATAACGATTGTTTGAGTCTAATAAATTCAAAAAAGTAATATTAATACAAGGAAACAGTCAAAAGAGTCGAATATATACAAATATCGTTTAGATGTGGAATGAAACCCAAACAATTTGGTCTGTGCTGCCTGTCTGCAATTTTGAGATTTTTGCCCTTGCACCAAAATGCCGGGCATTAGAATAAATGGCCGACAGAAGAAGAACACCAGCTGGGCGTCGAAACAAAATGGTCCTTTTTTGTCAATGCACGAAATGAACTAAGATGTTGGAGATTGGTCTCTTTGCAAGACACGAAGGTGGTGATTTGAACTGGCGTCAGACCAAGAAACCCCTTCAGATAAAGCGAGAGAGAAAGAAAAGAAAATCGATTACATTCGGGCATTAAGATGCTTCAGTAGGTGATTGGATGTCTCTGAAAATTAAAACACGAAAAGAAAGAAAGAAAGAAAGAAAGAAAGAAAGAAAGATTAAAAGAAAAGCACAATGAAATTATAGAATATAAACAAAAAAGAAGATGCAAAAGAAAGGAATGAATAAATGAATGAAAGAAAGAAAGAAAGAAAGAAAGAAAGAAAGAAAGAAAGAAAAAATGTAAGAAAGAAGCAGAGATTAAAAGAGAATCAGAAAAGACGTATAGAAAAAACAAAAAAGACGTGAGACAAGGAAGGATTAAAGAAAGAAAGAAAGAAAGAAAGAAAGAAAGAAGCAGAGATTAAAAGAAAAGCACAATAAAAGTACAGAATATAAACAAAAAAAGACGATGGAAAAGAAAGAAAGAAGCAGAGATTAAAAGAAAAGCGCAATAAAAGTACAGAATATAAACAAAAAAGACGATGGAAAAGAAAGAAAGAAAGAAAGAAAGAAAGAAAGAAAGAAAAAACAGAAAATATACGAAAAAGAAAAGTGGAGAAGGACGAAGGATAAATTAAAGCAGGCAAGACGGAAACTGTGTAGTAAAAACGAAATTAAGAAAGAAAGAAGACTGAGATAAAAAGAAAAAAGTACATTCAGAATAAGAAAGAAAAAGAAACAGAATAACAAATGATAAAATGAGAAGAAGGAGAAAGAAAAAAGCCACGCAAATAATTAAGAAAAAATACGAGAAAGGAAGAAAAAGTAAAGTAAGAAAGAAAGAAAGAAAGAAAGAAAGAAAGAAAGAAAGGCATCGATAAAAGAATAATTAAGTACAGAATAAGGAAGCAACTACCCAACCAAGAAAGAGAGAAATATTACGACAGCGCGCTGCGATAGAAGATAAAAGAAAGAAAGTACAGAATAAGCAACCCACAGAGAAAGTAAGAAAGAAAGAAATAAACTACAATCACCTGTTAACCTCTTTGACTTTATCCCACAAATATTGTTTATTTTCCAAAACATCATTCAAGCAACATGACTGTTTCATCTCTATATTTTTGTTTGTGCAAGATCTTTTTAAAAAGTTTCTCCAGTTCATCAATTTTCAAGTTTTGGCTTGAAATTATTTGTTTCTTACCACAAAGTCTCTTTTAGTCTAAGTTCGCAAACCATTCCAAACACATACATCATTAATAATTATTCAGGGGTTTGTTTTTTTACCTGATGTAACAGGAAGATTAAACACAATGTTCCCAATAGAACGTTTCTAACTGCCTAGTATAAAATCATAAGCCCACCATATACCACAAAGCACTAACTACAAAATTAATATATGTAGATCAATAACAATCCCTGAATTTCATAACAAATGAACTCTTACTAGATGGATTCTTCTTCTTTAAATGACATGTTTCTTCAGGAAGTGGGCATTCGTGATTCTGTCCTTTGTAGCTCTTAATAAATTTTGTCTTTTTCTTATTGTTATAGTGGAACAACCTATCACCACCCCACGACAGTGATTGGTCAGTCTAAAGAGACGTGAATGAGGGGAAAATAAAAGACGTGACGAATCTCCCGTCTTCCTCCTTCTTCTTCTTCTTCTTCTTCTTCTTCTTCTTCTTATTATTATTATTATTATTATTATTATTATTATTATTATTATTATGATGATGATGATGATGATGATGATGATGATCTCTTACACATTGTGCTTTCCGTACACTAAAAAAACGTGTTATTTGTTTTACCTAATAACTGTGTTTAGCGTATTCTTTCCACTCGTAATTACCTAGTTGCTTATATTGTATTATCCACGATATAACAGTTATTTTTCCCAAACATTTAGTCAAGCTCACTATGTTATATGTTTTTTCTTCTCTCCACCTCGCCTTCAATCGGTCCTGTGAGTATCATATTTTCCAAGCCTTCTTTCTTCATTATGTGTCCTAGAAATTTCAGATATCGCTTCATGATGTTAAGTATAAGTTTCCTTTTTTATTTCCATTTTCTCTAGAACCTCGTCGTTTCTCACATATTCGGTGCAATGTATCCTGAGCATCCTTCTGTAGAACCATATATCTGTTGTTTCAAGTCTCTTCTTAATCTGTGAGGAGATTGTCCAGCATTCTCTGTCATATAAGAGGACAGATTTCCCATAACTGCCCAGTACTCTTTTCTTTGTTTCTTAATACTCAGCTTTTGGAAGGCATCTTTCGATATCCCAAATGTGCCTTCGGATTACAGCATCGCACTTTCCGTCCTCTGTTAAAACACTTCCCAGATATTTAAATTATTTTACTTGTTTGATTTTGATATCTCCGTTAATATTTTTTTGTATTTGGTAAAGAACCAACGTGAAAATGTATATAAAAAATATGTAGATCAATAGCAATGACTGTATTTCAAAACAAATCAAGTGTTTCTTGAAGACTTAGGCTTCCCAAACGAAGGTTGATGACAGCATTCCAATTTTGGTGTAGATCAGCTGATTGCTGAGGAAAATAGAGGCAGAACATTTTTGATTGGACGCGCAGGCTACAGAGAAAGATTTTCAAAGTAAGATAAGAATGATGAACAAGAGTCCACTTATAGTTAAAGAAGGTAATCAGTTGAATTATCATTGGTGGTCAATTTTTATATGACCTGTTAAAATGCCGATTCACGTCATATATTATCACGGGTACTTAAACAGCCACATTAGTCTAACTCAGGCCTACACAATAAAGAAATGTGAATGGCCACTTTGCTCACAAAAAATTAGTCACGAGCCACAAGAATAATTTTTAGAGTAAATTCTTCTTCTTCTATGTGCAAGACGTGGCTGATCATGGCCCTCCGTAACATCTATCCCGTATGTTCATTAGAACTGTTTCTTCCTTTGCTAAGGCTTTCGCCACTAGTTTCGCCATCCATTCACAATAGGCTCGTCACGTAAGTGGCTCGCTGTTTCTACCATTTCTCTCGCCCTCGATATGCCCTGTGATGTTTAAGTTTTCCAAGCCTTCTTTCCACATTATGTGTCCAAGAAATTTCAGCTGTCTTTTGTAATTTCTGATTATATGTGTTCTTTATGATACTATTTCTTTAAGAGACTCTCGTTGCTTACTCGCTCCTTTGATGGAATTCTCATTATCCTTCTGTAGAACATTTATGTTACATCCTCTTCGTCTGGGAAGAGATTGTCCAACATTCACTGCTATCCAAGAATATTATTTTCTTTGTTTTTAACGAATTGTTTCTGCTGTTTTCGTTAAATTTTCGATGTCGCTTTCTCCATTTTCAGTTAATTAGTGAGTGAAAAAAATCACACAAATTCATTAATGCTTCCCAAGCCGAGTTAAACCCATTTTTCTCTCACTCCCTAGTTGTTCTCCATACCGTATTAATTAGTTGTTCCTTTGCATACTGATACTCCACACTAAGACCGAACAAAGATATATATATATATATATATATATATATATATATATATATATATATAAGGTTGGTGCAAAAATAATGTCGTTTTCTCACATAGTAACATATCTGAGAAAACGACATTATTTTTGCACCAACCTAATATATATATATATATATATATATATATATATATATATATATATATATATTGAATAGATACCCCGACCCTACCTCGGCTTGACCTCTTTCCGAAGGTGACTGATATGTGGATAAAAATTAACTCTTAGGCCCCTTATCAAAATGGTCGCCCCAGCCGTTTCCATAGTAATTAATTTTGTGGATGAACATGCTTATGAAGATGCGTAAATTTCAAGATTGGTTATTCCTAAAATTTCGCTTGAGGATGAAACAGGGCTTGATACTTTAACTCAATTTAATTTTAATAATTATAGGTTTTCGGCTTACTCTTATGTAGCGAAGGAATATTATTTTTTTTTAAATAATTATAATTTAAGCTCTACTTCTGTATGGAGCACTGTTTTTTAAAAATAAAAACAAAAATACTAAAGAACCGATTATTTACCTAACGTGTTCTTTCCTATTTTTCTACATATCTGCATATATATATATATATATATATATATATATATATATATATATATATATATATATATATATATATATATATCCAAGTATAGGATCGGTGTATACGGAATAAATTCCAATAACTATCAAATACTATTCTTAAAAGTGAGCCCAATACAGAGTAGGCAAATATAATTATTTATTCGAAAATTATAATATGAATATGTTATCAAATCACTTCTGGTGTCTTATCAAGTGATGGTGTTGAATGTAGATTCTACATTCAGCACCATCACTTGATAAGACACCAGAAGTGTTGAAACAAAATGGCTATTTTTGTAGTGATTTTATAACATATTTATGTTATAATTTTCGAATAAATAATTAGATAGATAGATAGATAGATAGATAGATTATTTAAGGTAGAAATCAGTATTTCTTCACTTGATTCGAGGATAGAAAAATATTTATATATAAGTACGCTAGCAATATTAACTCTCCACAGATATATTTATACTTATTATACATGAATTGATATGTCTTCGTCTGGAAGATAGCAGAGTGGATTTCTGTTGCCTTTTCCACTGTTTTGAACTCAAAGTCGTCTTAATGCTAGACTGGTTGATGTGGAAAGAAGAGAATGATTAATACCTTTCCCAAGGGCATTAGTGCGAAAAATCAACGCAAAAATGAACGCGACAGACTAGAAGAAAGCTTGCCGATTCCAAATTACGTGCCGATATAACCAGAGGCAAATGCTGGTCTTTTATATTTGAATCTATCACTATTTACTTGGTTCGGGAGATATATTGATCATTTATATTTCAGTCTATAAAAATATGCATGATTCAATGATAAAAATAGGTACATATTTGTGAGCATTTACTTGGTATTTGGTATCTTTGGGGAGATTCTAAGAATATGCATAGATAGTATTCAGTCGACAAGAGTATACAATATATATATATATATATATATATATATATATATATATATATATATATATATATATATATATATATATATATAAAAGAAAAACAGGCGACTTTAAGGTACAATTATAATAATTTATTTCACCAGAGTCCTTTAAAGGGACGACGGATCATCAGATAGCACTTCCAAAAATGAAATGAAACGAAAAATGTAATTAAAAAACCCATCAACTTTAATTTCATTTTTTGTTTCATTTCATTTTGGGAAGTGCTATGTGATGATCCGGCGTTCTTTAAAAGGACTCTGGTGAAATAAATTATTATAATGGTACCTTAAAGTGGTCTGTTTTTCTTTTAAATATTAGCTCTGGATTTACATTGAGCTCTCAGGATTTCATCCTCCTTGGGATTACACATACGGATTACCAAGTTCTTCATTACTTATATATATATATATATATATATATATATATATATATATATATATATATATATATATATATATATATATATATATATATCCGAATGTAATGAGATGTAGAATAATATATAAATTCTAGCATTCACAGCATTAATTAAAAAAAAGGACTCTGAACCGATAATAGAGCAATAATTATTTATTTTTGTAATATATTTATTTTTTTAAAGATTTTTTTTTAATATAGATAAATACAAATTACTCACTACAAAGATGCAACTTCGTTTCAGTGCATTTAAAATTGCACTTTGACAGGTGAAAACGAAAATGTCGAAGTGCAATTTTATTAGGTTGTTGCAAAAATAATATCGTTTTTTGACGTTAAAAATACGTCAGAAAACGATATTATTTTTGCACCAACCTAATTAAATTAAATTATTTCACCATACCACAGCCCTTTTAAAAGACTGCGGATCATCAGACTTTACTTCCAAACAAAGTCGGATGATTCGCAGTCCTTTAAAAGGGCTGTGGTGAAATAATTTATTACATGGAACCTTACAGTGGTCTGTTTTTATTTAAGATATATATATATATATATATATATATATATATATATATATATATATATATGTATATATATATATATATATAGAGAGAGAGAGAGAGAGAGACTGAAACAAAGCATATGAACCATATTACACGTTCTACCTAACCTGAAATACGGCTTATTTTTTGCGGGTAAATTAAAGTCAAAATATTTGTAGATTGTGTTAGGTTGGTGCAAAAATAATGTCGTTTTTTGACGTTCAACTTCAAAAGATCATAACTCCTTTCATAATAAACATTATTGACCGAAATAAGAACCATTAGAATCGACACATTTTTGCCAACGAGAAACAAGTTTATTTATCCCATTAGCATAGAAATCCGGAGTTCTGGAAGCGATGAAGTCATTGAAGGCCGATTCGACATCATCTCGGCTTTTGAAGCATTTTTCGTGCAGGAAGTTTTCGAGATCCTTGAAAAAGTGATAATCGGTGGGCGATAGGTCCGGTGAATATGGCAGATGAGGCAGAGTCTCGTAGCCCAATTCGTTCAGCTTCTGCAGGGTCAGTTGAGCAACATGCGGGCGAGCGTTGTCATGGAGGAGAATTGGTCCCTTCATATTGACCAATCTCGGGCACATACGTTGGAGCTTCTGGTGCATTTCGTCAATTTGTCGGCAGTACTTCTCCGCCGTAATCGTTTCGCCCGGATTCAAGAAGCTGTGATGGATGAGACCGGCCGCAGACCACCAAACAATCACCATAACCTTTTTTTGGTGCAATTTCGGCTTTGGGAAGTATTGTGGAGCTTCTCTGGCATCCAACCACTGTGCCGGTTGTGCTAGAGGATCCACTTCTCATCACACGTCAAAATCCGCTCGAGAAACGGGTCGTTTTTGTTGCGCAGAAGGAGCGTAGAAGACATCTCAAAACGACGATTTTTTGATTATCGTTCAATTCATGCGGCACTCATTTATCCAACTTTTTTGACTTCCCTATTTGCTTTAAATGGCGAACGACTGTTGAGTGGTCGACCTCGAGTTCAACACCAACTTCTCGTGTGGTTTTGCGAGGATCGGCTTCAATTAAGGCTTTCAAATGTTCGTTATCAACCGCAGTCGGCCGGCCGCGACCGTCTTCATCTTAAAGGCTCTCGTCACCATTGCGAAATTTCTTGAAGCACCGTTGTGCCACACGTTCGTTAGTGGTTCCTGGGCCAAACGCATCATTGATATCACGAGCTGTCTCGGCAGCTTTTCGGCCTAGTTTGAACTGGAACAAGAAAATCGTGCGGATTTGAATTTTGTCCATGCTGTCGAAAAGCCTGCAAAAAATGAATGAAGAGATTGAGAACGGTAACGAATAACACGATTCGATAGAGCGAAAAACGCGCTTCAAAATGATATATATCAATGAATTAATTCAGAAATCATATATAAAAGTAACATATGTGAGAAAACGACATTATTTTTGTACCAACCTGATAAGAATATTTTAGAATATAATAATAATTTAATGACGCCAGTCTTACTAATAAACCCATAGCTGTAGGAGAATAGATGGATTCATACCTTTTGCTAGGGTTTGTTCACGTAAGTGAATATAACGAACCTAAATTGAACTCGGAATTGCGATTATATATTTGTGATTAAAAATTCCGAGACATTATCTATTAAACTTCCCGCGCATCAAAGCTTATAGTACCTGGTATTGCCAAGCGGTCAGCTAGATACTGTTCAGGGCTAACTTCGATGATCGTACCGGAACCGACGTTTCAACGTGATATGGCCGTAAATCATTCATAGATAGATAGATAGATAGATAGATAGATAAATTGATAGATAGATAGATAGATAGATAGATAGATATGAACACACTGGAAGAGAGAGATGGAGGGAATAGTAGGAGATAGATTGAGGGAGAGAGAGAGAAAAACAGAAATCAAGGTACAGAGAGAAAAAAGAAAGCGAGAAAGTGAGAATCAGAATGGGATATATATATATATATATATATATATATATATATATATATATATATATATATATATGTGTGTGTGTGGGTGTGTGTGTGTGTGTGTGTACAGCTATTATGCACACACACACACATATACATACATACATATATATATATATATATATATATATATATATATATATAA
>OZ010585.1:53168590-53173590 GCA_963932145.1 Acanthosepion lycidas
AACCCTTGAGTGGGTAGAGGCATGATGGACTAATAGTTAGCGGGTCGAAATCGGAAAGCTGAGTTCGACTTACAGTTGAATCTCTATCTATAAAAGGCAGGATGTTTGTGTGTGTGTGTGTGTGTGTGTGTGTGTAACGAATGCACGGCGGCAATTTTCGACAGATTTGCACCAAAATTTACATGCACATGCTCCAAGTTAGCGCAAAGGCCAAGACCGACTTTGCATATTCCAACTCCCATCGATAGTGGAAATAATAGATTTTTTCATGCTTCTACTGCAGTTTTCATGTAGCTTACGGCCATTTTCTACTGGCCAGAGTGAGAGCCTATAGCTGTCTGCCACGAATAGGCAGAAAGATTCTATTGGCCAGCAGCTGACTGACACGAATGTTAACTAGCTTGCTAGCATGCAAAAAATCGATAGCTGCATTCGTCACAAGTGGGAAAAATTTTAAAATGCATGACACTTTACTCCAATTGGCTCGTTCGCTTGCTTAAACTCAACGTTGATTCTGATTCCGCAGAACTGGGTTGGGTGTGAAAAAGTATTTGTTGTCAAAATTCTTTTTTCATTCGGTTTTTTCAGTTACGAGTCCTTTTTTAAAGCTGATCGTTTTATTTAGTTCTTTTTTCGTAACAGATTTAATGTTTAGTATAGAGCTTAGAAAAATTCGCAGTGTGAGATAGGCAAGAAGTAAGGCATGTAGCAACATCAGCATGGCAAAGGGCACTCCTTTAAAGGCAAGGAAGGGCAAAAATATTTTAAGTCAAGTGATAGCGATTGCTGTATGAGTCGTATGATTTTTGAATCGAGCACGGGCAACGCCGGGCCATGCTCCTATTTCATTATATTCTTTACGTGATAATTATCTTGAAAAAGGTAAAGATCAATCTATTCCCCTCGTAGTTATGGATTCCAACTTGGTCCTAGAGACTTGGGTGGCAACCAGAAGGAAAACTCTGAAATCAAACCAGCCTAAGATTGTTGAGCTCGTTCTGGCTAACTTTTTCAGGAAATGCCCGTATCGCATTATAAAAGTGTGTATATAATGCGGCAGAGGACTGCTAGTGAATCCAAACTTCTACTGAAACTCATACTATGAATTTGCCGGTTCAAATGAATATGACCCCTGCTACGCTTGGTCTGTTTTCGTTTGGGATGTGGCCAGTTAGTTTAACGGAGATGTCTCAACCGATCCCAGGTGAATTCTGCTACAAGTAAAACCGTAGTGCTCCCATAAGTGGCATTTAGGCGTTGTATTCGATGAATAATAATAATAATAATAATAATAATAATAATAATAATAATAATAATAATAATTATGATTTTTATATTTATTATAATTTTTCAGCAGCTCTCTCTCTCTCTCTCTCTCTTCCTCTTTCCATCACTCTATCTCTCCTCCAGGAATCCGAATATATATATTGCATACAACTTTTAGGGAATTTGAAACGGAAGCTTGAACGTGAGTACATTGTCTCTTACGATATAAACTTAGCTCAGTTCACTTACACATTTCAAATTCAAATTAATTCATTATGCCAACGCTTCACAACTCAGTGTTTTATATCAGGCAGCTGAATGTCTTTTAGACTTGTAAGCAATCCTGTCTATTGGGCTAGAAATACAACTCCGTGAACAAAAAAAAAAATGTTACAGTTGCTACAAATAATTATTGGGTCTCCACGGATAGTTGGAAAGAGTAATTTTTTATGTCTCGCATGACATAGGAAGTGATTTTCTTGTCAAAGCGAGAAATATTTATACATATAATAAAATTCCTGTTTGGACAAAAATAAAGTGTTCTTTGCCAGATTTTTTGATGTTTTCTGGTTGTCATACGCACCCCAGATCGGAGAGAGAGTCGAGAGGTAGAAAAAGTGGCATAAACTTAACGAAAAATAAGCATGTTTGTCCAAAATAATTTGGAACAGAAATTTTCCTTACGTTATGTTTACTTTTAATTTCATATAGCTTTAAATATCATTAACGTATATTTGTTTTCCCGCTGTGATAAGTCGATGAAGAGTTTTAAGTAAATACATCCGATTATGCTTTCAGTCCAAATCCCAACTTTCCAGCTTTGACGCGTCTGTGCGGCCTTTTGGTTGATGAATTATTTTTAACTTTTCATCCACTTTCCCACGGACAAAACGTCGCAATCCTCTCGCTATTTTATTGCTGTTCCCATAGAAATGCTCTGACGAGATACATTCTTTAGATTCACCAGTTCAAACCTTCTCAAGTAAGACCCCGCCACCAATACCATGTACAAAGCGTTAGATAATCCTCGTTCCTTTTGTATTCCATTAGTAAGAAGAAAGTTCCATTCGGACAGCGTCTCCTTAAGAACTGTTACTTTCAGAAGCAGATACTCGAGAGGATGCTTCCTCGATCACTACAATTAGATAGATAGATAGATAGATAGATAGATAGATAGATAGATAGATAGATAGATAGATAGATAGATAGAGTTTGCAATGAGATAAACCTTATCAAAGATTGATATACGGAAACAATAGAATGGGCACCGATTTATAATAAATAAAAAAGTATTTTTAAAAGATTAAAAAGCATGCTTCGTCCCTGCTGTCCTATTACATCGCGTCTTCGCCTATCACCATCCTTATCTTCCTTCCTTTCTTTTCCTTCTTTCTTTCTTTCTTCCCTCCTTTCTTTCTTTTTCTCTCTCTTTCTCACTTTCTTTCTTCCCTCCTTTCTTTCTTTTTCTCTCTCTTTCTCACTGTCTTCCTTCTTTCTTTCTTTCTTTTTCTCTCTTTCTTTCTTTCTTTCTTTCTTTCTTTCTTTCCTCCTTTCTTTCTTTCTTTCTTTCTTCTCCCTTTCTTTCTTTCTCTCTTTCTTTCTTTCTTTCTTTCTTTCTTTCTTAATCAGCTTTATTCATTGTTTAGCTGAAAGCACTTCATAACCATCACAAAAAGTGCGAAAGTCGCTGCTTTTCATGCACAAGCAAATAGTTTTCTTAAATCGCCGACAGAAAGTCCAATTTATGAGAAGCTACGGGCGTCTACCACGTGCCTGATTCAATAGATATGCGATTTTAAAAGTTAGAAAACAGAAAGAAAGAATGAAATGAAGGGACAAGTACGTAGATTTGACAATATTTATATGGCTGGCATGTCTTTTTGGTCGTTAATTTTATTTTTTGAAAGACATGGTTTTCGTTGAGAAAGAAGTGGAGTGAGGGAAGAAGAAGAAAATTCGGTGGGGCTTAGGGGTGGCGGAATTAAAAAGAAAAAAATGTCGTGAAATGAAAAGTGTAAATAAAAGAAGAAAAAATGAGTGAAAACGAAAAGGACACAAAAAAATAGAAAAAAAAAAGAAAAAACAAAAATGGAGAGAGGAAATGAACAAGAAAAAAAAAAAAACAAACGAAAAATAAAATTAAAAAAGAGATGATGAAGAGAATGGAAAAGAAGAAATAGAATGAATATAGAAAATGGATGAAAGAAAGAAATCAAAACTTAATGAAAAGGAAAATACGAAAGAAAAATAAAAGACAACGCAAAAAGAATGAAGTGAAAAAAATAAAATATATGAAAACAAAAATAAAGAAAACGGAAGAAAACGCAAAACAAAACACAAAATAGGTAAAAAAAAATAGATCAGAAAAGCAAGGAAAAATCAAAAAAGAGAAAAAACTAAGAAAATATAAACTCAAAGAAAGAAAGAAAGATGGAGTGTATCGGAGAAAAACTATAAAAAAGAAAGGAGGGAGAAGTTAGAAAATGTAAAGGGAATGAAACACAATAGAAAGAAAGAAAGAAAGAAAGAAAGAAAGAAAGAAAGAAAGAAAGAAAGAAATAAATAAATAAAGAAAGAAAGAAAGAAAGATGGTGTGTATCGGAGAAAATGTATAAAAAATAAAGGAGGGAGAAGTTAGAAAATGTAAAGGGAATGAAACACAATAGAAAGAAAGAAAGAAAGAAAGAAAGAAAGAAAGAAAGAAAGAAAGAAAGAAAGAAAGAAAGATGGTGTGTATAGGAGAAAAAGTATAAAAAAGAAAGGAGGGAGAAGTTAGAAAATGTAAAGGGAATGAAACACAATAGAAAGAAAGAAAGAAAGAAAGAAAGAATGAAAGATGGTGTGTATCGGAGAAAAAGTATAAAAAAGAAAGGAGGGAGAAGTAAGAAAATGTAAAGGGAATGAAACACAATAGAAAGAAAGAAAGAAAGAAAGAAAGAAAGAAAGAAAGAAAGATGGTTTGTATCGGAGAAAAAATATAAAAACGAAAGGAGGGTAAAGTAAGAGAGTGAAAAACAGGCGATTCAATATGCTAGCATTGGTTCGCTCTAACTCCATGTATTAGAAGGGTGTGGAAATATCTTCCAATTCTGATCCTTACTCTGTTTAGAGATCATTCTCAAAAATTTTTCTAAGTATTCTCGCTGATTTCAGTAATCTTGTTGTCTCAATATTATCAGTTATACATTGAATTTCCATTTCTACAGACGTCTTTACAAGTTATCATTCCAAGTACTTCACTAATTATGGCTATTATCATCACCAACGTTCCTTGTCAACATTTCCTACCATTTTTATGACAATTTTACACTGCAGATTAATGGCTGGGCGAAATTATTTATAATATTTGTGTAAGATGGTGATGTACTTACTTACAATGCTTAGATGTGACATAAAGCCGAAAGTATGGTACACCCGGTAAGGATCGAACTCACTACTTATTTGTAACTGATCTAGCGAGATGAGCTGGCTAACCTTTACACGACGCCGAGTTGTTAAAGATGCTGGCATTGAATATTCTAACTTAGAATTGATGATCCATTTTATTTATTTATTTTGCAAAGAATATTGTTTTGTTTTTTTCCTGTTTTATGTGGACAACTTCTAGTTGGTGCCTATGCCAGTGATTCTCAAAAGCCATGCCTTGGAAAACTAGTGTGCCGTGGAACACTAGTGTGCCGCGGAACACTAATATTTAGGACGTTTCTCTTAAATGTGCCGCGAAATAGTAACGC
>OZ010585.1:53176090-53248590 GCA_963932145.1 Acanthosepion lycidas
TTTCTAAGTTCACGGGAAAAGTAGTTTCTTTTTTGCGAAATTTTCAATTTATTCGAAGTTTTCAATTTTTTCATACTCATATCCACTGCCACACATACAATCTAACAGAATATTATTTTATTTGTTACGAATCAGGCCTAAGGCTTATATGACGTTGTCAGTTTGAAGATCACTGTCTAATCGTAACTTTTCTTGTACAGTATCTTATTTTTACTCATACTTCTTGTTTCTATCGTCGAACCCATATCATTTGCAGAGTTTTCAATTAATTATTCTTCCTATCCTGCCATGTCTACTTTTATAACTTTTGAATTAAATTATAACGTGCTTTCTATATCTGTCTATATTTCTGGAATGAGGTATTATGTATGCCAGACCACAAAAATCTCCTGAGCCGACCAAGCATAGAAATAAATATAATATGGGAACCAGTAATAAGGAGTGCCAGAGAAAAGCGATAATAACAACAAAGTTGCAATATGAGATCTGGTAAAAACATGTATTGATAACAGCAAAAATTGCAATATAAGCACTGGTAAAAATGGTTGCAGAAGACATTAGGTTTATAATACCCAGAAATTCATGCACAGATGTCCTCCTGGCACAGTGGATAAAGGCGTTGGTTAGATCCAGTGACAGGACCCAAAGAGTGTGAGTTCAATACCCGGTTAAACATGGCACGTGGAACTAGAACAGCCTACCGAAGTGAGCGAAATAAAGGGTTCAGTTTGACATTCCAACCACCGAAGAAGTCCGGAGCGTACAACGGCCGAAACGTTGTAATAAGAGTCTGTCTATATTTCTGAGATGAGGTATTATGTACAGTATTTACATTATGCGGAGCATTGTCCTCATCTTTGTCGCCATATTTGTCATAACGTTTCGGCCGTTATACGCTCCGGCCTTCTTCAGGTGGTTGGAATTTAGAACTGAACCCTTTATTTCGATCCCTGGGGTAGACTGTTTTAGTTCCACGTGCCATGTTTGATGGATTTTTGGTTTGGATGAGTCGATCGGTTTGAAATTTAAAATCCAATACAATTTTCTTTTTTTATAATATACTCCTTGAACTTTAAATCTAACAGTCACAAGAGTTTGGGGATCAAGAGAATAAAATCTGATCAGTTTGGATTACAAAACGGTCAGATTACGGGTTTTATATCAGGGGAAAGGTTTGATAGAAATTCAAACTTGTGATTAAAAGACTAGACTACAGTTCGATCACAAAGGATTGCTAGAAGGACAAACAAAAAGCAAATAGGAATAGAAAGTTTTAATTTAAGAATTAAAATTAAAATTTAGGTTTTTAAAAAAGTTAAGATTACAAGACTTTTACCCGTAGAATCGGTTACTATTAGGCTGGTGCAAAAATAATGTCGTTTTCTCACATATGTTACTATGTGAGAAAACGACATTATTTTTGCCCCAACCTAATAGAAACACAAACAAATAATAAATGCGAGTCACGTTAATCGATTAACCCTATCCCGAGCAGCTTACGGCCATATCATGTTGAAGCATCGGCTCTTGTACGATAACCGAAGTTAAACAACGTCGAGCATGGTCAATGCTTAGATGGGTGACGGCTTGTTGCAATCTTTGATGTGCAAGTGTTCCAATTCCAATTATTTTAACATATGTGCAAATATCATTAAGAATGTTTAGAATCCGCCTCCTCTCCTTCTCCCAATCTCCCAAGACTTTTATATAAGTAAAAATAATTATTATCTCAAAAAAATTATTTCAATCTAGAAATATTTTCTTTCTTTAAATAACCTCCAGGATGGTCCGAAAGTTTTGTCACCCATATATGATATACTTTTCTATTTCTGATTCTTGACAAAAAAAATGATGGTCCTCATACAGACCTTCTCGATGTATGACAGTGCCAATGACAGAGAATAAACTGAATCCAGTACATGTGCTTTGTATTACTGTATTATTTGTTGATCTAGTTTTCACATTACTTTTTCGTAAGGAGTGACAAGACTTCCAGACCACCTTGTACAACTCTCCTGGACCCGAAATGGGGGATCGGTTTTCTATTTTTATTATAAAGTAAACTGTTCACCTACCAAAAAAAAAAAGAAAAAAATTAACAACATATCGGGTGGTCCGAATGTCTTTTTATCCCTACATAATATAATTTTCTGTTTCCGATGGCTGACACGAAAACGTTCAAACAGAGCTTCTCGACGTATGACAGCGTTCAATGAAGATGAATAAACTGAAACTGTAGAAATAATATATGTGTTATGCTGATCTCACACTTGTACACATGGTAGCTTTTGTAGATATCATCAACACCCTTCGACCTATCTTTCCACACTGTTTGATCAGCAACTTCCAAGTTCGCATCTACGCTGACGGAACTACTATTTATTAGTTCAGTGCAAAAATAATGCAAAAATAATGTCGTTTTTTGACGATTTTTTTTATTATCGTTCACCCATTTATCCAACTTTTTTGACTTCCCTATTTGCTTTAAATGGCGAACGACTGTTGAGTGGTCGACCTACCTCGAGTTCAACAGCAACTTCTCGTGTGGTTTTGCGAGGATCGGCTTCAATTAAGCCTTTCAAATGTTCGTTATCAACCGCAGTCGGCCGGCCGCGACCGTCTTCATCTTCGAGGCTCTCGTCACCATTGCAAAATTTCTTGAACCACTGTTGTGCCACACGTTCGTTAGTGGTTCCTGGGCCAAACACATCATTGATATCATGAGCTGTCTCGGCAGCTTTTCGGCCTAGTTTGAACTGGAACAAGAAAATCGTGCGGATTTGAATTTTGTCCATGCTGTCGAAAAGCCTGCAAAAAATGATTGAAGAGATTGAGAACAGTAACGATCAACACGATTCGATAGAGCGAAAAACGCGCTTCAAAATGATATATAACATGGCTATATATATATATCAATGAATTAATTCAGAAATCATATATAAAAGTAACATGTGAAAAAACGACATTATTTTTGCACCAACCTAATACTTCTGTCTTAACAGTAGATCCTGCATCGTTGACAAAATTAACTTGGTCGTAGGCGTCGAGAAGGACCTCTAATCTGTGTGCTTAACTGGGGCAGGAAATGGCTTGTAATCGTTAATGCCTCTGAAAGTAAATTGCTCTCAGTTACACACCATACAGAAATCTCCTATTGCCTCCTATCAGGATGGCTTATGCCCAACTACACGAGAGCGACACTCCACTGACGCTGTCCACTGACATTAAGTACTCATATTTTTCTTGATATATTTCCATTTCTTCCGTTGCTTTCTTCTTTTCATTAAGAACTATCAACCCACATGGGTGAAACACGAATCACTCGAAGAATGCCGGAGCGTACACCGGCCGAAACGTCGAGAATATGGCAACAAAGATGGGGACAACAGTTTGAATAATGTAAAGTTTAACTTTTTGATCGAATGTTGGCCGAAGTATAATTATACTTCTACTATTAACACGAATATATACTATTAATAATAATAATAATAATAATAAGTGATATGAATGTCGTAATTTTTCTTAGACGCATTATTATCGTTAAGAATATCATGATTTGTGGCCTTATTATTTCGTATGTATTTTGCGTTTCTTTCGTTTATCACTAGTACTTTTCCGTTGTTGTTCTTTTAGCATCGGTAATGGCTCTATTGAATTACGCTGGCTTTTTCATGGTCTGATTTCTTTATTTGCTTTTTGACAAGCCTTAGTTACTGTGCGTGTATTTTTCTTATATTCCGTTCTTAGACCCCGATGCCTTCTTTTTCGGCCTCTTTCTTCAACGCCGGCATCATTATTTGCCATATTCTTCCTTCTTTTTTGATGGCGGGGCTGCGGATAGGCTGGTGGCGGCTGTAAGAGGGAGTCTTTTCATCGCTGCTTTTCAACGAAAGAAGACACACGTAGGCAGAAGATATGTGTGCACAGACAAGATTAAAAAAAAAAAAAAGAAGAAAGCAACGGGAGAAATGAAAATATATCAAGAAAAATATGAGGGGAGCAAAAAAAAAAAACAAAAAAAAACTGTTCGCTGCTTGTTGCTGTGAGACGCTAAGGGAAAGAAAAGAGTTCCAGAAAAAAGGGAGGTAAGCAATGAATAGTAGAAACACGCGAACATCCTGTAGACTTTATGAAAAAAAAAAACTCAAGTTAATGTGGACTCCATCATTCTTTTAATATACAAACATTTATACAGATGTATTCGACGAAATACTCACGTAAATACGCCAGACTATATATATATATATATATATATATATATATATATATATATATATATATATATATATATATATATATATATATATATATATATATATATGTTTCCTTCAATAATCAAGGGGAATAATTCAAAACACAAACTTATAGATAAAGGGAGATAACGATACATTTACGAAAACACGCATGAACGCACGCAAATATCATCATAAATGCGAAACTTTGTTTGGGTTTTTGTACTGATAATATAGCTGGCCTGGCGATATATATATATATATATATATATATATATATATATATATATATATAAACGTAGTGTATGATCAAAAAGATTGTGAAGCGATTCATTATAATGTCCCATAAAAGTCTAAGAAAATATAGCAAAGAATTCTTCTTATTTTTTTTCTTCTATTTTTACATTATTACTCACACAAAATTCATTCTCCTCGTCCATTCGAGTGATTTAAAGTAGGCCATACAGCCCTTACTTAAACTTAACCTTGTGTGACTTCATTTTACATAGAATCATTGCTTACATATTTTTTAAGAGTCAAAGAGCCAATATGTCAATAGCCTAAGCTTTCCCTTGTATAGTCTAGTCCGACGTAGAGGGATCCGATAGTGGGTCAGTGCTGTGTAAAATAAGTTTTGTAATGGGAACAAACTTTCTACAGATGGACAATGAATTGAGCAACTGGATGTAAGATAAGGATTCGTCTTCCTAAATAGCGAAGCGTCCCGAAAAGAACTAGAAGCTCGAACAGGATACAATTTGAACAACAAAACGTAACACAGATGATATTATTAGGTTGGTGCAAAAATAATGACGTAATTATGTCGTTTTTTGACGTATGTTTAACGTCAAAAAACGACATTATTACGTCATTATTATTATCATATTATGCACCAACCTAATATATTGAGGGCAGACACAGAAAGAAAACCGCAAGAACTCCTAGAGAATGTTTACTATTTTTTTTCTTCTTCGATAGAAGTATATAAGTTAGCCTATCGCTCGCTTCATGTTCCTCCCTAGTTTTTTGAACAGGAATAGAGGTTTATCCCTTGTTTCCTGTTTAGGATTAAATTTCCGGCTCTTTCTAAAGTCTTTCAACCAGCTGTATGGTCTCACCTCGAATTGCCTCCCCACTATGATAATTTCAAGTAGTTAGTATTCTGACAAATCAATTTTAATCACGTCACCATAAAAAAGTACATAACGTTACTAAGATGTAAGGGACTACTGGGAATGAAAGAGATTAATTAAAGAAGCACTTTACAAGGAATCGGAATTTAAACCCGAAATGCGAGGAGGAGTGAGAATCGGAGGATATGTGAACCTATCTGCGCTTATATATACATATACATATACATATATATATATATATATATATATATATATATATATATATATATATATATATATACAAGTAGAGGCTATATTTTAATGTATACATACATACATACATACATATATATATATATATATATATATATATATATATATATATATATATATATTCCCAGATATTTAAGTTGTAGTTCTTGGTTGATTTCGGTATCTTCAATTTGGAATTTGCATGGTTCACACGTAAACAAACTTAATCTTGACAGAGTTATATATATATATATATATATATATATATATATATATATATATATATATATATATATATCGAGAGAGAGAGAGAGACAAGGAGGCGGTAAGACAAATATAAGAAAATGTTCCTTCCGGTATGTTTCAAACTTGCATCCTTCAGGAAGGCACGTGTTCTTTATAAGATTTCCACCGAATGCCCACAAATAGAGACTTAAATAATTACTGATTATATAAGTTAATGTAAGAAATCCTAAAAAAAAAAAAAAAAAAAAGGGATATCTCCACAAATATGAGTAGATGATAAATATAAGTTTTCAAAAAATAAGAAATAATGTCGGATTATAAGTAAAATATCCACCAATTCCTTACACAAACGCACATAGAGCGTAGGTAAATATAATAGTGGACGTTAGAGTCAACACCGAGATGCGACAAACGCAGACCTCGGGCCATATGTCTTGTGTTTTTGAACGACTATTTTCTATTGTATTATCCTAATGGATATTTTTGGTATTTCGAATTATTGTGGGGACAACTGAACAGAAATTACGTTCAGATTTTTGACTATTTGTTAGTGGCACTTGTTAAATTTAAGAATAATACAATGCATCACTGACCAGGAAATTTGTTTGTTTGTTTGAGTTTTATGGCATATCAACCACTGTGGGTTATTTAATGCCAAATCCAGTTTATATGAATTCTAAATGCCTATTTTGTATGGAATAAAAAATATATAGCTGGCAACATTATTGTTTAAAAAAAAACGTATAGCTGGCAACATTACTTTTTCACAAAAAAACGTATAGCTGGCAACATTATTCTCTACAAAAGAAAACGGTATAGCTGGCAACACTATTTCTTACAAAAAACGGTATACCTAGCAACATTGTTCTTTACAAAAAACTGTATAGCTGGCAACATTGTTCTCTACAAAAAACTGTATAGCTGGCAACATTATTGTTTCAAAAACTTATAGCTGGCAACATTATAGGCCTTGCTGTTGGATGTAGCTTATCGCCGTACCCAGGACGCGGATGTAGTTTATCGTCCTACCCAGGACGTGGATGTAGTTTACCGTCATACCCAGGACGTGAAAATAGTCGAGCAAAGACGCAACACATATGGCTTGACGATTGCCTTTGAGCATAAAACAGATTTTCGCCTCTGTGTGTTGACTTCAATAGTCTTTTCTTTGTTTCTAATGATTTTTTTTCCTGTTTCTGAATACGATGTTTAGCTTTTCGAAGTCATCTTTTCTATCCTAATGTGCTTACGTATTTCAGTATCACATTTTCTGTCCTCTGTTAAAATATTCCCCAGATATTTAACTTATAGTCCATGGGTGATTTCGGTATCTTCAATTTGTAATTTGCATGTTTCACTTTCAAACTTAATCTTGACAGAGGTGTGTGTATATATATATATATATATATATATATATATATATGTGTGTGTGTGTGTGTGTGTGTGTGTGTGTGTGTGTGTGTGTACATCTTTCGTTGAAAACGGATAAGAAGGAAGATTTAATTAATCTTTTATTGAATTTTCCAGCATTCTAACATTTTTCCATGTTTCAGGGATTAAACAATATAGGAATTGTTCATAATTATAAGTGTCCCGAGCGCTTTCGGCTACTTCTCTAGACCTTATCAAGGATGTGTTCTTAGATGGTGAAATTTTGTGTGTGGCTGCTACATAGTAATCTTACGTAATAATACAAGCATCCTTTTCAGGTCACATAGTCGTACACAGCACTTCATTGGGGGGGGGGCTCTGCTTATGAAACTTTACTCTTCCACTATCAATCTCAGACAATTTAGCATAAGGGACGGCCTGTTGAAAGTATTCTAAAAATAGAAGTGTTGCCCTGGTCAATTGGCCGCGTGCATCATGTGACCGCCAAGAAGCGCGCGAAGGTCTCCAACTCCAGATTGGAAAATTACCTTATTTATGCCTTACAATTTTTTTTTTTTTTTTATTCCTTGAGCAAGAAAATATTAACAAAATTTCAGGATCTTTTTTTTCATCCATGAGACGGTCTGATATAACATGATATTCTTACGTATTTTCCTTCATGGACTAAATGAATTGATGTCTCTCTTGGTCTCTATGGTAGTGTTGCAGATGTGTGATGTGTGTTGGAAAGGAATAGAAGGTTTGAATTATCAGAAGGCTTAAAATTGTGTGCGTTCAATAATCTTCCATTCACAACAATTAATACAAGATAGAGAATAAAGATTCATAAACATCTTGTTTCAAAACGTAACAATTGAATTTATTAATATTTGATATACATCCATGAATACTGAGTGAACAGATTAGACAGAGTTGTGTCTCTTAGATTAGGTAATATTTGTACCTAAGTTCATAAAGTGAAAGTAATTATTAAACTGTAGTTTAGAAAGAATAAAGTTTCTCTAGCATGTTTGGAATTGTGTATTGTACAAGTTGGTAAAAGTTCAGAAGAGATTTCAGAGTTCGTACTTGCGTGAATGTTGGTAATGGTCTTTAACGTCTGATCGCAAAGGCTAAGACGGGAGTTCTTGAAGATTACATCTTGGTACTTGGTAGCAAGGAATGAGACGCGAGAGAGATGAAAAGAAACACGAGGGAGTTTACACGTGTTCTGTTTTTATAAGGTCGTGTCTCACGTGGGAAGCTCCGAGCATATTGAGCAGGAAAACAGATTTGTCGGAACTGACCAATCAGCAAGCTAGATTGAAGGTGATTAACCAAGAAATGCTTGTTATATATTTTGTAAGATTGCAATGGTGAAAATTACAACAGGAATAGTGCATTCCCTAGCAGGGGTTCATTGGCTTGCTGTGGAAGATTCCACAATAGTCCCCCAGGATAAAAGTTGCACGAACGAAAAACGAAAGTCGGGGAGACTACTGTGGAAGATTATACAATAGTCTCCCCGTTTTGAACGCATATTGATAACAATAGGCGTTCCACGCAATAGTTCTCCACGGGCGTTATGTAGACTATTCATTGCTGAAGATGTTGGGAAAATTGTATGTTCCTTGTACCTCTCCTGTAAGTATCTAACTCGTACTAATACTCTCTACTTTTACAAACCAATATCAAACCAAAAATGGATCACTGCTGTAATATCTAGACTGGGCAGGGACTTTACTGATGATAGAGTTCAAATGCGTCTACGCGTCCTTCTGGGTCATAAATTATTTTATTCCCCACAAACTCTTCCCCATAGCCGAAACGTCGCAAGACCCTGACTACTCTATTGCTATTTCCATGTAAAATGTTCTGACGGGCGATATTTCTCTGTTCCATTAGTTCTAAACTGGACAGCTAAGACAAGTACACTGGGACAAACCATTAACATCCTCTTCGTTTTGCATTAATAAAAACGAAGTTTCACTCAGACAGCTTTTCCCCGCGAACCGTTACTTCTGAGAACAAGCTCCTAAAAGGATGCTTTCCTGTTATGCCATTACAAAAATCACAGTATTAATTTTTTATGCTAAAGTTCAGCCAATAGAACGCTCATGAGATACACATGAATGGCTGTTGCTTAAAGAGTTGTGTAATACAAACTTAAGTCCTGTGATTGTCAAATTTACTCTGGGCCTTGCATAGGTTAAACATAAATAAAAAGGCGTATTTGTTTGTTTGTTTTTCATCTTCAAATGCGACTGTGCTTTCTTTTCTATCTGATACTTTGTCTTGAAAATTTGGTTCTATTTAAACGATTTATATTCGGACTATTCTCCTCATCGTTGTAACAACATTTCAGTCGTTGTTCTCTCCGGCATTTCATCAGGTGTATATCTAACTGGGCAACCTACAGAGAATTCTGAAATAAATCCTTTATTTAATCTACGGACGGACGTTCACTGTTCTCGTTCCAGGGTCCATGTCTTGAAATTTCAACTAGTTCTTATTTTCAGTGCTGCTCAGTTATATTTCACCTGTTTCCACTGAGTCCAAGAACACACTACGCGGTCCAATTCCAAATACTATGTCACTAGTTTCTAGAACCAACGCTCTAATCTACTAGGCTATTGTTCCGGTTGAAACGTTGTGATAAAAACAAAAAAAGATAAGAACAATAGTCCAAATAGAAACAGTCCAAATAATGATAACTTTTCATCTCGGAAATTCAGACAAAAAGTTGGTTGTATTGTTTTGGATAGCAGGGAAAAGTTATTATGATTCTCTTTTTGTTTTCTTTTAAGCGTCCATTGCTTAACCGTTTGTAGAACCTTTACACGATGAGAAAATATATTTGCCTGTTCAGAATCGCTATGGAGTTTTTCTTTATACGTTCTACTTTTTTTCCCTTTTCATGTTGCCTTTTTCACTATTTCCCCAATATATAGGTTAAATAACAAGGTAATCTCGCCTTGAGTGACAGTCAGTCAAGAAGAAGCAAAACCACAGAGGAGACCAAGGGAAACCACTCTATGACAATTTCCAAGCAATTGAAATCTATTAAAGAAAAGGAAAGTGTGGAGAGTCAAGAACTGAACTGATACATGCAGAAATGATATGCTATTACAAAATGACAGTAATAAACTTTTATGCTAAAGTGTAACGAGTAGAACGCTCAAGAGACATTCATGGTTGACTTGCTGAAAGAGTTGTGTAATCCAAACTTAAGTCCTGTGATTATCAAATTTCCCAAGCTCATTTTCCTCATTATGTGTCCAAGAAATTTCAATTCTATCTTTCTTACACTAAGCATAAACGCCTTTTTCTTTCCATTTTCCTAAAATCTTCCACGTTAGTCAAATATTTAACCCATGGTATTCTCAGTATCCTTCTAGAGGGCCACCTTTCTACAGCCTCAAATCTCTTCTTCAACTGTGAGATTGTCTAACATTGCCTGCTATATTAGAGAATCTATGTTGCATAACAGTTCAGCACCCTTTTCTTTGTTCCTAAGTAAATTTTCCTGTTTCTTAATACTTAGCTTAGATTCTATAACACATATTTTTTGCTATGCCAATGCGACGTCGGATTTCGTCGTCACATTTTTCGTTAGTTCTGTTCTTACTTCTTAAAAAAATATTTGAGATTTTTCGCCATTGTGGTTTTTTAATAAAAATCAACTGAGAACAAAACTTACGAAAACTCAAACACGTATATTGGGATCCAAGATCTTTTTTTATAATGCTGTCGTCTGGATGATTCTGATTCGTCTTTGATTCCTACATTTTCAAACCGCTACTCAAAACCCTTCGCGGGCGTCCCATGTATCACAATAATTGTGTGTATACCATCATCATCATCGTCCTTCGACCTATGGTTGGTCAGGACTCCATTGACAATCCCTTCTCACACTGTTTGGTCGTGCATTGCTGTCCCCAAATCCGCAGTGTCTAGCGCTTTGTCCCGATTTATAGTGCCTGCGAAAGGAAATTTTCTCGAGAAGACACTTCCATAAGGATGACATAGAAGTAAGAATGAGACGATTTCCCTGTCCGTTCGATAGTTGTGGTCGGCAAACTCTAATCATTTTTGTTTGAGCTTAAGAGACATTGATCTCACTTCTCCATAAATTGTGTTAAGCGTTGCATGGGATCTCCAACTGATGTTCTGGAGTTTTCTAAGTAGATTCGTATATGTCCAGTCGTCTTTCAAAATAAGCTGATTATGTCCAAGTTTCTGATCCCTACAATAGGAATAGTTCAATAAAGGTTCGAAAGGTTTGGGCATTTAACGCGGATGCAATATTGCGAATTTTGTTACTCGCAACCCATGCAAGAGCTTTACAGATGTTGAAGTCTTTTGGGAATCTGTTATGTGAGATCCAAGATATCAACTCTTTTGCTGGATGTATCATTGAGTGCCTTCAAATTTGGAGGTTAAATATTTGCTCATAGCTGGAACCTTAAAAGGTGCTAACACCCCGGGTCAGACTTGAAAAACCAGCCATTAAGAGGTGGTTCCGCGCTTTTCAAATTCTCCTGAACAATGGCCTTGCCGTCAGATGTAGTTTATCGTCATATCCAAGACGTCTCATTGTTGGGGGAGGAGGTCATACACTACTGCAGAGGTGCAGTCGGCGTATTTTGAAGCCCAGCCGTACATTTTTAAAAATAAAAATTACCAGCAATACATTTTTAAATGAAATTACTAATGCTTCCAAGAAAATCAAATTTTGGTATTAAATGTCCCTTAAGAGGCTGATATGTCGCTAATCAACAAACCTTTGTCGTTATTTTCTGTCGTCTTAATCCCTGTTCTTTTATTGTGTCCTTCTTTAATTGTATTTTTCTCGTATTCTCTAACACTCAGTAACCTCTTGTGTCTTAGTGATTTTATCGCCTTGCCTGTGTTGAAATGATTTTTAAAAAGTTGAACATATATGGGCTTCTATCCTGTCTTCATTCCATAAATTTTTGTTCTCGAACAGCTTTGTTTTCTTGTCTTGAACATTATTTTGTTTTTGCACAGTTTTCTCTTTCAACCGGAGTTTATACTGGATACATATTAGTCGAATTTATACTTGAGTCTATAAGTAAAAATTGTTTGTATTTATATTTGAGCCTATATAGATAAACATTCATCATTGGCTGTACTTCGTATTTGACAAAGACACGCAATCAGTCAAGACTGACTCTTCTTTCCCCTTGTTGGTTGTCTGACCTCGATGAGCACCAACAATAGCACACCCTGTTTTGTCTATCACCTGATCCCTAGGATAGTCGATCAAGTAGAGTGGAAGAATTAGACAAATGTCCCCAAAAAGGATCCTAACTGAACTAGAAATGGTCAACGCTTGTAAGTCATAATAACACGTAAGTTCCCCATGCTAGGGATATGGTGAAGCCTGTGGCATTATGTTGGTGGATTGCAATTGCCAAGCACTGTCTGCATCAGGCAGTTTGGTCAGCGGGCGGATAAATTAAACATTGGCTGGGTTTCAACTTATATTTAGGGGTAAACACTGATCGGGTTTATACTTGAGTGTTTAGATAAACATTACTCGTATATAGAACAGACTGAATCTTATCTCATTGGGTGGTAATCAGTGTAGAAGAAGATCATCTCTGAATTCAAATCCCCCAAATATGGGTTAAATTCTCACGAAACCGCAGTTTTCCAAATGTGGTTGGTTCGGCTTTACCCGTGAAGAATTGGTCAATCTGGGAAGGGTTCTTCCATCAAAAACGAGAAGGATTTGAATTTCGGTTTATATTCGAACCTATATTCGTTGTGTTTAGAGTAGAGTATGTAAGTAAATAGCATTCAGATTTATAAGTAAATTTATAAGTAATCATTGATCAAGCTTATAGTTCATGGATTGTATTTCTATTTGAGTCAATAGTTAAGCATTGATCGATTTTTATTTTAATCTATAGGTAAATGTATGTCGAGTTAATACTTGAGCCAATAGATGAAAGATTGGTGGCGTTGATATTCAAGCCATAAACAAACATCGGTCGAGGTTATACTTGTATATATGTATATATTGGATGTGTTTATACTTGAGGCTATAAGTAAACCTAGATCGTTCATAGCAAAATCCGGTAATAACGATCAGAGCCATGGTCACATTTGGGAGACCATTCATTTCCTTATGCCCAGGAAGTCGTCATAATACTATAGACCAAGAAAATGTTGGATGAACAGGCTCTCAAAGTCGCGCAGGATCTTAGCCGTTTTGGATTTCATTGAGACAATTTGGTTCGTTCTGATAACGTTTGAGATTTACTCGTTCGGTCTTCTGGTTGGTTTCCCATTGGGATGAAATAAAAGCAAGTCACTTATGCCATTGCAACTTTTTTTTTCCCCTTCATATTTAATTGTTTCTTAGTAATGCCTTCTTTTGAGTTGTTTCTCGCTTCCTTTCGATTTTCCGACTTTATAGTTTCCTTTTAATATTACTGTTATTAAGAATTATTAGTCGGAGTGTTTTATCCTCACCTTCATTTTTACCATTTAAAAATAGCATTAAAAAGCAGTAATGAGTTTGGAATACTCCACCGTCCATTCGACCGTCCACTCTATTCAATCGTTCAGCTCTTCGTTCACTTATTGCTTGACCGTTAATTGATGGACGAAACAAAAAAGGAACTCCAATCCACCTGGCATTATGGGCACTAAATGTCCAGAGTTCATTTGGTCATAATGCGCCCCGTTGTAATTATGACGGCATACAATGACGGGGCGAGTCATTCAGTGCGACGTCTCCTCAACTAGAAATGACCCGTTGTTTGTCCACACGTTCTCCCGCCCTGAATGAACCATTCTTTTTCTTTCACGTGCTTTTTTATTGCATTGAGCCGATTTCACTGCGATAACATGCAAGGCATTCAAACGTGTTTACAGTACAATTCAGAGCAATACAATGAAGGACAAAGGAAGAGGAGGAAACAGGTAAATGCGACAAAGAAACAAAAGCAAGATACTAGCGCCTTTGTGGATAAATATTTAAGAACACTTACAGAGCTTTCTAGTCATAACCTATCTATCTATCTATCTATCTATCTATCTATCTATCAATCTATCTGGATATATTCATTATCTATCTATATGTCTATCTGTCTGTCTGAGTCTATTCATTATCTATCTATCTATCTATCTATCTATTCATTATCTATCTATCTATCTATCTATCTATCTATCTATTTATCTATCTATCTATCTATCTGGATCTATTCGTTATCTATCTATCTATCTATCTATCTGGATCTATTCGTTATCTATCTATCTATCTATCTATCTATCTATCTATCTATCTGTCTGTCTGTCTGTCTGTCTGGGTCTATTCATTATCTATCTATTTATCTATCAGGGTCTTTTCACTGTCTATCTATCTATCTATCTATCTATCTATCTATCTATCTATCTGGGTTTATTCGTTATCTGTCTATTAGGTTGGTGCAAAAATAATGACGTAATAATGTCGTTTTTTGACGTATTTTTAACGTCAAAAACGACATTATTACGTCATTAGTTTTGCACCAGCCTAATATTTATCTATCCATCTATCTGGGTTTATTTGTTATCTATCTATTTATCTATCTATCTATCTAGCTAGCTAGCTAGCTAGCTAGCTATCTAGCTAGCTATCTATCTATCTATCTATCTGGGTTTATTCGTTATCTATCTCTGTCCATGCACATATTTCGAACATTTTTTGCGCGATATTTAGCAAGTAAATCATCAAAGCCCTGACTGTAAGTTCGTTTAAAGTCGTAGCACCCCAAGATTATGAGCAAATCCTGGTGCTTTCAAATAATATACGTTTCTTGCAATTGATCAGATTGTCTCGCAAGCTGTTGATATTAACTACTGTATTGCATTGAGAAAAATTTGCTCAAAATGGAACGTCTAAACAATCGAGAAGAAAGAAAGAAAGAAAGAAAGAAAGAAAGAAAGAACATTTTCCTCTCTACTTCAGTCTGTATATATCTATTCATTTATGGATGGTGAGTAGACGTGTTTTGTTTTGTTTTTTGGCACTCGTTCTTTAGGATAAGCTACAAGACCCTACTGATGTTGAAATTCAGTTAACACCATTAATAAGCAGAAACATTGTAATGAAACAGGAAAAAGAGTTCGTTATAGAAAAAAGCCCGGCTAAGTCTGTTCAATATGTAAGCATTTGTCAATCAATGTGTCATTGTGATCCTTTACACAAAACGATCTCCATCAAGAGACATTGTTGAACAGGTGAGTAAGTTCAGATATATGGATTCTAGCTGCAGAAAATGAGGTTCGTTGGATAGGAAAAAAATCGAAGACCTAATGAGAAAAATGATTTAGGTAAAGTTAGGTAAAATGGAAGGGGCTAAGTGAAACAGTCTATTTCAATCTTCTTCACCTTTAAAACGCCTCACCCCCGCCCGCCAAGGAAACATCGGTGTATCCAAACTGCTCTTGTGTTTTTTTAATTTTCGCGCGTCCATTTTCTTCATTAAATCATGGAGTCGACAGACTAGAGAGACAATTATTATTATTATTATTATTATTATTATTATTATTATTATTATTATTATTTTCTTTGATTTCTGGCGTTTACACATTTCTTTCCGGGTCCCACCCAGGGACCTAAGGTTAAAAATGGCATCATGACACTTTCCACTGACAAAAAAAAAACTACATAGATAAATCCCTGGGCTGTACTTGTCAGAACAATTTTTTGTATCTTCTTCAGGCATGAACTTCCAGGAATCCCTTCAATTAGTCTACTGCAATCTTTTCCAAGCAGTCCTAGGGCTCCAACTACAACAGGGATTGTTGATGTTCCCATATGCCACATTTTCGAGATTTCTATTTCAAGGTATTATTATTATTATTATTATTATTATTATTATTATTTGTGTACCTTATGTTTCCTGCTTTGTATCCTATAGAGCTGGGACTAAACTATGGTCCTTAGAACTATAGAAGAATTGTCATTTAATTGATAGCACTTTTCTTAATATATGGGATGTTCTTAGAAGGGGGATCTTCTGGGCAACTTCTAAGTTGATGTTATCTTAGACACTGTTAGTAAAATTGCCCATTGCTTTTCTAACGCGGCCCAGTGCTCCAATTATTATTGGTATAGTTTCAGTCTTAATTCCCGACATACTGTTAATCACGATCACCGGGTCCTTGTAGTTGAACAATTTCTCGATAATTTTTGATGGAGATGTTTTTCTCAGATTGTACTCTAATGTCAGTAAGCAGACACTTTTTGAATATCTTGTGTTTTAAGATAATATCAGGTCTGTTGGTTTTTATTTCCCTGACAGTTTGAATTAGCATATCCCAAAGGATAATTACATCGTTATTTTGTGTAACTGTACCTGGTTAGTGCTCATACCATCTCTCAGTAGTTTGGATTTTGTGCTTCTTGCATATTTTCCAGTGCACATATGTCGCAACCTTGTTATGTCTGAAGGTACATTTTGCTAGTTCCTTCTGTTGGAATTTTTGGGTACCCTGGTGTACTAGTGAACCAGCCAAAATGAGCTGACTCATTTTATAGTTCACCAAAAGAAGGGTTAACCATTCAGATGACTCAAAATATTCAATGCGACGTCTTATAAAGGCGGCCATGTTTATCCCGAAGATGCACTGCCAGCCTTTGATAACCCGGACGAGGCACCGCCGAAGAGCAGATCCCGTTCGGGGAGATTGACTGCCCCTGAACCCGTTTATACGCGTTCGAATAGGGAATATTTTTGGCCGAACCTACGAGCTCGGAGATATCACGTTAATCCCGGCCTTGTGCCACATGTAACCCTGGGGGGGGGGGCTAAATATTACTTACAGCCTTTGATATCGAAGACTGAAGAATTACGTAACAGCTGCTGGCGGTATTGGCGATATAGTCAGATTCAGTAGAGTGTCTGACTCGTGAGTGTTAAATCTTTAACGTTGTTTCATTGAACAGATTACGTACTGCGCTGTATTCTATATTCATAGACTATGGTGAAAATGGTCAACACCTTCTTCTTCTTCTTCTTCTTCTTCTTATTATTATTATTATTATTATTATTGACGTTCATTTGTCAATCGTTCTTGTATTTTTTTTCTTTTCTTCGTTTCTCCTACTCGTTTTCTTTCTATCTGCTTACCCCTCTTCTCGTCTTCATCTCTTTATTATTCTCTATAGTTTCATCTCTTTATTATTCTCTATAGTTACGTCTCCTCCTCTTGTTTTCACTCACTTTCTCCCTCGTTTTTTCTCTCTCACTCATTCAGTCACATGCACACTAGCACACTCACACACTCTTTCCCTTTCTCTCTGCTTACCACACTTCTTACCTTTCTCTCTATATTATTTTCTATACTTATTACTCTTATTCTCACTCTTTTCCATTTCGTTTTCTCTCACACACACGCACGCACACTAACTCACAGAGAATCTCTCTCTCTCTCTCTCTCTCTCTCTATCTATCTGTCTATTTCTCTTTGCTTACCCCTCTTCTCATTTTTATCTCTTTATTACTCTCTATACTTATCATTCCTTTTGTTCTCACTCTCTTTCTCGCTAGTTCTCTCTCTATCACACTCACTCACTCACACACATACTCTCTCTCTCTCTCTCTGACTCTTGTTCTCATCCTAAGCTACCCATCGATAAATCTGTGTACCTCTGAGATTTCTAAGTCACAGAGATCGTTGCATACGTGAGCTAACAAATCAGGTTCGAATCTTTGGAGAATCATGGATCTGAATACCAATTTTCATGGCAAAAATGTTTGGATTTGCGTAAGACTGAGATTATTTTAACCGCTTTCTTTCACTTTTTCGTGATCACTCTCAAGCTCTTTTATACCCACCCGCCACACACACACACACACACACACACACATACATATATATACATATATATATATATATATACATATATGTATATATGTATATATATATATATATATATATATATATATATATATATATATATATATATATACATACATACATATATACATATATGTATATATGTATGTATATGTGTGTGCGTGTCTGTTTCCCTGAAGATGACTTCAAACGTACACCTGTTATGTTTTTATTGTAATTGTCTTTCTGAATAGCATTATAGAGACCAAAATAAATTTCTCTCAAATTGAAGCAACATAGTTCCTTTATATATTAGTAATACTATTTTACTAGAGATACACTTGAAATTTTCGCGGTTTTCCTTTTTGAATATTGAATCTTAATTATTAAGTCAGTGATTGGCGAAGCAAGTTCTACAACAATAATATATCCATAGAACCCCCAGCCCAATTCATCGTTAAATATTTAAGCTTAACAACTTTAACAAAATATTTCAATAACAACCAAGAAAACATTTAAAGTTGACAGCTTTTTCCATTTCACTTTAACAAACTTCAAACACATATATCTTTCTTTCTTTCTTTCTTTCTTTCTTTCTTTCTTTCTTTCTTTCTTCTTATGCTCTCTTCTCTCTTTCTTGTACTTATTTTCGCTCTCTTTTCTTTTCTTTACTTTTGCTTTTTTTATTTTGTTTCTTTCTTTTTATTTTTCTACTTCTTTTCCTTCTCTTTTTCTTCTTCATTTTGTTTCTCTTCTCGCCTTCAATATTTCTTTCATTTTGCAATTTGTATTTCTCCCTTCCTTTTCACATGTATTTCTCTCTTTTTTATGCTTTCTTTCTTTCATGTTTTCTTTTTTCTTTTCTTTTCTTTCTTTCTTTCTTTCTTTCTTTCTTTCTTTCTTTCTTTCTTTCTTTCTAACTGAAACCAATTATCGACATAAATACGCCTTTCCACGCAATCAAAACGGAATAGTCCATTATTTATGAGGTATTGGCAGATGTTAAACACTTCTTTCTTTCTTTATTTCATTTTATCACTGAAACCAAGTAGCGTCTTTGATATCATTTCCGTTTTCTGACGTGGTCAAAACGGAATAGTCCATTATTTATCAGGTACTGGCAGGGCGTAATGCTCGTGCGAACTAAGGCACTAACTAACGAGGGCCAAACGGAAATCAAATGCATCGCAATCATAAAACAAGGTGGGGTGGTCATAAAATAGAATATAAAATAATTAAGTTTTAACTTAGTATTTGTCAGAATACCAACACTTTCAAACTGCGTTTGCAAATCCCCAGTTTCTAACCACCAAAACGAAAAGAAAACTTCATTAAATGCTACGACCCCAGTTAAATGACGTTAATATGATTTGACCAAAGTGAGAATTCTGAGATAACCATTACTCGCCATAGATTTGGGACTGAGGAGGGACATGCGCAGTACTGTCTTTCTATCCCTTTTTGTTTTTTTTTTAATTAAGCTGTAGCTTGCCATTTCTTTCTGCAGTAGACCAGTTGCCATCCACTGCTATAGAAGCTGGTCAGTCCTGCTACTTAGCCATAGATAGAGGGAGAAGAAGTGAAGTCTATTAGCATGTAAGTTAATGTAATGGATTCGACTGGAATTTAAACTCGGCTCTCAAATTCCTCAATCCGAGCCACTATCCATTACTCCACTGTGCCTCCTAAAATGATTTCTGTGTTGTAATAAGCAACCAATCTTGCAAAACATCTCATGATAATAGTTCATTCGGATCGATGATTGACTGTGAACTTTGACACCAATGTTTATACAGCTGTATTGAAGAATTACCAAAATTTAATTTCAAAGTCATTTAAATTATTTAAAATACATTATTCTGTTTTCTTTTTGGAATTCCATAGCAGTACCTCAGAAAGTCTAATAGCACAAGAAGTGTGAAGAATTAATTAAAGGTTACTGGAAGGATTGTATCTGAACAGGACCTAGACATCTTCAGGGACTCATAGGCCCACCCCTAAATCTATTATATAGGTTCCTCGTTGTACTACATTTCAATTTTCACAAAACAGAATTCATGCAAAATGCAGTTTATTTGAACTTAATCATGTACAAACCTATCACTAATTAATTAAACGATTTAACATCTGTTTTCTTTTTCATTACGGAAAAGTCCATCAGATCAAATACGATGAAAGTATTTACAGAAAAGGCATAGAAAAGATATATTAAGGCAGAGGGAAATTAACTGAAGCCGAGAAGCCAAATCAAAACCAATGAATTTACAGATTCTTCTTTGGATTTTATTAAGAATCTTCAAATATATAGCAATATTACAAGACTATATGTGGCTGCAATATTGAAAGCATGCGCAAATAGTATACTTATAAATATACAGGGTGTATCAAAAAACATTTTACAAACTTTGGGGGCGGGTTCATCAGACAAAATCAAAAACATATAAGCATATGTCCGCAAATTCTTCATTTTTGAGTTAAGTTTAAAGTTTGCGGTAGATGCTGTTAAATGTACTTCCTCGAACCAGAGTTTGCGCTGCCACGGTTAATATTTCAGCTACACGACGATAAACAAGAGCAAAGGTTGGATGACTCGGCTGCCGTCGATTTGGAAACGCAGACTGATAAGGCTGTGTAGCCTCCCGTCCATTATCATTCACGCAGTCGTATTCAAAGTCATATCTGCCTGAACACGATATGAATTTCTGTCATTGTTAACTCATTTAACTCAGTTAACTCATTACTACACATGTTATATGTTGAAGACTGACTAGCCAGAAATGTAGACGGATGATACATGTAACACAGAGCGATCTTCCACACACTTTCTTTAAACTTAATAACTAAAAAGATTGATTTGTGGACATATTATATGGACGTTTGTCCTTGTTTTGTTGTGAGGACGCCTCCCCCAAATTTTGTAAAAGTATTTTTGATACACTCCTGATAAGATGGATTCTGGCAAGAAATATTTTCTAGCACGAAAAAGTGAACAACAATTGCTAGAACTAATATTATAACATACCTACCTAACAAGAACCTACGTAATTAAATGAGAATGTCTAATAGATTAGCCTAAGTCTCCAAGAATAGACAGTATTTAGAGCAATTTCTCCATGCCCAAAAAAGGAAGCATTTATCAATACAGAAAAAAACTTAAAAGAAGTAAATAATTAGTTATTTTTAGTTAAACATGTATTACAGAGAGTTTGGTGTCCATGTACGCAATTATATATATTTACATCCATGTATATATATATATATATATATATATATATATATATATATATATATATATATAATTCTATCTATCTATCTATCTATCTATCTATCTAGAACTTTTGCTTAAATCTTTTTAAAACACAATCCTTGAAAACGAATATAGAAACATTAGAAAGAACTCGGGGAAAAAAAACTAAGAGAAAAATATAAATATGAACTTTGGCAAATTCTCTGATAAACAACTAAATCGGAAATCTGAAAAATCTAATGACAAATTTGATCAACAGAAATTGTCGATAATATTTAAGCAAACATCTTTGACAAATATAATAATATATGTGTGTGTGTGTGTGTTGATATAATAGGAAATAACAGTGAGATCCTAAGTTCTTTAGTGTTTTTGTTTTGTTTTGTTTTTTTTGTTTTTTAAAAGTGATCGATACAGAAGTAGAGCTTAGATTATAATTATTTTTTAAAAATATGATTCCATTGCAACACAGAAATTACTATGTTTTGAAATTGGTCATCCGTATTCAAGTTTAATTTCAATATTAAACCTTAACTGTTGGATGATTGTTTCATCCTCAAACGATGTTTGGAATAACTAAGCAACGAATTTTTTTTTTACTCATTTATAGTTTTGAAATGGAGGTGTAATCTGGGGTTAGTTTTTCATTATCAAGGGGTCTCTGCTTTGTTGAAATAAGAGGTGTTTGTTACATGTCATTTGTTTTTTTTGGTCTCGCTACAATGGCTAATTTTATCAGGCTTCGCTGTTTGTTTTTTTTGTTTTTGTTTTTTTTTATTACTATCTGCTAAAATTCTAACTGATTGATGTTGTAGCTACGATACTTTTTTGCGTTTATTTATTTGTTTTTATTTTTTGATGATTTCTTAAAGGGACGTTAACATTATGATTGTGTTGTATTTTTAAACCTATTGTTTTAGTTGAAATCGTAAATAGATTTATTTCGAATTTTGGAATTTTTATATGATATAGTGGAAATTATTATTTTTTTATACTTGTATAAAATGCTAATTATTTAAGGCGAATATTTGGTGATGTCTGCAAAAAATCGTTATTTCATTTCTTTGATTTAATAAATTTTCGGTTTTTTAGAAATTTGATAATGTGTAGTTTTTCATGTAAGCATAAAGGGGTTGGGTCATCCCAGGTCCTACAAGTTCTGTTTCTATTTATTATTTTCCATTTGACTGTAGGCTTTTTATTTGTTTCTTTTAAATGCCAAAAATATTTAGATACGGATGTCTGATTTCCTGTTCTAATATTATTGAAAGACCCATGGTGTTGTCTCCACCTTATTTTAATTTCATTTTTGTGGATATATATATATATATATATATATATATATATATATATATATATATATTGTCAATATTTGGATTCTCGATGGATGAGACTGTGCCTTGGTATTGCACAGATTTTATGCACCATTTATTATTCAGTGGGCAATTTTCAGGGTTTCTACAATTGCATAATTTTTCATTATTTTTGTCTAATTTTAATTGAAGCATGCGTGTTTTTTTTCAGGACTTTATTATTATGTTTTTTTTTTTTTATAATCCTTTCTAGATTTTCAGTACAGCTATAATTTAATTTTAGGTTGTTGTTTTTATTAAAGATCTTGCTAAGTTTGCTGTTGGTAGGAAAATGTTTTTCGATTAAAGCTAGGAATTTTTGTCCTTACATATACTAACCATTTTTTTGAACAGAGGGTGTACCAAATGATTTTTTTTTCTCTTTCTGTTTTTCTTCTGGTTTGTACTATTATTTTTTTATATATATAATTGATGTTATGGTGTTTTGTAGCCACTATATTTTAGAGTTTGGTTGTAAAATTACTGTGTTTATAAAATATTTCTTTATTTGCGGAATTCATACCAATTCTTTTCTCTGTTGATGAGGGTATGTGTTTAATTATGGATCAAAGATGGTTTGACTTAGGGTATACATACAGGCGATTATTATTTTCTTTAAGGTAGGTTTATGCTATTCATTAAGTCTAATGTTATGTCGAGGAATTTAACCCTTTTTAATTTTGTATTGACTTTAGTTTTTAAATTTAGGTTTCTGAATTCACTATATACTATCTTTCTAATTTTATCTATTTTAAAATTTGCGGAAATCCTCACTACCATGAGGCCATCATCTCTGTATAGCTCGATGTTTTTAATGTCTAATTCAGAGTGCGCAGTTAGGTTGTGTCATATAAATAGACTGACAAAGTCGGAAGACAACGCAGAGTCTAATGACACCATTTTGATGTCAAACTGGTCCTCAGAGTTTTTAATCCATTGGTACCCATTATGAATTAGGACAGAATTTTTTGCATTGAGAATTATGTTTTTTTCTTCTTCTGTTAGGTTTGAATATATAGTAGCAAACTCTAGGGCAGTCGTGAATAGATCTCTTGATATTAACTTGTAGTAATCCTCAATATAAAAAATAAATAAATAAAATAATAACAATTTCCACAATACCATATAAAAATTACAAAATATCATATAAATCTATTAACAAATTCAAATAAACAATAGGTTTAAAAATACACAATCATAATTTTAAAGCCCCTTCAAGATATCATCAACAATAATGACCTATAAATTAATACCAAAAAGGATCATAGCTATGACATCAATCAGTTAGAGTTTTAGCAGATAGTAATAAAAAACAAAACAAAGGAGCCTGATAAAATTAGCCATTGTGGCCAGACAAAAAAAAGAACAACCCAAGCTTGCACGACTCCACCTCAGATTACACCTCTATTTCAAAACTATAAATGAGTAAAATATTTCGTTGCTAAGTTATTACAAACATCGCTTGAGGATAAAACAGTCATCCAACAGTTAAGGTTTAATATTGAAATTAAACTTGAATACGGATTACCAATTTCGAAACATAGAAATTTCTATGTAGCAATGGAATCATATTTTTTTAAAAATAATTATAATTTTCACACACACACACACATATATATATATATATATATATATATATATATATATAGGAATATATATTTGTAAAAATTGAACAAATTAAAATATTAAAAGAAGATGGTTGAATTAAAACTAAAATAAATATACAATTAATTCAGCAAATTAAAATTAAGTTATAATTAACATAAAAAGTAAATAAATATAGATAAATAAGAAAGGAAATAAAATTAACAACAAATATAATATTTACTCACATTCTTTTATTAGTCATTAAATCGCATCACTTAGTATTCTACATATTACCTTTAATTTCACAGCCTAGTTTTCCATGTTTATTTTTATTGTAAAATATCGAACCTAATGGGCCAGAGTTTTTCATTAAATACCACCGTTTTTTTACCTGAAAATTCTACTAAAACTAAATAGTACGACCTCTGCATCAGTTCCCAAATAAGTATTTATGCAGATGGCATAAAGATTTACTCTTGTCTTAGTAAAAATCCGACAAATTAAATCTAGCAAATGCTCTCAAAAAGGAACTTCAATCAGTGGTCAACTGGGGCAAAAAAAACGGCTTGTAAAATTTAACGTCTCTAAAATAAAACTGCTTTCATTTAATCACCACAGAGAATCTTTTCTACTTACCATCAGTATGGCTGATGCTAACCTCCAGGAGAGCAAATCTTTGTATCTTCTTGGAATCACATTTCCCACTGACATGATGTGGAGTGGTTATACTGAATCAATTGCTAGGCCTGCTGCTAGGATATTTGGTGTTGTGCCAGGCAATTCTTCTCCTCAGAATCTAACTTGCACATTTATAAATCTACCATTTGTGCATGCATTGAATACTGCTGTCATATCCTCTTTTATTCTTCTGTTGTATATTGTCGAGATTCCAGACAAAATTCAAACAAGGGCTTGTAATATAGTCGATCCAGACCGGGTATCTCGACTTCAGTCACTTTCTCTCCAGCGTGACGTAGTTTCCTTCTATAATGTTTTGCAAATATTTTCATGGAAACTGTTCTAATAACTGTTCTGTTTTTTTTCTCATCCCTCAATTGCATGTATTAAGTGTGCTACTGAATTGGCAACTAAGACACACCGTTCTGCTGTTTATCCAGCTAGACGCAACTATCAGTTCTATTCGAATAGTTTCTTTTCTCGCACTTCTTATTTGTGATTTGTTGCTTCCCTGCCACTTACGATCTTCAAAACTTCAATAGCCGTCTGAACACTGTTCCTTTCTTGTCCTTTTCTCACTGAAGTTGTCTCATTGTCTTTCAGTCTCTGAAACCCCCACCATACCTCCTATTGGCATTATTGTCTTGCTAGGGGTGAAATGATTTTCTTTAATTACATCTTTCATATAGTTGCGAGGATGTTGATTGGTGATCGCTGTATTACTTCAGGCGACAAAAAATTGATTAATAGGAAACCTTTTTTTTTTATTTAAATAGATGTTTTTGCGTTGATGGTATTTTTTTCTTATTTTTGCACAACAGAACGGATAATCTAAGTAAGTACACATATATATATATATATATATATATATATATATATATATATATATATATATATATATGTCTCTGTGTGTTTGTGTAAGGCCAATCATTCAAAGTTTTCACTGACAGTCCATTCTTTCCTCATTTCCAATGGATTTTTATGCCTAAACCATTAACAATGCATTTACATTATACTAATCTCTATTTGGTAATTAAGTGGTTTTTTTTCCATGATCGACACTCAGCAAGCATCCGAGACTTCCGCTAGCAAAAACTTTTCTTTTTTTTTAAATGAAACATAAAATGAACAGTAAATCATCATTTAAAAGTTTTCATTTTAAGCTTTCATCAGGGCAAAGATTTTTTTTCAAATGTTTCAAGCGGTAGTTCATATCAGCAAAGCTTTAAGCAAACTATTAAATTGTTTCACGTTTGAAATGGCCTTCCATACTCGTATACAGGCCTTATTTTACAAGTTCAGAGTAGATCAGTCTACATGTATGATGCCGTTGCTTTCAAACCATTCTTTGTAACTTTACCATTGTAAATGGCTACGTTATCCCGCTGGAATGCATTTGGTCTTTCATGATAGCCGTGAGTATATTAAACACACCTCTTCTTGGACATTTCGAAATCAAAATGAATCACTTTTTTTCCTGATTTTCAATTCATTATACAATAAACATATTTACAATGTTTTTACATTATAACAGGCCATTTAAGGCTTGCATTAGTCCAGTGTAAAAACCCTTGACATTTTTCATTACAGCCGAAATATATATTAAAATGTTTCATTGAATTTGACAGAGAAGATTAGACTAATCATTTTTTGATGCATTTTTCTAGTTTTTATAGGGGTTGGCATATATTCGTATCAAATCTATGAATAATGTGTCCGAATTGATTCAAACTCAAGGGGACTCATATGCCGATAGAAAAATGAAACGTAAAAGTGAATTCACAAACTTTGACAGTAAACTTCAAAGAGATCTCTCTAGAATTCTTTCTATGTCCTCATTATTTAAACAATACTTGTGTGTGTTTTATTACGTGTGTGCATGTTTGTACATGGGGGTTTTACACAAACACACGTGTGTGTGTGTGTGTGTGTGTGTGTGTGTGTGTGTGTGTGTGTGTGTGTGTGTGTGTGTGCGTGTAAATCATTTCCAAGATCATCTTCAGGGGGTAAATTACAAAGGCACACATATTGTAACTGCGATAAAATCTGCATTTCGTTGTCATAGTGATTTTTAAGAAAACGCGCGAACACGCTCTGTTATGGTTATTGTAGAATTTTGAAATTTATCCGTTGTATTGATGGAACAGGCGTTTCAATATAAGTGATATGACCGGGAATATATATATATATATATATATATATATATGTATATGTGTGTGTGTGTGTGTGCGTGTGTGTGCATTTAGGCAACATATTTTCATTTAAGCAGATTTGTTTCAAATAATTTAGACATATTATGTCTATTTATTTTAGTTTTAATCTTTTCAAGTACACACGAATTAATTTCCTGTTGGCAATAGAGAATTGATTAAGAATAATAAAGAAATTTTCTTTCAACTAATCTTTATTTCCCCAAGTAATTTCAGTCTCATCTGAAAGCATCTGGGGTTTATGAATATCTGTGGATGTGTATACAGTATCTCCGTAAATTCAGAATATTTTTTCTCACTGTTCGTTTGCAGTGTTTCAAATTTATAATCTTTCTGTCGGTTATGCAAGGGCGGTAATATTTGTAAAATAAAAGAAATATTTTTTTAATTATAATATTTTAATTTAATATATTTTATGAAAAATTGCTGCTATAATTATTTAAGAACTTTGTTGCTATGCTCATAGTTTAATTTATTTATTTTTGGTCGCAATTCTCTTATATAAAGGTATTCCAGTATTTTAATCTTTTGATTATTATTATTAATATTTTGATGAAGTACTGATGTATTTTCGATTAATATCTGTTCAAACTGTGTATGTGTACATGACTGTTTCTTTAATTGTTCTGAGATTAGACTGTGCCCATTCAAGCGAAATTTAAGCCTTCTTGTATACTGTCAGAATTTGCTGGAAAATTCCTGCGCTCAAATACGATGAACGGATCTTCTGTAGATGTGAAATACTTCACGTTAATTTCCCATCTACAGCGAGTGAAATCGGAAAGAAAATGTTCTGATAATCCTAACATATTGATTATTAGCTCGTTATGGCCAAGGTGGATATTCATTCAACCTTAAAGGAAAAGAAGAAAAAAAGAAAAAACATTTTTTGCATCAGAGATCAAAAAATAAACAGGACTTCTTGTAAAGCGCATGTGTCCTTGTGGATGGTAACGGAAAAGAGGTAGAGAGAGCGTGGTATTTTTGTGAAGAAAACCCTTGGTGATCAGATAAGAAAAAAGATGTGTCAATTAATAGAGGATTCATTGAGAAATTGTGGACCACATGCGGCCCGTTTAGCTTTCTGAATGTCCCAACTAATTTAGCGAGGAAAATAATGTTTATTAAAATTGTATGTTTTGTTTCATTCTCACTTGTTCACTCACATTTTCTCTTACGCTACCGATGTGTTTTGGAGCACAGTTCGATTAAACCATATACATAACAATGATTAAGTATAGTGTTTCATCTGTTTTGTAACTTTTCGTTGGAAGTAACGTTCTATAATATTTTAAAATATTGGCAATATTTTCATTAAGTAGCAACATACACGTAAAAATAATTTGCTTTAGTAATGAGAAACGTTCACATTATTTTTTTTCTCTGGAGAAGAAAAATATATTTCTCTTTTAAAAAGATTTTTTTTTTCTATTTTCAATTGAATAATTTAGAAACAAATCACTCGCAGTGGCACGTGTTAATAACTATGGCATCAATGATAATGTTATACGAAATATTTTTCTCCAAATATCAAAATTTTCTCCATTTCTAAGGCAGATGCTTATTCGTAATATATTCTGTAGTTAAAATGTTCGCTTTCCTTTCAACGAAAAATTACTTTGATTATTTTTTTATTAGAACAACACATTTTTAGGATGAACCACATCTCATGAGGCCCACTTTACGATGAACCATATTTCATGTGGCCCACTTTACGATGAACCATATTTCATGAGGCAGACTTTACGATGAACCATATATCATGAAGCCCATGTTACGATGAAGCACATCTCATGTGGCCCACTTTAGGATAAACCATATCTCATGTGGCCAACTTTAGGATAAACCATATCTCATGAGGCTCACTTTAGGATGAATCATATCTCATGAGGCACACTTTCCGATGAACCATATCTGATGAGGCCCACTTTAAGATGGACCATATTTCATGAGGCCCACTTTACGATGAACCATATTTCATGTGGCCCACTTTACGATGAACCATATTTCATGAGGCAGACTTTACGATGAACCATATATCATGAAGCCCATTTTACGATGAAGCATATCTTATGTGGCCAACTTTAGGATAAACCATATCTCATGAGGCTCACTTTAGGATGAATCATATCTCATGAGGCACACTTTACGATGAACCATATCTCATGTGGCCCACTTTAAGATGAACCATATTTCATGAGGCCCACTTTACGATGAACCATATTCCATGTCGCCCACTTTAAGATGAACCATATTTCATGAGGCACATTTTACGATGAAACATACCTCATGCGGCCAGATGCACAGAAAAGGTTGCCCTTGTCAGTTATATAGCGAAAATAAACGAAAAATATTGCCACGAAAACCATGGGAAAAGATAAAAAGCCACAGAGACTATAGAAAAAAGGAAAGAAGAGTTTTCTTGTTTTTTTTATGTATTTGTATATATTTCTGAGATGAGATATTTTAACTATTTAGATATTTTGTGTTGTTGTACTCATTTTTATTTTCATATTCACGACATTTCAGCCTTGTACGCGCCGGCCGTCTTCAGACAATATACTTTGAAATTTCAAATCGAAGCCTTAATTTAATCCCCGTGTGTAGATTATTATAATTCTACATGACATACCTTATTTGGATATCTCCGTTTCAGTTAATTCCCTTTAGTAAATTAACCCCTCCAATTTTTTGTTTCCTCTGCTGTGGCAAGGCTTTGAACTCACAACTTTCGGAATCAATTTACTTTTTGGATTACTTCAACCAACGCTTTTATTACTGGGTCATATGTCCTTGTGGATAAAATCATACAACATATTTAGATTTCCGTATTAAATAACCCATAGAGGTTAATATGCCGTTAAAAAAAGTCAACAAACCATACTTGCAATTGTTTCAATATATCCACTTCATGTCAGCAGAGAACTTTAGCCATAGAAAGTACAATGCTTCACTATCTTTGAGGGTAGCATCAGCCATGCTGATGGAAGGCAGAAAGGGGTCTCTCAGATGATTAATAGAGAGCAGTTTTGTTTTAGAGGCGTTACGCCTTATATAAACATCTTGCTAACATTATTACTGCGGTATAGTATTTTCAAGATTATGTATTGTCTAGTCTTCCTTTCATCTTCAATTTGTTTTTTCGTAACATTCTCGGTCGAAAATTCTCCAAAGATATTCAATCTAGAACGGATAATAAAACTACCACTTCCAACGTTGAATTTCAAAATATACAGAGTTGTGCCATTTGGATAATTGGTGCAACAAAATCTTCAAAATAGCTACTTCTTTTTTTTATTTACCATGTTAACTAGGACTAGTAAATATATCTAATACTACGGTTTGCTTTTTACTGTTCTGAGTAAGATTTTTTTAATCGGTATCGCCCCATGAAAGACAATAAAACCACTAAGATTAAAGGAGTTACTGGGTGAGGAAAAATTAGGAACAGAAATATTGATAATGAGCAGGAAGAGGAAAGAGTAATCAAGAAGACAGTAAATAGCAATTGATATTGCATTTTAATTTTTGGAGATTAAGGTTGGCTCGAAATAGAAAGGGATTCCACAAGCGAGAAATGAGACAAAAGTAACTGTTAGCATAGAAGGTACGGTTTCATCTAGCTAGCTCAACTCTAAATTGATGATATATCGACTGCGCTTAAATTCAAACGGCCTAGGTACCATAGCGAAGAGCTTGTCTGAATAATTACCGTGGAAGTATTTATAGAAAAGACACAGAGAGGCAACCTTACGGCGCAAGGTAAGTGACTGGAGCCGACCCGCAAGATCAGGACCAATAATATAGCTAATATTTAAAGGAAAGACATTGAGAGGCAACGTTAAGGCCGTAGGCAAGTGACTGAAGCTGATCTGCAAGATCAGAACCAATAATATAGCTGATTCTTTGAATGTTATCAAGGAGATCAAGGTGAATATTCTGTGCGTGGATGAATGGAAGACTTATAGAAAAAACAATCTATTCTTACTTACCATTCTTACTATATCCACCATAATATCTCAGAATCCCCGTGAAGTCCTAACTAAACGCCATATGTACAATTCTTGTCAGTGTTGGTGGGGATAAAAGAACAATTTAGAAATCTAAATCAGTATGTATATATGTAATAGCGATGAGGTTGTATTTATAGAAAAGTTATTGAGAGGCAACCTTAAAGCCGTAGGCAAGTGACTGAATCCGATCCGTCAGATCAGGACCAATAATATAGCTAATTCTTTGGATTTTATCAAGGAGCTCAATGGAAATAATTTTCCTTTTTAGTTTGGGACATATTTGAAATTCACCCTTACACCAATCTACGTTTTTCATTTCTTTTTAATTTTTTTTTTGGGGGGGGATTTAATTTGCCTCTGATTAGAGATCACAGCAGGGAATCATTTTCTTTTTAAATACAGTAACTGCTTTTAACCTTTACCAGTATGTGATACCAGATTTCAGCATTTATTTTGGCGGAGTAAGACAAAGAAACCCCACTTATTCCGCCCGCACACCCCTACTTAGTTCACCTTAATATCACAAAGACCCCGCAAGGCTATTTGCTCGGAAACGAATCGTGAAAACAATACACACATTATAAATTTTAAACAAAGGTACAAGAAGCTCAGAAGGCAAAAAAAAAAAAAAATGAAAAGAAATAAAGCTTCATGCAAAAGAATGAAAGTTTAATTTTATTATTGCTTTTTGAAGAAGGAGCTGATAAAAAAAAATGCCATCCACTTATGAACTACTTGTGTGTCTTCGGCCATTATGGACGACAAAGAAAATGGTACTTTATTGAGAGTCTAGACGAGCTGAAAGAAAAATGTGGACCCTCGCTTTTCATTTCTCGTTGTAACGTCTTAAATAGACGCCCGTATCTTGAAAGGAATTCGTATAACTAAAATAAGAAAAACAGTTGAAGAGTCTGAAGTGGGAAGGTGAGTTATTTAATGATAGTTTTTTTTTTCTCTTTCAAATTTATTTTAGATATGGAAAGAACACTATATATATATATATTGTGCTTATAAGATCCTAAATATGTAACAGAATAGGTGTACTTGAATGTGAGCTAAAACTTGGTGTTAGCGAGAAGAAAAAAAAACAATTTACCCTCTAAGTCAAAGAGATATTCGTAAAATTATAGACATTTACCAGACAGCCTCAAAGCCACTAGAGGGAAGAAATTTAGAATTGTATTGCGTTAGCGAAGAAGAAGAACAAATCTTTTAAAACATCTATTTCTTTCAGTGTTGTTATTTTTTTTTAATCAGTTCTTATTGCTACATTACATTAATAGTCATTCTTGCTCTCTTTTCTGGTTTCTTTCCAGGCTTGAATTTGTCCTTTCTTGGTTGAATTTTTTCCTTGATATTTACTCAGTAGTTGTTTCTTTTTTTTATACTAAAGTTCATTTCATACAAGGCTCGAGAGCACCTCAAGGTACATTTTTTTTTGTTTTTGCTAAATGTTTGCCAATACAAGACGCAAGATCTAGTCAATCTAGAGCAGTGATTCCTAAACTGTGTGATGAGGTTCATTGGTGCGATGGAAGAGGTTAGCAGGTGAGGCAGAAACCGTTGCAAAAAATCCATATGCCCAAAATAAATATGATTTAAAAATTAAAATATTATTATGGATTACTTGTAATTGCATGAATGAGTTCCAGTATAAACAGTTATAAATTATTATCGACCGATTTTATCATTGTGCTAATTTTTAAATTATATTAAGTATTAAGAGTATGGTTACATTGATCGCCAACTGGAGGAGAGAGTTATCGATAATAATGCTCTGACTTCGAATCAGCAGTTATCTCCCTTTATCTCTCTCTCTCTCTCTCTCTCTCTCTCTCTCTCTCTCTGTGTAAGTGTGTGCACGCGCGTATGTGTGTGCATGTTTTTATTATTTTAAATATACTTTTTATCAGATGAAATTTGTTGAGGAACGAGCAAATTTTAATTCCGACCACTGTTCTAAAAGAATTTGTTGTATGGAGCTAGGAGGGGGAATTGGGAAATTAATGCCGATTATGAGGATACATACCATAAGTAACGATTGACCTTAGACTCGAAGAGGTTAAAACTGTTATGTCCAGGAAGATATCCTGCCGAAGGTCTGTTCTATGCGTGTAATAAGGAGGATTCAACTCCGTGGAAGTATTAGTTGGAGCAAAAATAATGACGTAATAATGTCGTTTTTTGACGTTAATAAATACGTAAAAAAACGACATTATTACGTCATTATTTTTGCACCAACCTAATAGCATTGCGTGTCTTAGCTGTAAAGATCTGAGCTGTTGGAAATTAATGTTCAGTTATATATTTCCAATGGCAATAACGATAATGATAAGATTGCAACGTTATGTCCGTGAGAAAAGGCACAGTGCGGATAATACGTCACATAACCTCCACTAAGAGCGTGTAAACGACTTTGAAGGTTAGAAAGTGAGGACTATAAACCTCCAGCTCCAGATACGCCATTTTCTCTAATCTCTTCCCAGGATAAGGTATGTCAGAAGAAGACAGATAATTACTGGTACGATAGAATGAGCTAGCCATTTTCTCAGCATCTTTAGCAATGGTTCGAGTATATGAATATGTATCAAAGAATGTAAGATGATCGTGTAGCATCATTCTTTACATTCAAGGAGGCTTACCTGTTTAAGAATAAGCACGTTCTGGATTTTATACGGGTATTTACACTGAACAAATATGGGCGCCTGGCCAAGAAAGTTAAAACGTTCGCTTTCTGTCCATGAGACTCGGGTTCGAATCTCACCATGGTCGATTTTTCAGGAAGTAGACTTTCTGATATTATCGGACTGAATCGAGTTAACCCCATCGTGCGGCAAGTTTGGAAAGTGCCTGAAATCCATACCACGTGTTGACCCAAGCCTTGTAAGTGAAACTGGGCAGACGGAACTTGGAAACCGTCGACAGCTGTTCTAGCACAAAGCCACAAACCATCGGTGGCTGAGGTCTTGAGCGTGATAGCCTTGTTGAGATTGTTGATCACACTAGATATCATGGTCTCCCCCAGAAACTGTATCTAAGGTCTGCATAGCATAGTTGCAGTATAAACCACAGGTGGGCTCTTTGGGTGTTGAATAAACACAAATGTGCCTGAGCAAGTGTCTGCAATAGAGATTGGTTAGCCGCCTTAGTAGACCGGTATCCTCGAATACGAGTGGTCAGCTATTGTTTATTACTAGCTATTATTATTTATTATTACACTGAGCACTCAGTAGTTATTTGCTACAAAAGGCAGGCCTAATAGATCTATTACACTTTAGCGTTTCCGACAATTTCAACTTGGGTGGGGGTGCAGTATGATAGGGAAAGAAATATCGCGTTATATATTTTATATGACATGATTTTAACACAAACACTAGGGACCGACATTTATAGGCACACACGTACACACGTATGCACACACACACAAAAGTTTTTTTGTGTCACGTGTTTCGTAACTTCACAATCCGATGAAGTCCTAAGGAAGAATATACCTTTTATACTTTGTCATATATATATATATATATATATATATATATATATATATATATATATATGACAAAGCAAAGTGTAAAATCACACGAAATATATATATATATATATATATATATATATATCAGCTGTAACAGCAAAATTGTCCAAATTGTGTAAAAGCAAAATTGTCCATTTGTCTGATTAAGCCTTGATCCATTCTATCTTAGAAATGATTTAAGGTACCTTATTCTCCAAGGTTTTTATAATACTATTGGACTCTATTTTGAGCAATACGAATGCATTATTACTCTCTAATCTTAACGGAATTCCCGTGATAAAATCCATGATAAACGAAAATGACATGTTCATCATTAACTAATCATAGCTAAGGATGGGAAGCTCAGGAAGGATTGAAATTAAGTTAAAATATGTGTATATATATATATATATATATATATATATATATAATTCCAGGATCATTTGCGAACTTATTCAAGATGATCTTCGGCCTCTGTAACCTTCTAACTTTCTATCCTAGAGTAACAAGTTGCCTTAAAGGTTTCACGTGCGATTTCCAAGTTTTTTTTTCACTGCTATTTGGACTGTCATAGCTGAAACTCCTCTCTCCTATTCTCACGAAAAATGGTGTCAAAATATCTAAACGCCTTACCTGAAAATCTTTAAAAAAAGAAACTCAATTAATTCAGTGTTTTTGTTAGATATTAAACATTTTGTGGGATGAGTAATTAAGCTGTTACACGATTTGGACAATTTATACAAGTAATGTAAGTAATAAGCATAATTCTTGTATTTTTACGGTTTATTAGAACTTTGTGGTTTATGCCGAAACATATGTTGGATTGTAACAATAACTCTTTTTTTAATAAGTTAATATTGCATTAACGATTGTCTTTTAGGTATCAATGATTTCCCAGGCATAAAACCTATTATTTAACATAGTTATTGGTAAAGTTCAGTGCGCGGGCTACATGAAGCTTCTTTGTCTTTGTGAATGGCACGTTGAATTTAATGACGATAATAGCGTTTATTAAAATTCTCTTCTTATTTAGTTTCATCCTCACTTGTTCACTCACATTTTCTCATGTATAACCACATACATAAACTAGGATAAAATACACTGTTTCTTGAAATTTGTAACTTTTCGTTGAAGGTAACGTTTTCATCATTGTAAACCATTGGTGATTTTTACTAAGGAAGATCATGCGTGTAAATATAATTTACTTCAAAATCAGGATGCACATAATATTTATTCTCTGGAAAAGAAATATATTTTTCTTTTTATATTAAAATTATTTTCTTGTATTTTCGAATTAATAAATAAGAAACAAATCACATTGTCATCAATGCAAATATACCCAGACTTGCTTTTTTAATTATTGAGAAATATTTTCTCCAAAAAACATACAGCCCTTTGACTATTTCTAAAGCAGATGTTTACGTGTATGATCATCCGTAGGAAAAATTACCCTGAATATTTTAGTAGTGCGTCCCGCTTTATGAGCCACAGTTGATGCGGCCCACTGGTCGGAAAATGTTACCCATGTCTGATTTAACCCATTGCTGATGGGTGAAGAGATTGATTCATACCATTCCCAAGGATATTTGCACGTAAGGAACTAGACTGGAATTCGAACTCGGCTCTTCGATTTCTTATCCCGGACGGCTAAGTATTACGCTAACCTACAGCCGCATATATACGCTTTCAGGAACGAAAGTGTTACATTTTCAGAAGACACGAAGTCGGAAAGTTTTTTCTCTGAAATGAAAACGAGGCATTTACATGAAAACGAGGCTCCTTGCTGAATTGTAAGGATTACTATGAAAACATTTTGTAAGTTCAGTTTTCTCTTTTTATATAATCACAGCAACCTATTGTTCAACCAGAAAATATTTTTTAAGACCAACGAACTTGTTAAAAGAAGCAGTTATTTAAAATTAAATGGGATCGTCGATAAAGGAACAAGAGAAAATACGGATAATTCAGATAAAGCTGATTGTGTTTTGCCATTTTTCGCATGAACTGTGTTTGACTCCATTAAAAGTAGTACTGAAAACCTTTACATTCATTGGAATATTGCTACCACATCTGGTCTGGTGTCAAGAGAGTCTTTATAAAATACGAAGAAGAATCAGCAATGCTATTGGTCGTGACATGGCAACTCGGCTTCATCCACTTTCTCGCCGCCGTGACGCAGCATCCCTTTGACTCTTCTATAAATATTTTCATGGTAATTTTTGTGGCGAACTTTCATCGTTCATCACCCCACTTTATGAAGACAAGCGCACTATGAAGTTGGCTTAAAGTTCTCATAATTTCATTATTGAAATTGCCGGATGTAATCGTACGTTCTATGCATATAGCTTATTTTCTCGCACTTCTCGTTGGTTGAAATCTCTTCCTGCTTTCCTGTCAATTACGAGATTTAAAAAAACATCACATGCAACGTCAGTCTTCATCTTTTCTGCTTGAAAGCCGTTCTTTTATTTCTCTTACTGTTTCTTTCACTCAATAAATTCTTGCACCCTAGTGGCTTTATTGCCTTGATTGAAATGAAATGAAAGCCAAGTAACCACCATAAATAGATCCAATAAAACCTAGAATATTTTCTAAGATTAGTAAAAACTGAAAAAATCCAAATTCCAAATCAGCGATAGGATATTCAGAGTTTAGAACTGTCAACGATTAATGACAGTAAGAAATACAATTATATTATCTTCGGGATAGTCTCGGCACTGCAATCGATTTTGTCGTGTTCCGAATTGGATCAGCACCTGGCGTACGTTTAGCTACTGTTTCCTGTAGTCTCATGCAGAAAATGTGGCGTGCTCGAAATATGACTATGTTGTAGAAAAATCACGAACAGCTCAGGTAATATTTCTGATTTGTTCACGTTCTGCAACATCAAGACGAGCCGGTTACGACTAGGTTTTAGACAAATGGAAAACAATTGGTATCAAATAGGTCTCCTGCTTGTAACGCTCGCCGGGATGAACTAGCTAGCTGGCCAAACGGTTCCTCTTTTACAGAGCTTGTACTCCTCTCTCCCCAGCGCCAGCTTCATTAGTACAAGTCACACCTCCATGCTTACTCTTTATTCTAGACCAAAATTTTTGGATCGAGGCTGATCGGAGATAAAAAAAAAAAAAATGATACCCCAGGGAGCTCTGATCATTCCGGACCAATTAAAGTGTGATTCTTCCAGTCCCAGCTCATTGTATGAGCACCATCGTATATCGGTATCTTTTTTTAATAGACGAAAATTCCTACCGTTGCTTTTATACGCAACTCTATCAATCACGGGGCCAAATAATGCTAAGAATACTTTCTAAAATTAGCTTAGACGAATGCAAACGAAACCGGGGAAAAAATTAAGAATAATGTAACTTTTCAGGCCTGTCTGCTTGACTTTTAAACAAGGATTCGATATTATGTTTTTGTTTTTTTTTTTCTGGGTGCGAGCACTTTAGTACACAGTGGTACCTGTAGGTAATATGTAATCAGTTCAAGTAGGAAGTAGAGCAAAGAAATCATATGGATATTTAGCAAGCTTATATTTGTCAGATACAAATATAAATGGAGTAAACCGAAGTAAGGAAGGAAATGTTGCGCTAAGGTGTTTGCTTTCTTTTTTCCCTTTTTTCTTTACATAGGATTGAGTATCGACCATTAGGAAATACGCAACTATTAGTCACGAGGCAGGTCCCTTTTGTGAAAGAGAAATATAATGAATGAACAAGTAAAAAAAAATCAGAAATGGTTTGAAAGAAAGAAAGAAAGAAAGAAAGAAAGAAAGAAAGAAAGAAAGAAAAAGAAACAAACAAACAATAATGAAAGAAAATGCGAAGCAACTTTGTAAACAAAAAATAAAATAAAATTGTTAGCTCCTTCAACACTGGACATCCATTACTGTTTCATTGTAATCCACTCATCGTCTGCTTTTGTTACTTTTCCTTTCAGCACTGACTTTAAGCGATGTTTAGGTTGGCGTCGGTGTCATTACAAAACACCGGCAGAAGGCACGAAATCAGAAAGCTTTTTTCTCCAAAATAAAAACGAGGTTTTCACATGAAAACGAGGCTTTTACATGAAAACGAGGCCTGTTACAGAACTCAAAGGATTGCCATTAAAGCCCTTTGTAATTTCTATTTTCTCTTTTTACTAAACACGGCATCCTTTTAAAATCCTTTGTTCAATGGAAAATCTTTCTTTGAATTTGAAGAACTAACAAAAGAACCGTTGTTAAAAAAGAAAGTGAAATAAAAACTTTGGTTTCGTTGATAAAAAACTTAAATAAAACTCATCTAGTTCGCTAGAAATTATGGGTTTAATCCCTCGGTCAGGTAGTTCAACAATATATGCCAGCTCAGTAGGAGTAGATGGGTATCATGAAAACATTTAAATGCTGCGTGTTCTGAAAAAGGAGAAAAGCACCAAGGTATTTCCAATGATCCATTTGGAATTATTTAAGAAAATAGGAGCACATTCCAGAAAATACTCTGAGAATTTAAGATCCACACAGAATTAGGAGTAGACAGGTTCATCTATCGTCCAGTTTGCATTCCACCACGATCTTTTGAACATGAGTAAAATTTTATCCCTTTTTTCCAGTTCAGGATTGGATTTCTGGTTTCTTGTAAAAATAATTTCCCTCGCTTTTACTTTGGTCCATTGTATCTTGGTGACATTATCACCTTACTTGTGTGTAGTGCCTCTTATTTGGTAACAGTCTACCTCGAGTGGCTCTTTGGCCTTGTATAGGGTGAACATCATTGTAAAACAAGTGGAATAGGTTAATCAGCACAAAAGAAAAAAACGGATCTAATCGTAGTACAAGAGAAAGAAAATGACGAGCCAAAAGATGAAGTTGAAAAATGTTGGAATATGGAAATCAGAACCAAGTTTAGAGGAATTATTAGGTTGTTCAAAAAAGAATGCAGGCTTTATACGAGGAAAAAATTTAAAATTATTCGAACTCTTTTTTTTTTCAGTTTATTTACGCAAATGCAAGGATTAAAAAGTTTCTGAAAGGATTAGACACACAAAATTACTAACGAGTGGGATGAGAAAATGTAATCAGGAGGACAGTAGATAGCGATTGACATTGCATTTTAATTTTGGAGATAAAAGTTTGCCGCAATGCATGGAGCCGGGAGGAGATTCCACAAACGAGAAGTGCGAGAAAAGAAACTGTTAGCATAGAACTTGTGGTTACCTCTAGCCAGCTCAAATGTAAATTGATGAGTTCTTGACGCCAGTCTAGTACTGCTCCAAAATTTAAAAGATAGGTACCATAGCGAAGAGCGATATTTATTCTGTTATCTACAGAAATGTGGCACAAGGCCGAAAAGGGGATTGGGGAAAGAACGGTCTTCTTCTGTCTTAACTATAACTTAGCTAGCCGCAAACACTGACCCAATCGTACAAAACAATATTCCTTACACCAAAACAACACATTTATACGTACCTTTCTTACTACAACCACCATAATACCTCTTTGTCTCTATGAAAATACTAACTAGTCCCCATATTTACAATTCGTTGTCTGTGGGGGGGGGATAAAATAACAATTCTAAAACTTAACCCCAATGAGTATTTACAATATGAATACAAAAAACTATTTACATGTACCATAGCGAAGAGCTTACCCAAATAATTACCATGAAAGTATTTATAGAAGAGACACAGGGAGGCAACCTTACGGTCGTGGGAAAGTGACTGGAGCTGAGCCACCAGATCAGGTCCGATAATATTGATAATTCTTCTTTGGATTTCATCAAGGAATTCATGTTAAATAGCAGGGTCACCGTGGTAGCAATATTCTAAGCATGGGTGAATGGTAGACTTATAGATATGTATGATTCTTGAGAGGAAATTTATCTCGCATGACACAGTTAAGCAACTTTCTTAGTAGTTGACATAGCAATGGAGTCAATATAATCTTTCCACTTTATATCAGGTGAGAACGTTATCCCGAGAAAACGCAACACATCACTTTCCAGGAGGTTAGCATCAGCCATGCTGATGGAAGGAAGATAAGGGTCTCTCAGATGATTAATGGAGAGAAGTTTAGATGTGGAGGCGTTAAAATTAAAAGCCACATTCTGCTTCGGGTAACTATGGACGAGGTCGTTTTAGTTGCGTTTGGTTTATTTTGTTTTACGGCATATCAACATCAATAGTTTATTTAATGCCGACAAGATTTTTAGGATAGGTCAGTATAATTAGAATATGTATTCTTTATAAGAAATCAGTTTGTAGGTCAGGTTTCACTTTGGTTTGGTTTGGTTTGTTGCATATCAACTTCAGTGGGTTATTTAATGCCGACAAGATTTTTAGGATAGGTTCGTATAATTAGAATATGTATTCTTTGTAAGAAATCAGTTTGTAGGTCAGGTTTCACTTTGGTTTGGTTTGGTTTGTTGCATATCAACTTCAGTGGGTTATTTAATGCCGACAAGATTTTTAGGATAGGTTCGTATAATTAGAATATGTATTCTTTGTAAGAAATCAGTTTGTAGGTCAGGTTTCACTTTGGTTTGGTTTGGTTTGTTGCATATCAATTCAGTGGGTTATTTAATGCCGACAAGATTTTTAGGATAGGTTCGTATAATTAGAATATGTATTCTTTGTAAGAAATCAGTTTGTAGGTCAGGTTTCACTTTGGTTTGGTTTGGTTTGTTGCATATCAACTTCAGTGGGTTATTTAATGCCGACAAGATTTTTAGGATAGGTTCGTATAATTAGAATATGTATTCTTTGTAAGAAATCAGTTTGTAGGTCAGGTTTCACTTTGGTTTGGTTTGGTTTGTTGCATATCAACTTCAGTGGGTTATTTAATGCCGACAAGATTTTTAGGATAGGTTCGTATAATTAGAATATGTATTCTTTGTAAGAAATCAGTTTGTAGGTCAGGTTTCACTTTGGTTTGGTTTGGTTTGTTGCATATCAACTTCAGTGGGTTATTTAATGCCGACAAGATTTTTAGGATAGGTTCGTATAATTAGAATATGTATTCTTTGTAAGAAATCAGTTTGTAGGTCAGGTTTCACTTTGGTTTGGTTTGGTTTGTTGCATATCAACTTCAGTGGGTTATTTAATGCCGACAAGATTTTTAGGATAGGTTCGTATAATTAGAATATGTATTCTTTGTAAGAAATCAGTTTGTAGGTCAGGTTTCACTTTGGTTTGGTTTGGTTTGTTGCATATCAACCTCAGTGGGTTATTTAATGCCGACAAGATTTTTAGGATAGGTTCGTATAATTAGAATATCTATTCTTTGTAAGAAATCAGTTTGTAGGTCAGGTTTCACTTTGGTTTGGTTTGGTTTGTTGCATATCAACCTCAGTGGGTTATTTAATGCCGACAAGATTTTTAGGATAGGTTCGTATAATTAGAATATGTATTCTTTGTAAGAAATCAGTTTGTAGGTCAGGTTTCACTTTGGTTTGGTTTGGTTTGTTGCATATCAACCTCAGTGGGTTATTTAATGCACACAAGATTTTTATTACCGGTATTTTTTCTTTTTTTTTTCTTTTTTTTTTTCAAAAATTTATTGCTGGTAATGTTTTTTTTTTTTTTTTCAAAAATGTATTGCTTGTATATTTACTATAAAAAACTATTTTTACACTTTCATAATGTTTTGACCCCAGGTTGGGAGTTAACTATTTTCCCATAGCTGGGACCCTAACAGGTGCTACAACCTTGAGTCAGGGTGGACCTCCGGACAACAACAATTAAGAGGTGGTTTCATGCTGCTAAAAACCTCCTGATCAGAAGCCTTGCTGCCCGATGTAGTTTATCGTCATGCACAGGAAGAGGTCGTAGACATCGTCTGCCATTTTGATCTTGTACATCTGATCAGCCAAACTATCGATACAGAAATAAACGTTTGTGTCAACAGCGTAGATAACAAGTTGAGAGCTGAGGCCATCGGGCAAGTCATTAATGAAAACTAAAAACAAAGTAGTACCAAGACTGGAGCCCTGGGGGCGGGGACACCCGCATCAGTCCGAAAGGAACTGTGTCATATTTCTACATACTCCCTTTCCTTTTCGATGTACTTGGTTCAGCATTCTATAAGTTTGCGGATTCCTTCCAAGAAGGTTTTCGGTTGGTCCCGCAACCATTTATGCATCGCTTCCTGCACTTATCCGTAGGAAATCGACGACCTCCTAAAGCATCTTTGAGAAGCCTAAAGAGATGGTAGCCGAAAGGCGTGAGATCATGACTGTAGGCAGGGTGTTCTAGCGGCTCAAAACCTAATTGCTTAATAGTTTCAACGGTCTACCAGTCGTATGTGAACATATATTGTCACACAACGACAAAACTTTCTTTGACAATAAGTTTAGGCGCTTAGTGCAAATTGATGGATTCATATTGTTAACCAGTAAAGCACTGTATCTTTCAGTGTTTATTATACAATCCTTTTTCAGGTAGTCTTCCAGTAAAGGCCCTTCTGAGTCCCTACAAAAAGGTTACCATCACGCTTCCCACCGAAAACTAAGTCTTGAATTGCTTCGTCGCTGGTGATCCAAGAAGTTTTCATGCTATAGTCTATCTTTTGGATTCTGGCTCATGATGTACCCACGTTTCATCTCCTGCCGCTATTCTACTAAAGAATCTTCACTTTCATTTTTCTAGCGATCAAGTAAACGTTCACAGACGTTTGAGCTTGTAATCTGCGGTAAACTCTCTTGGCAGCCATTTCTCAGAGTCTTTATGAAAACCGATCTCATCGTGGATTATGTGAAAGGCAGAAACCTGACTAAACTGCAGAGAACATTGCTACCTCATTAATGATAACTCGCCGGTTAGCCATTATCATCTGCCGAGCTTGCTGTAAAGGTGGGCGGGGGTTCTGCTCCTTCTTCGGAGGTCACGCTTGTCCAGCTATTTTTAAACTTCTTGATTTACTCATGCACACTCCTACGCAGTTGTGCACCGTCGCCGTATAGTGTTAAAATCCTACGATGAATTTCAGTCCCTTACACACCTTCCGTAGAAAGAAATCCGATCACTGCTCTTTGTTCCTCCATGGTGCTCACTGCTAGCGGAGCGGTCATGTTTACACTGTAACAGCAGCAAGAAAACTAGCGCGACCAAGCTCAAACTTCGAGCACGTGACCACAATAGTGCCAATTATAGGCAAAAGGCAATGTAACAAACCTGAAGATATCTGAAAATGTGGACAATTTTTAATCTACCCTCGCATTTTTATTTGTTTCAAGAATAAAACTCACTCTGAATGTGTAAAATTAAGTATCTTTTAAAGCATAATTTATGCACTTTCTTTCTGTTTACTCCACTTTTAGTATAAATTTAACTTTTATCAATGTTTATATGTTTGAATTAAAGATGGCATAACAGGAATTTGGCCAGATTTATTTCTAAGAGTTTACATGTGATTGCACAGTAGCATACACGTCTGCAAACGTCAAGGACATTTGCGGGCGGCCAAGCAAGTGTTAATAAATGCATACTGAAACCTTTGTTCAGAAAATTGCAATGTGGTGAATTCACTCCTGAAAATAAAGAAGGTCGCGGACATCTTTCTGACATTGATGACGATGAATTGACGACTTTAACGGTAAAGCAAATCCTCGCATAATTATTCGAGAGCTTGTACGAGAGCTGGATAGATTAACTTCCGAATATTTCAACTGAACTGCAAATTCGAAGAAACTGGAAGAAATATCTGCTATACGAATCGAATAAAAAGCAGAAAAATAACCGTTATAATGCCTGCACATTTGAGCAAAAAAGACAACTCATTTCTTGATTGCATTGTGACGAGCGATGAAAAGTGGATCCTATACAACAACTGACGAGCCTAGTAGTTAGACCGAGATGAATCTCTGAAAAACTTCTACAGTCAGAATAGCTCACTACAGCTTTCCGAATCCTAGTGAAATAATCACAGCAGCGAAGTACCTACACGAAATATATGAAATACATCAAAAAACTGAAATCTATGTATACATTATTGGTCAACAGATAACTCGAACAACTAATACACTAGAAGTTAAAAGAATTCGACTACGAAACTCTTTCCCGTCCAGCAAAGCCACTGAAAATTTAAACAAATGACTGTCATGTTTCAATAAAAAAAAACGCATTACTTTTTTCTGCACGACATGACAGATATCAATGGATGATTGAGTCTTTCAAACTATAGAAACACTGATGGTTTATTTATTTTCTTTTACTATTGCTCAGCTAATAAAAGGCCCAAGAGCTACTCAATCTAGATTATTGAATTATCTTTTACAGGAATGTAATTGGAGAAATTATGAAGTGCAGAGTATGGTGATATGCAGGACAAATAAGGGTTGACCCTAGATCTGAAGGGATTGATTGTAGAAGTTTGAGGAAGCATCCTATCGGGAGTCTGTTCCACATAGTAGCGCTCCTCATGAAGAAGCGTTCCGAGTGAAATATATAGTTTGTCATGTGTGTGGGAATGCTAGGAAAGGCGCTGAAGAGTTTTTAATCTCAGGATATGACAACTAAATATATGAGTCGAAGTATTTATTTAAAAAAAAAGATAATGTATGCAAGATTGGGTGGTAAGGTTTTTCACTAGGAAGTGTGCAAAGAGTAATGATGTTGCCATATAAACCTATCGCATATGATGAAAGTAGAATCTGGCTTAGAGAATAGAAAGCAATACTCTTTACACTTCAAACGAATCATAGAATTTACGTGTGAAGAGCGACATCTAGTCATTTTATGCAACAAGACCTTAGAAGAGATGTTCAGTAGAACGCATAATAAAACCGAAAAGAAGTGGAATGGTAGAAAAGTATGTAGACTTAGGAAAACAAATAGGAAAATAAATGTATATATAGTTGGCGGTCGCGTTGTTGTTTTAGTTGGGACTGTTCCAAAGAACTTACCAAAACCCCGGTAAAAGCCAAAGAATCGAAACTATCCAGGTAGCAGTACTCCTGAAAATGGATGCAAAAGTGAGGATGGTGCTGGAAACATTATATGCCTATCTCCAGCGACAACTAGCCGACATTCAACTGTATAAAATAATAATCTTTATTGGCGCACTCCTGGAAAGATTGCTATTTCCAGGGAAGTTTTTGCCTCGCACCACGTTTTGGGTACACCTGTCATCATTGTGAGTGCGCAGGTTTACCGAGGACAATGTTGTGTGACTAAGTTGAGGGAAATATGACCACCTTTACGACTCGTAGCTGTCCAAAACAGCTACGGGTCGTAAAGAATATCAAATCAAATAATAATGATAATTGGAGCACGGGTTATAAGAAAAAGTTACATGCAAGAACCTTCAGAAGATTCTTGGAAAACCCTGTTTAAGAGATTTTTTTAAATTGCACTGTGTGTAACTGCACACTTACTCAGGATAATACCCATGAAACGAAAATGTATACATGTTGAATATCACGTATCACCAGAATTTGTGCGAGCATAATAAATATATTTATTATCATGCTACCCATTTCCCGTGATAATGACCCTATGCGGGATCCTACTAAACAGAAAGCAAAGTTACTACTACTAATACTACTACTACTACTACTACTATTTCTACTACTACTATACTACTGCTACTACTACTACTAATAATAATTGATACAAATAAACCTGATATTGTGCCATTTAGGAAGAAAACGAGTCACCACCGACACCGGGGTTCGAGCGTGAAACTCTGGACTTATGAACATATATTTTCCACCAGGTGTATAAACAGCGGTGTTAGGTTGCTGACTGGTGTGATTATTGAGTGACTATTGAATGGAACTATCCAGTCGAATGAGTGTGAATTATTGTGCGTCGATTATTTGGGTTTTGATTCAGGATTTACCAGACGTTAAGCCGAGCCGTGCTACAAATAAGGCATTCAATGAAATGGTTAATTATCTTTGGTTGACTTTTACTTCTTTGTTCTTGTTAATTATTTATTTGTGGTTGCAATTAACTACTGTTTTATCTTAACATTGAAGTTACACTTAATTATTAACTGCCACCGTACCTGGAAAACGTAGTCATAAATGTTTTCAAAAAAAAGGAACCGGCAAACAAACTGATATGACTTGCCTATAGAATTTCAATATTTCTAAAAAAAAAAAAAAAACGAAAAATGAAAAAAAATAAAGAATTTCAAAAACTGTTAAATTATAAAGACCTGCAAAACGAAGAAACAAAAATGTAGAAACTTAAATCTACGATTATCCTTGTTGTGATTGTTAGAGCATTGGATATGATAATGAAGGATACTAGCAAAAAATGAATATACCCACTGGCATGACAAGGTAGTGACATATCTACACTGGAAGATATTCAAGAATCCCAAAACCGAAGCCAATGAAAGATGGTATGAACACAAACCAGACACAGTTACCCAACATAAAGATGTAACTATCCTCTGGGACATACCAATTCAAACTGACAGGGAAATAAAAGCCAACAGATATGATATTATCATAAAAGACAAGAAATTCGGGAAGGGTATATTTATTAACATAGCAGTATCATATGAGAGAAACACCTCCATGAAAAATATCGAGAAATTGTCCAAATCCAAGGACCTGGAGATTGAGATTAACAGAATGTAGGGAATGAAAACTGAGACTGTACGAATAGTAATCGGAGCACTGGGCCTCATGATAAAAGCAATGGACAATTTCACTAACAGTGACACAGGTAACATCAACATACAAGATGCCCAAAAGATCGCCCTACTAGGAACATCCCATATACTCAGAAAAGTGCTATCGATTAAATGACAATTCTCCTATAGGGCCTAAAGACCATATTTTGGACACGGCTGTATAGGATAGAAAGCAGGAAACATAACATACACAAATGATGATAATAATAATATTATTAATAATAATAATAATAATAATTACAATAAACACAGATATATTAACCAAAGACCACGATAAGAGAATGTGATTTCTTACTGACATGGCAGTCTCTGCAGATTTTAATGTATCTTTGAAGATCAAACACTATCAAAATACAAGGATCTTAAAATCGAAATCTCAAAAATATGGTACATGAGGACATCAACAATTCCAGTTGTAGTTGGAGCCTTCGGATTGATTGAAAAAGATTCCAATAAATTCATTGAAGGGATTCCTAGTAGCCCATGCCTTAAAGAAATATAAAAAAAATCCTCTCACGAGTACTAGCCATACTTTTACGAAGAACATTATTTATGTAAAATATATGATTTTTTTTCTTCAAAATTACTCAGTGAAAAATATCATGATGCCATTTCTGAGCTTAGATCTCTGGTTGGGACCCAGGGGGAAATGAGTATACAAAAGAAATCAAAAGAATAATAATAATAACAATAATAATAATAATAATAATAATAATAATAATAATAATAATAATAAGAAGAAGAAGAAGAAGAAGAAGAAGAAGAAGAAGAAGAAAGAAAGAAAGAACTTATTTATCATTTCTGTTCGTTCATCTCATCTTTCTGGATATTGGTCATCAACAATATTTTCCGCTTGGAAAATATCGGCATTGCAAAGGAGCGGCATTAGATTTGCGCTAATTTTGATTTTAGTCGAAAAATGTTAATCTATGACAGCGGCCGTAGCAGAATTTTAACGAGACCCTTGAAGGACAGATGGCGAAATACTTTTACTTTTTTTTTCCTCCTAATTTATTTTTCTAATTTTGTTTAAAATCTGCATTGACATCTTTTACCTTCCTTTTTTTGAAGCTGTGTGAAAAGATGATTCACACTGTTTCCTCTCTTTCGCCATCTCTATCTGTTTTTCGTTTTTTTTTTCTTCCTCCACATTTTTTTTTTCTTTTTTTTATATTTTTTACATTTTTTCTTTGTTTTCGTACGTCAAAATGAATGTAACAAAAAAGAGATGGACGCAGGAAGATTATGCTACGCCAAACTTCCGAAATATGCCTAGCTTGATTTGAAACATTCATATTCTTATTTTCTTTTTCTTCTCTTTTTTTCATTGACTGCAATCTCTATTTTTTTTTATGTTATTTCCTTTCTCTTTGCTAATGTTTTTTTTTTTCTCAATTTCTTCGTTGTACTTAAGTTATGAAGTCATGCTGAAAAGATCTCGGCCCGACTTACAGTCTAAAATAAGTATTCCAATAACCGAATATGAGAAAACTGATTTCAGAAAGTGGCGCATGTGTTTCAGCACCCCGGTGGAATAATAGATAGCGGCTCGGATTGAGGCAGTCGGATAGCCGAGTTCGAACTCCAGTAGAATCCATTACTTTCAATTATAGTGCTAATACACTTGGGAAAGATATGTATTCATTTTCCTCCTCTCAGCTATGGATAAATAGCTGGACAGACCGGGTTCTATAGTCTCGGATGGTAACTGCTCTAGCGCAGAAAGACATGGCAACCTACTGCGGGAAAAAATTTGTCTCGTCAGTCATGTATTAGGCATGGCAGATAACAGACTGATATTTATGACTTAAAAAACTTTAATTGTTTGCATTCGCTATTTTTTTTTGTTTTTTCCTTTTTTCTCTTTCTTCTTCCATTCACCATTTCTTTCTTTCTTCTTCATTATAATAGTTTTTTAAATCATTCTTCTATATGTTTCATGTTTTTTCTTCTTTCTTTTCAGTTTTCTTTCTTTCTTTCTTTACATTGCTTCCCTTTATTCGATCCTATTATAATTTCATCATCCGTCTTTTCATTCTTTCATATTTTTCTCTTTCTTCTTCCATTCACCATTTCATTCTTTCTTCTTCATTATAATAGTTTTTTAAATCATTCTTCTATATGTTTCATGTTTTTTCTTTTTTCTTTTCAGTTTTCTTTCTTTCTTTATATTGCTTCCCTTTATTCGATCCTATTATAATTTCATCATCCGTCTTTTCATTCTTTCATATTTTTCTCTTTCTTCTTCCATTCACCATTTCATTCTTTCTTCTTCATTATAATAGTTTTTTAAATCATTCTTCTATATGTTTCATGTTTTTTCTTCTTTCTTTTCAGTTTTCTTTCTTTCTTTCTTTATATTGCTTCCCTTTATTCGATCCTATTATAATTTCATCATCCGCCTTTTCATTCTTTCATATTTTTCTCTTTCTTCTTCCATTCACCATTTCATTCTTTCTTCTTCATTATAATAGTTTTTTAAATCATTCTTCTATATGTTTCATGATTTTCTTTTTTCTTTTCAGTTTTCTTTCTTTCTTTATATTGCTTCCCTTTATTCGATCCTATTATAATTTCATCATCCGTCTTTTCATTCTTTCATATTTTTCTCTTTCTTCTTCCATTCACCATTTCATTCTTTCTTCTTCATTATAATAGTTTTTTAAATCATTCTTCTATATGTTTCATGTTTTTTCTTCTTTCTTTTCAGTTTTCTTTCTTTCTTTCTTTACATTGCTTCCCTTTATTCGATCCTATTATAATTTCATCATCCGTCTTTTCATTCTTTCATATTTTTCTCTTTCTTCTTCCATTCACCATTTCATTCTTTCTTCTTCATTATAATAGTTTTTTAAATCATTCTTCTATATGTTTCATGATTTTCTTTTTTCTTTTCACTTTTCTTTCTTTCTTTATATTGCTTCCCTTTATTCGATCCTATTATAATTTCATCATCCGTCTTTTCATTCTTTCATATTTTTCTCTTTCTTCTTCCATTCACCATTTCATTCTTTCTTCTTCATTATAATAGTTTTTTAAATCATTCTTCTATATGTTTCATGTTTTTTCTTCTTTCTTTTCAGTTTTCTTTCTTTCTTTCTTTACATTGCTTCCCTTTATTCGATCCTATTATAATTTCATCATCCGTCTTTTCATTCTTTCATATTTTTCTCTTTCTTCTTCCATTCACCATTTCATTCTTTCTTCTTCATTATAATAGTTTTTTAAATCATTCTTCTATATGTTTCATGTTTTTTCTTCTTTCTTTTCAGTTTTCTTTCTTTCTTTCTTTACATTGCTTCCCTTTATTCGATCCTATTATAATTTCATCATCCGTCTTTTCATTCTTTCATATTTTTCTCTTTCTTCTTCCATTCACCATTTCATTCTTTCTTCTTCATTATAATAGTTTTTTAAATCATTCTTCTATATGTTTCATGTTTTTTCTTTTTTCTTTTCAGTTTTCTTTCTTTCTTTATATTGCTTCCCTTTATTCGATCCTATTATAATTTCATCATCCGTCTTTTCATTCTTTCATATTTTTCTCTTTCTTCTTCCATTCACCATTTCATTCTTTCTTCTTCATTATAATAGTTTTTTAAATCATTCTTCTATATGTTTCATGTTTTTTCTTTTTTCTTTTCAGTTTTCTTTCTTTCTTTATATTGCTTCCCTTTATTCGATCCTATTATAATTTCATCATCCGTCTTTTCATTCTTTCATATTTTTCTCTTTCTTCTTCCATTCACCATTTCATTCTTTCTTCTTCATTATAATAGTTTTTTAAATCATTCTTCTATATGTTTCATGATTTTCTTTTTTCTTTTCACTTTTCTTTCTTTCTTTATATTGCTTCCCTTTATTCGATCCTATTATAATTTCATCATCCGTCTTTTCATTCTTTCATATTTTTCTCTTTCTTCTTCCATTCACCATTTCATTCTTTCTTCTTCATTATAATAGTTTTTTAAATCATTCTTCTATATGTTTCATGATTTTCTTTTTTCTTTTCAGTTTTCTTTCTTTCTTTATATTGCTTCCCTTTATTCGATCCTATTATAATTTCATCATCCGTCTTTTCATTCTTTCATATTTTTCTCTTTCTTCTTCCATTCACCATTTCATTCATTCTTCTTCATTATAATAGTTTTTTAAATCATTCTTCTATATGTTTCATGATTTTCTTTTTTCTTTTCAGTTTTCTTTCTTTCTTTATATTGCTTCCCTTTATTCGATCCTATTATAATTTCATCATCCGTCTTTTCATTCTTTCATATTTTTCTCTTTCTTCTTCCATTCACCATTTCATTCTTTCTTCTTCATTATAATAGTTTTTTAAATCATTCTTCTATATGTTTCATGTTTTTTCTTTTTTCTTTTCAGTTTTCTTTCTTTCTTTCTTTACATTGCTTCCCTTTATTCGATCCTATTATAATTTCATCATCCGTCTTTTCATTCTTTCATATTTTTCTCTTTCTTCTTCCATTCACCATTTCATTCTTTCTTCTTCATTATAATAGTTTTTTAAATCATTCTTCTATATGTTTCATGATTTTCTTTTTTCTTTTCAGTTTTCTTTCTTTCTTTATATTGCTTCCCTTTATTCGATCCTATTATAATTTCATCATCCGTCTTTTCATTCTTTCATATTTTTCTCTTTCTTCTTCCATTCACCATTTCATTCTTTCTTCTTCATTATAATAGTTTTTTAAATCATTCTTCTATATGTTTCATGTTTTTTCTTCTTTCTTTTCAGTTTTCTTTCTTTCTTTCTTTACATTCCTTCCCTTTATTCGATCCTATTATAATTTCATCATCCGTCTTTTCATTCTTTCATATTTTTCTCTTTCTTCTTCCATTCACCATTTCATTCTTTCTTCTTCATTATAATAGTTTTTTAAATCATTCTTCTATATGTTTCATGTTTTTTCTTCTTTCTTTTCAGTTTTCTTTCTTTCTTTCTTTACATTGCTTCCCTTTATTCGATCCTATTATAATTTCATCATCCGTCTTTTCATTCTTTCATATTTTTCTCTTTCTTCTTCCATTCACCATTTCATTCTTTCTTCTTCATTATAATAGTTTTTTAAATCATTCTTCTATATGTTTCATGATTTTCTTTTTTCTTTTCACTTTTCTTTCTTTCTTTATATTGCTTCCCTTTATTCGATCCTATTATAATTTCATCATCCGTCTTTTCATTCTTTCATATTTTTCTCTTTCTTCTTCCATTCACCATTTCATTCTTTCTTCTTCATTATAATAGTTTTTTAAATCATTCTTCTATATGTTTCATGATTTTCTTTTTTCTTTTCAGTTTTCTTTCTTTCTTTATATTGCTTCCCTTTATTCGATCCTATTATAATTTCATCATCCGTCTTTTCATTCTTTCACATTTTTCTCTTTCTTCTTCCATTCACCATTTCATTCTTTCTTCTTCATTATAATAGTTTTTTAAATCATTCTTCTATATGTTTCATGATTTTCTTTTTTCTTTTCAGTTTTCTTTCTTTCTTTATATTGCTTCCCTTTATTCGATCCTATTATAATTTCATCATCCGTCTTTTCATTCTTTCATATTTTTCTCTTTCTTCTTCCATTCACCATTTCATTCATTCTTCTTCATTATAATAGTTTTTTAAATCATTCTTCTATATGTTTCATGATTTTCTTTTTTCTTTTCAGTTTTCTTTCTTTCTTTATATTGCTTCCCTTTATTCGATCCTATTATAATTTCATCATCCGTCTTTTCATTCTTTCATATTTTTCTCTTTCTTCTTCCATTCACCATTTCATTCTTTCTTCTTCATTATAATAGTTTTTTAAATCATTCTTCTATATGTTTCATGTTTTTTCTTTTTTCTTTTCAGTTTTCTTTCTTTCTTTCTTTACATTGCTTCCCTTTATTCGATCCTATTATAATTTCATCATCCGTCTTTTCATTCTTTCATATTTTTCTCTTTCTTCTTCCATTCACCATTTCATTCTTTCTTCTTCATTATAATAGTTTTTTAAATCATTCTTCTATATGTTTCATGATTTTCTTTTTTCTTTTCAGTTTTCTTTCTTTCTTTATATTGCTTCCCTTTATTCGATCCTATTATAATTTCATCATCCGTCTTTTCATTCTTTCATATTTTTCTCTTTCTTCTTCCATTCACCATTTCATTCTTTCTTCTTCATTATAATAGTTTTTTAAATCATTCTTCTATATGTTTCATGTTTTTTCTTCTTTCTTTTCAGTTTTCTTTCTTTCTTTCTTTACATTCCTTCCCTTTATTCGATCCTATTATAATTTCATCATCCGTCTTTTCATTCTTTCATATTTTTCTCTTTCTTCTTCCATTCACCATTTCATTCTTTCTTCTTCATTATAATAGTTTTTTAAATCATTCTTCTATATGTTTCATGTTTTTTCTTCTTTCTTTTCAGTTTTCTTTCTTTCTTTCTTTACATTGCTTCCCTTTATTCGATCCTATTATAATTTCATCATCCGTCTTTTCATTCTTTCATATTTTTCTCTTTCTTCTTCCATTCACCATTTCATTCTTTCTTCTTCATTATAATAGTTTTTTAAATCATTCTTCTATATGTTTCATGATTTTCTTTTTTCTTTTCAGTTTTCTTTCTTTCTTTATATTGCTTCCCTTTATTCGATCCTATTATAATTTCATCATCCGTCTTTTCATTCTTTCATATTTTTCTCTTTCTTCTTCCATTCACCATTTCATTCTTTCTTCTTCATTATAATAGTTTTTTAAATCATTCTTCTATATGTTTCATGATTTTCTTTTTTCTTTTCAGTTTTCTTTCTTTCTTTATATTGCTTCCCTTTATTCGATCCTATTATAATTTCATCATCCGTCTTTTCATTCTTTCACATTTTTCTCTTTCTTCTTCCATTCACCATTTCATTCTTTCTTCTTCCTTATAATAGTTTTTTAAATCATTCTTCTATATGTTTCATGATTTTCTTTTTTCTTTTCAGTTTTCTTTCTTTCTTTATATTGCTTCCCTTTATTCGATCCTATTATAATTTCATCATCCGTCTTTTCATTCTTTCATATTTTTGTCTTTCTTCTTCCATTCACCATTTCATTCATTCTTCTTCATTATAATAGTTTTTTAAATCATTCTTCTATATGTTTCATGTTTTTTCTTCTTTCTTTTCAGTTTTCTTTCTTTCTTTCTTTACATTGCTTCCCTTTATTCGATCCTATTATAATTTCATCATCCGTCTTTTCATTCTTTCATATTTTTCTCTTTCTTCTTCCATTCACCATTTCATTCTTTCTTCTTCATTATAATAGTTTTTTAAATCATTCTTCTATATGTTTCATGTTTTTTCTTTTTTCTTTTCAGTTTTCTTTCTTTCTTTATATTGCTTCCCTTTATTCGATCCTATTATAATTTCATCATCCGTCTTTTCATTCTTTCATATTTTTCTCTTTCTTCTTCCATTCACCATTTCATTCTTTCTTCTTCATTATAATAGTTTTTTAAATCATTCTTCTATATGTTTCATGTTTTTTCTTTTTTCTTTTCAGTTTTCTTTCTTTCTTTATATTGCTTCCCTTTATTCGATCCTATTATAATTTCATCATCCGTCTTTTCATTCTTTCATATTTTTCTCTTTCTTCTTCCATTCACCATTTCATTCTTTCTTCTTCATTATAATAGTTTTTTAAATCATTCTTCTATATGTTTCATGATTTTCTTTTTTCTTTTCACTTTTCTTTCTTTCTTTATATTGCTTCCCTTTATTCGATCCTATTATAATTTCATCATCCGTCTTTTCATTCTTTCATATTTTTCTCTTTCTTCTTCCATTCACCATTTCATTCTTTCTTCTTCATTATAATAGTTTTTTAAATCATTCTTCTATATGTTTCATGATTTTCTTTTTTCTTTTCAGTTTTCTTTCTTTCTTTATATTGCTTCCCTTTATTCGATCCTATTATAATTTCATCATCCGTCTTTTCATTCTTTCATATTTTTCTCTTTCTTCTTCCATTCACCATTTCATTCATTCTTCTTCATTATAATAGTTTTTTAAATCATTCTTCTATATGTTTCATGATTTTCTTTTTTCTTTTCAGTTTTCTTTCTTTCTTTATATTGCTTCCCTTTATTCGATCCTATTATAATTTCATCATCCGTCTTTTCATTCTTTCATATTTTTCTCTTTCTTCTTCCATTCACCATTTCATTCTTTCTTCTTCATTATAATAGTTTTTTAAATCATTCTTCTATATGTTTCATGTTTTTTCTTTTTTCTTTTCAGTTTTCTTTCTTTCTTTCTTTACATTGCTTCCCTTTATTCGATCCTATTATAATTTCATCATCCGTCTTTTCATTCTTTCATATTTTTCTCTTTCTTCTTCCATTCACCATTTCATTCTTTCTTCTTCATTATAATAGTTTTTTAAATCATTCTTCTATATGTTTCATGATTTTCTTTTTTCTTTTCAGTTTTCTTTCTTTCTTTATATTGCTTCCCTTTATTCGATCCTATTATAATTTCATCATCCGTCTTTTCATTCTTTCATATTTTTCTCTTTCTTCTTCCATTCACCATTTCATTCTTTCTTCTTCATTATAATAGTTTTTTAAATCATTCTTCTATATGTTTCATGTTTTTTCTTCTTTCTTTTCAGTTTTCTTTCTTTCTTTCTTTACATTCCTTCCCTTTATTCGATCCTATTATAATTTCATCATCCGTCTTTTCATTCTTTCATATTTTTCTCTTTCTTCTTCCATTCACCATTTCATTCTTTCTTCTTCATTATAATAGTTTTTTAAATCATTCTTCTATATGTTTCATGTTTTTTCTTCTTTCTTTTCAGTTTTCTTTCTTTCTTTCTTTACATTGCTTCCCTTTATTCGATCCTATTATAATTTCATCATCCGTCTTTTCATTCTTTCATATTTTTCTCTTTCTTCTTCCATTCACCATTTCATTCTTTCTTCTTCATTATAATAGTTTTTTAAATCATTCTTCTATATGTTTCATGATTTTCTTTTTTCTTTTCAGTTTTCTTTCTTTCTTTATATTGCTTCCCTTTATTCGATCCTATTATAATTTCATCATCCGTCTTTTCATTCTTTCATATTTTTCTCTTTCTTCTTCCATTCACCATTTCATTCTTTCTTCTTCATTATAATAGTTTTTTAAATCATTCTTCTATATGTTTCATGATTTTCTTTTTTCTTTTCAGTTTTCTTTCTTTCTTTATATTGCTTCCCTTTATTCGATCCTATTATAATTTCATCATCCGTCTTTTCATTCTTTCACATTTTTCTCTTTCTTCTTCCATTCACCATTTCATTCTTTCTTCTTCCTTATAATAGTTTTTTAAATCATTCTTCTATATGTTTCATGATTTTCTTTTTTCTTTTCAGTTTTCTTTCTTTCTTTATATTGCTTCCCTTTATTCGATCCTATTATAATTTCATCATCCGTCTTTTCATTCTTTCATATTTTTGTCTTTCTTCTTCCATTCACCATTTCATTCATTCTTCTTCATTATAATAGTTTTTTAAATCATTCTTCTATATGTTTCATGTTTTTTCTTCTTTCTTTTCAGTTTTCTTTCTTTCTTTCTTTACATTGCTTCCCTTTATTCGATCCTATTATAATTTCATCATCCGTCTTTTCATTCTTTCATATTTTTCTCTTTCTTCTTCCATTCACCATTTCATTCTTTCTTCTTCATTATAATAGTTTTTTAAATCATTCTTCTATATGTTTCATGTTTTTTCTTCTTTCTTTTCAGTTTTCTTTCTTTCTTTCTTTACATTGCTTCCCTTTATTCGATCCTATTATAATTTCATCATCCGTCTTTTCATTCTTTCATATTTTTCTCTTTCTTCTTCCATTCACCATTTCATTCTTTCTACTTCATTATAATAGTTTTTTAAATCATTCTTCTATATGTTTCATGTTTTTTCTTTTTTCTTTTCAGTTTTCTTTCTTTCTTTATATTGCTTCCCTTTATTCGATCCTATTATAATTTCATCATCCGTCTTTTCATTCTTTCATATTTTTCTCTTTCTTCTTCCATTCACCATTTCATTCTTTCTTCTTCATTATAATAGTTTTTTAAATCATTCTTCTATATGTTTCATGATTTTCTTTTTTCTTTTCAGTTTTCTTTCTTTCTTTATATTGCTTCCCTTTATTCGATCCTATTATAATTTCATCATCCGTCTTTTCATTCTTTCATATTTTTCTCTTTCTTCTTCCATTCACCATTTCATTCTTTCTTCTTCATTATAATAGTTTTTTAAATCATTCTTCTATATGTTTCATGTTTTTTCTTCTTTCTTTTCAGTTTTCTTTCTTTCTTTCTTTACATTGCTTCCCTTTATTCGATCCTATTATAATTTCATCATCCGTCTTTTCATTCTTTCATATTTTTCTCTTTCTTCTTCCATTCACCATTTCATTCTTTCTGCTTCATTATAATAGTTTTTTAAATCATTCTTCTATATGTTTCATGTTTTTTCTTTTTTCTTTTCAGTTTTCTTTCTTTCTTTATATTGCTTCCCTTTATTCGATCCTATTATAATTTCATCATCCGTCTTTTCATTCTTTCATATTTTTCTCTTTCTTCTTCCATTCACCATTTCATTCTTTCTTCTTCATTATAATAGTTTTTTAAATCATTCTTCTATATGTTTCATGTTTTTTCTTCTTTCTTTTCAGTTTTCTTTCTTTCTTTCTTTATATTGCTTCCCTTTATTCGATCCTATTATAATTTCATCATCCGTCTTTTCATTCTTTCATATTTTTCTCTTTCTTCTTCCATTCACCATTTCATTCTTTCTTCTTCATTATAATAGTTTTTTAAATCATTCTTCTATATGTTTCATGTTTTTTCTTTTTTCTTTTCAGTTTTCTTTCTTTCTTTATATTGCTTCCCTTTATTCGATCCTATTATAATTTCATCATCCGTCTTTTCATTCTTTCATATTTTTCTCTTTCTTCTTCCATTCACCATTTCATTCTTTCTTCTTCATTATAATAGTTTTTTAAATCATTCTTCTATATGTTTCATGATTTTCTTTTTTCTTTTCAGTTTTCTTTCTTTCTTTATATTGCTTCCCTTTATTCGATCCTATTATAATTTCATCATCCGTCTTTTCATTCTTTCATATTTTTCTCTTTCTTCTTCCATTCACCATTTCATTCTTTCTTCTTCATTATAATAGTTTTTTAAATCATTCTTCTATATGTTTCATGATTTTCTTTTTTCTTTTCAGTTTTCTTTCTTTCTTTATATTGCTTCCCTTTATTCGATCCTATTATAATTTCATCATCCGTCTTTTCATTCTTTCATATTTTTCTCTTTCTTCTTCCATTCACCATTTCATTCTTTCTTCTTCATTATAATAGTTTTTTAAATCATTCTTCTATATGTTTCATGATTTTCTTTTTTCTTTTCAGTTTTCTTTCTTTCTTTATATTGCTTCCCTTTATTCGATCCTATTATAATTTCATCATCCGTCTTTTCATTCTTTCATATTTTTCTCTTTCTTCTTCCATTCACCATTTCATTCTTTCTTCTTCATTATAATAGTTTTTTAAATCATTCTTCTATATGTTTCATGATTTTCTTTTTTCTTTTCAGTTTTCTTTCTTTCTTTATATTGCTTCCCTTTATTCGATCCTATTATAATTTCATCATCCGTCTTTTCATTCTTTCATATTTTTCTCTTTCTTCTTCCATTCACCATTTCATTCATTCTTCTTCATTATAATAGTTTTTTAAATCATTCTTCTATATGTTTCTTGATTTTCTTTTTTCTTTTCAGTTTTCTTTCTTTCTTTATATTGCTTCCCTTTATTCGATCCTATTATAATTTCATCATCCGTCTTTTCATTCTTTCATATTTTTCTCTTTCTTCTTCCATTCACCATTTCATTCTTTCTTCTTCATTATAATAGTTTTTTAAATCATTCTTCTATATGTTTCATGTTTTTTCTTTTTTCTTTTCAGTTTTCTTTCTTTCTTTCTTTACATTGCTTCCCTTTATTCGATCCTATTATAATTTCATCATCCGTCTTTTCATTCTTTCATATTTTTCTCTTTCTTCTTCCATTCACCATTTCATTCTTTCTTCTTCATTATAATAGTTTTTTAAATCATTCTTCTATATGTTTCATGTTTTTTCTTTTTTCTTTTCAGTTTTCTTTCTTTCTTTATATTGCTTCCCTTTATTCGATCCTATTATAATTTCATCATCCGTCTTTTCATTCTTTCATATTTTTCTCTTTCTTCTTCCATTCACCATTTCATTCTTTCTTCTTCATTATAATAGTTTTTTAAATCATTCTTCTATATGTTTCATGTTTTTTCTTCTTTCTTTTCAGTTTTCTTTCTTTCTTTATATTGCTTCCCTTTCTTTCTTTCTTCCATTCTTGCTCGCTTCTTTTTTCCTTTTATTACTTTTTCAGAAAATTCTTCCTATGTATTTATTCATTAGCGAAATTTTTCTTCAAATATTCTCCCTACCTTTCTCCTTCAACTGCATTTTATTTCTTACACACCTCTATAAATTTAACTCCCATTTTTCTATCAATCTTTCTCTTTATCTTCAGTCGTTTTATTTCCCGTTCACATTCCTTTTTACCTTCAGTTGCTTTCTTTCTCCTTCTTATATTCTAGCTCTTTTTCTCGACCTTCGGTTGCCATTCCAGTCTTTTCCAGCTTCCACCTTTAAACTAGATATTTTTTTTATTCCTTTTCTAATACTTTTTGATTTTCCAGAAGTCTCTTTGGTCATATATCGCCGATTTTTTTTTTTCAACGCCTTTTACTTTCCATTTTTCTCAAGAATTTTTTTCGCCTTTCTCTCCGCACCACGCCATTTTTCGTCTTCCTTAATCTCAAAAGAACATTTCTTTTTCGCAAGCCCAACATATAAACGCGCTATTTCAGCACAAAATTTATTTCGCTGGCTATTTGTGCTCATGTTTTTTCAAGTCGTCCACGCGTTATTTAGAATTAGTTTTCAAAGATATATAGCCTCTGTTTCATTCGTGGTGGGACCCCGCTTTGAATACGACACGAAGCAAGATGACTTCCTCCTCGACAGACCATGATGGACGATGGTGAACTATGTGTTGAGTGTTTTACACCCGCTCCCGTATTATGTCCCTGTAGACTCTCCAGTCGGCTACATCTCCATCGTGACTATCCGTTACTCTCTCTCTGTGCACTTCTTTACTTTTAACTGCTTTTCCTTTTCTCTATCTCTCTTGTTCCCTCCCGACTCTCACTACGTCTTTCTCCTTTTTTGCCTCTCTCTCTCTCTCTCTATCTTTTTCTTTTACAAGCCTTCTCTTTCCAACCCTTACTCCCCGGATTTACTCTCTTTTTTATTCTATCTCTCTCGCTTTTATTTAATTTCTCTCTTCCCTGTATTCTTTTCAATTTTGCTTCTTTGTATTAATCTTATTGGATTCAAAATAGACATAATAAAAGAAAGAAAGGTGTGGAGGGCCCTATTCTCTTACTTAGCTACTCTTTTCTCCATGTTCTCTTTACTTTATGCCTTAACACAACCGTCTCCCCTGAGGAGGATAAGAACACAGCCTGACCACACTTGGCGATGCTTCTGTGTTTTCTGTGGCATGTTAGCTTTTACTTTGGGGACGCGTTAGCTAAACTGGTTTTCAACGATTACCTCGGGTCTTGATTTCAGAGTTTTCCTTCTCCTAGACGGGTTGCCTATCCACGCTAGAGAGCTCAGTCTCCCTTGCTATTAAGACCTATTTGGATAGCGAGAGAACTGATGGATTCATACCTTTCCAAGATAATTCTTGCTGTGAAGAGAAGAGATAGTGTGTTCTGAGAAAGTGAATGCAACGAATTCGACTAGAATTTGAACTTGACCCGACAATGCAATGACCACTACGCTACAAGCACATATTACTGTCGAGTTTGCATTCTTTTTGTTAATCTTATGATTAATGGTTACCAATTTCTGACCAATATAATTTTATTTAGTGAAAACCAGATTCAGCAGTTCGTATGAAAAGGTTTCATGTCAAAAATTTGGGAATTTTACTCAAAATACGGCTCTCATTTGGGAGAGCGCTTTCTGCCTTCCATCGACATAACTGATGCTAACCTTCAGGAGAGTGACTCATTGCGCCTCTCGCGTCAACATACTCGGCTGACATGAAAGTAGAAAAACTACAATGAATCCATTGCCAGGTCATCTGCTAAGAAAATTGGTTCACTCTGTCGTGCTAGACATTTTTTCTCACCACAATGTGTCTTACACATCTATAAGTCTACAATGCGCCCATGCTTAGAATATTGCTGCTACATACAGTCCAATGAAACTGCTATATAGTTAGAGATTCTTCCTAAAATCCAAAAGAGAATTAACAATATGATTGCTCTTGGCCTGACGTCTCTGCTTCAGTCACTCACATTCCCGACTGACATAATGTAACTTCCCTGTGCCATTTCTATAAATACTTACATGGCAATTGTTCGGACGAGCTATTCGTTAGGGTACCTAGACTTTGTGAATTTAAGCGCAGTACTAGCTTAGCAGCGATGTCTCATCATTTTACAGTTGAATTGGCTAAGTGTAACCTTAAGTTCTATGGTAATAGTTTCTTTCATCACACTTCTTGCTTATGAAACTCTATTGTGACTCAATGCTTTCTGGTCAAAATGTATGGAAGAGCTTCCTGATTTATGACCATTCCCGAAAAAAAAAAACTTTAACTCTATGTTTGAAGAATAAATTCTATATACCTAGTGTAACAGAAAAATTGTCCAAATCATGTGATAGTATAACTGTCCATTCCATAAAATGTTTACTATCTATAAAACAAAAAAAAAACACTAAACTGACCGAATTTCTTTTTTCCGGGTTTTCAGAGAAGACATTTAGATATCTTGACACCATTTGTCGTAAGAATCACTGAAAGCTCTTTGAGATATTACGCTAGAATATGAACAGGTTAAAATCGTTTTGTGTCAGCCGCACTGTCTTCCCAACGGAGCAATGGTGAAAGGAAAAAGAAAAAACGGAGCATTGGTGAAAGGAAAAAGATCATTAAAGCGTTCAGTATTGGTACGAACATTCATACTCTGCCTTCCATCTTGAAAGTCCATTCAAGAACCATCAAGAGAACGGTGAATAAGTTTTAAAAAGAGGGAACAGTATGGAGGAAAACTGGATCAGGAGGTCACAACAGCAAGACGGTTCATCATTTCAACATAAATCAATTAGATCAATTAGAAAAGATCCAGCTGAATCCATAAGACATTTCGTACATGAGAGAGGAGTTTCAACGATGACAATTCAAACAGCAGTGAAAAAAATGAAATCATACGAGAAGCATGTGAGGCACCTTGTTGTTCCAGGACGGGAGGTTAGAAGGTTATAGACGACGAAGGTAATGATGAATAAGTTAAAAAATAATCCTGGAATAATACACACACACACACACACACACACACACACATATATATATATATATATATATATATATATATATATATATATATATATATATATATATATATTTGAACTTAATTTCAATACTACATTTGTTACCGATTTTTAATTATGATTAATTAATAATGAGCATATCATTTTCGCTTATGACTGATTTCATCACGATACTTCTGTTAAGCTCAGAGTAATTACACATTCTTATTGCTCAAGGTAGTGTCCAATAGTGTTATAAGAAGCTCGGAGAATTCCAGTAAGATATCTTTAATCATTTCTCAGTTACAACGGTTCAAAGTTTTGCAGTTACATCCGATACTTAAACTGAACTCATTAATAACGAACGGCAATGTTTCTATGTATTTCATTTTCTGTTTTTTATTACCTACGTTTTCAGCAACCATTCGACATTTTTCACCAGAAAGGATCCAAATTAACTGGCTATTTTGCCAACTCTGAGAGAAACATGAGTTCACCGATCAATCGCCTTGATCGATTCTTAACAAAAATTTAGAAAAATCAAAAAAAAAACAACAAAAAAAAACAGATCATGTTTCATTTAAAAATGTAATTCTGTTTAAAAAAAAATTAAAAAAATAAATTTAATTCTATTAAAGAAAAAGAAATTTAAGTAGTTTCATATTCAGAAACAAAATTTCATTTTTATGTGCCGTGTCCCCTCAGGATGTAGGCGATCATGGCTCTCCACTACTTCTTGTCCCTTGTAGCTCTTAATAAACTTTCTCTTTCTGTTATTTCTCCCAAGCCTTTTTCAGCCATCCATTTTCACAAGCTCACTAGGTATGTTATGCACTGTCTTCTTCTATTCCTCTTACCCGCTATCTGTCCGATGAGTATCAGATTTTCGAAGCCTTCCTTCCTCATTATATACCCTACAAACCTCAACTGTCTCTTTTTGATGTGAAGTATGAGTTACCATTTTGTTTCTATTTTCTCCAAAACTTCGTCCACATGTTCGGTCCACGGTATCCTCAGCATCCTTCTGTAGAACCAGAATTCTGTTGCTTCTAGTCTCCTCTTCATCTTTGAGATCGACCAGTCCTCACTGCCATACATCTATCACATCGTAGTCTAGTACTCTTTTCTTTATGTCTAACAAAATTCTTTCTATTTCTCAATACTCTGCTTAGCTTTTGCAATGCTTCCTTGGCTATCCCAATGCGCCTTCGGATCTTAGTGTCACTCTTCTCGTCCTCTGTTAAAAAAACTTGTTTGATTTTGGTACCTCTCATTTGCAATCCGCATTTTGGGCTCATCATATACCATTTGCTAAATGAATGCCTTCTGATTGCAATAAGAACTGCACGGTACCAGACTATTTAAGAAATATCGAAACTGCCAGCTGTACACAAATGATAAAAAATGACTTTTTGCGAATAATCCATGTAGATTTTATCAAGTGCCACCTGTCTTCGACGATTGGCCCTATAGGCATCATAGTCAGAGAACTGTACCAAATAAGAGAAACCACAACTCTTAAGGCTTTACAACAGCAGTAACGACTAAAATGTAAATCACATTTAACTCAAAGAGAAAATAGCGACATAATCTAGATATTTACTTACCACACAGCTTCAAACAAAAGGTTAGTAAGGAAACCGTCATAAATACTAGAAAGAGCAATAACATCTACTGGATTCGAGTAATCTATTTTCCTGAAAATTTCTTTTAATAGAAAGATTTTATAATTTCAACCAAAAACAAGACTGGCTGCCCGATGAAGAAACGCCGATTGGTTCCTTATAAGGAAACCACTAATATTAGTATTAATAATTAATATTCGAGATATGGGGAACCAAATACTACACTTTAATCCCAACACGATGACCAGTTAGAGAGGTAAAGCTTTAATTGAGAAGAACTGGCTGCTCGGTCAATGAATGCCTGATGGTTCCTTATAAAGAAATGGTTAATATAAATAATAACATTCGAGATGAGGAGAACAGATACTACACTTTGATCCCAACCAGATGACCACGTAATAAGGAAAAGCGTAACTCGAATTCGTCAATGAATGCCTGATGTTTCCTTATAAGGAAATGGCTAATATAACTATTACCTTTACTATTTGCGCGTAATTCTTCTGTTGATATATTTTATGCTAACATTTTCTTCTCTCGCACTTCTCGCTTGTGGAACTCCCTTTCGACTTCTTGCTTTTCAGTCAGCATAAAAAATTTTAATGCAATTTTAATGCAATGTCAATCGTCATCTTCTTTCTTTTTATTTATGTTCTTTTATTGTCCTCTCTCCTTAATAATATTTTTTTCTTGGATTCTTTCATACTCGGTAACACCTTATGTCTTAGTTGCTTTATCGCCTTGGTTAAAATGATTTAAAAATAAAAACATTTCAAAACCAAGCGTCCCGAAACAAAATATCTGTTGGTTCAAATACTTACAAAAATCATCCGCGTATACCAGAATCTCATGATCGCGATTTAGACGTGGAACAAAGGCCGAAAGTATGGGCCACCCGGTGAGGATCGAACTAACTATTCAGCCACATCTGATTTTGCCAACCATTACACCACGTCGAAGTTCTCCACCCGCGTATCAGGTATATACCGACACACTGCTTGCATTAATATAGTCAGTCTGCTAGATGCGCTTGTCGATACTGTATGCTCTCTTGCTATTCAATCAGCTTCGCTAATTATTGACGCAAGGCTATAAAGAATTTGATTAGCACCACGCCCTGGTCGACGCCCAAGCGCGTTTTTTTTTTTTTCTTTAACTAGGATTAATTTACAACGTTGTCAAGTGTTTCAATCGCTTACAAGTCAGTTGCCCTTTCGGTTCTCTCTGTTCCTCCCGGGTGTTAATAGCCATACTAATGTAGCTATTATTATTATTATTATTATTATTATTATTATTATGTTTTTAAGCGACAGTCATATGATCAGCTTTACGGAGATGACATTCCAAATAGTAAGATTTCATGATGTATGCGGGAAGCTATCCATAAATCGAGGCTGTTAATTTTTCAATAAATAATGACACAAATAAACAATTTGCAGTTTGAGGCAATTTTTTCTTGTAGAATTTGTTATTTTTTTTCTTCTGGGGGGGGGGGAATGAGAAACTTTTTCTTCCATGACGATCCCAATTTTTCTCCTTAAAAAAACAACAACAACAACAAAAACGTGCAAACAAACAAGAGAAAAGAATGTGACGGCAGGGTTGATTTTTTTTAAAGAAATAAAATAAATAAAAATACAGTAAAAACACAAAATGATAAAGAGAAGAAAGAGATGAAAGACGGAATGGATGGAGAAAGGAAAGGGTGAAAGAAAGAAAGAAAGAAAGAAAGAAAGAAAGAAAGAAGAAATGAAACAAAAAAAGAATAAATTAGAAGAACATAATGATGAAAGAACAGAAAAATAGATGGGGGAAAAAATGTAAGAAAGAAGGAAAGAAGACAGTTACGAAGGAAAGAAAGAAGAAATAAAAAAAAAAAAGATGATAAGAAATAAAGAAACAAAGAAGAAAATAAAAGAATGAAAGAAAAGAAAGAAGTAGAGAATAAAAGAAAATAGAATTAAGAAGAATGTTATGTAAAGGGAGATAATTCAAGTAAAAGTGAAATCCAGGAAAGAATAATTTTGACGAGAATGTGTTTGTACAGTTAACAAAGAGATGAACAAGAAAAATAAATAAAAACTAAAACAGAAAAAAAAGCGCGAAAATATAATAAAAATAAACTATTGGCCCAAAAATTCTATACCGGACTTTTATTTTTACTTTCTAGCTTCATAATTTTTCGAGTGGCTTGTTTGACTGGGGAAAAAAGGCTTTTTGTATGCAATAGCCGTCGGCTGGAACGCAAGGGAAAGAATACCATACTCACAAGACTGGGAAACTTTCAAACCTTAAATCTTTTTCTTATACCTCTTCTTCTCTCTTTCTCGCTTGTTTTCTTTCTTTGTTTCTTTCTCTTTCGTATCATTCCTTCCTGCCTTCCTTCCTTTCTTTTTTCATTCTAAATACCTTCTTCTCTTCCTTTCTTTCACTGCACTTTTTCTTTTTTTTCTCCCCTCTCTTTGTCTCTTTATATTTTCTTTCTTTCTTTTTATTTTCTTTCTTTCTTTTTATTTTCTTTATTTTCTTTCTTTTTTTCTTTCTTTCTTTCTTTCTTTCTTTCTTTCTTTCTTTCTTTCTTTCTTATTCATTCATTCTCCCAGCCTTCGATATACTGCTCTCCTTTCCTTCCTTCCTTCCTTCCTTCCTTCCTTTCTTTTTTCTTTCTATATACCTCCTTCCTTTCCTTTCTTTCACCGGACTTTTTCTTTTTTTCTCCCCTCTCTTTCTCCCTTTATATTTTCTTTCTTTCTTTCTTTCTTTTTATTTTCTTTCTTTCTTTCTTTCTTTCTTTCTTTCTTATTCATTCATTCTCCCAGCCTTCGATATACTACTCTCCTTTCCTTCCTTCCTTCCTTCCTTCCTTCCTTCCTTCCTTCCTTTTTTCTTTCTAAATACCTCCTTCCTTTCCTTTCTTTCACCACACTTTTTCTTTTTTTCTCCCCTCTCTTTCTCCCTTTTTATTTTCTTTCTTTCTTTTTATTTTCTTTCTTTCTTTCTTTCTTTCTTTCTTTCTTTCTTTCTTTCTTTCTTTCTTTCTTCCAGCCTTCGATATACTACTCTCCTTTCCTTCCTTCCTTCCTTCATTCTTTCCTTCCTTCCTTCCTTCCTTCCCCAATTTCCGCACTTCATCCTTTACTTCCAATTTTTTTCTTTTTCCATTCCTCCCCTTCTCCATCTATTTTTCTTGCATCATTCCCCCGTTTTTTCTTTTTTTCCTTTCTTCATTCCTTCCGTGCTTTTTTCTTACAGTCCTTTCTCTTTCTCCTTGCTTCCTTCATTTTCCAGTTCTTCCTTACATCTCTGCTTTTTTTCCTCCCGAATTGCCTTTCTTCATCTCTTATTTCTACTTTTTTCTTTTTCCCGTTCTTTCTTTCTTTCTTTCTTTCTTTCTTTCTTTCTTTCTTTCTCACTGACGTTCATGAAACCAAACTTCTTTCTTTCATGTACATATTGCTCTCAAATACGCCTCTTTCTATGAATCGGTTTTCTTGTATTATAGTAAATTCTTACTTTCTTTTCCATTCATTATCCAATGAATTCATTTCTCTTGCCACTTCTTTTAATGATTCACGCCCTCCTCTCTCCTTCGCACATGATTACGGCTATATCACGTTGAAACACCGATTCTCGTACGATTACCGATGTTAAGCAACGTCGAGCCTGGTCCGTATCTAAATGAATGACCGCTTGAGAATACCAGGTGCTGCAAATTTGGATGCTCCAATGGTGTAAAAGATAACGGGTCGGAAATGGAAATCGGAGAGCCGGGTTCCAATTTCAGTCGGGTTCGTTATATTATAACCTGGAGAAAGGTATGAATGCACCACTTTATCCCCACACCTATTAGTTAATTAGTATGAATTGTATTAGAAAATCCTTATTAACTCCAAAAAATTGTTAACATCTAAATATATTTTCTGGGTTTAAATAACCTTCAAAAGGTTGATAGCAAGTGAAAAACAAATTAATCAATCAATTACACTTCTATCGCCCAAGCACATACGCTCGCGTATGCGTGGATGCATTCATATATACGAATAAATCTGATATACCGAGTGTAACCACAAAATTCTCCAAATCGTGTAACAGTATGGGATAATTGTCCCTCCCATAAAATGTTTAATATCTAAATAACCACTAAACTAATTGTTTCTTTCCAGGTTTTCAGATAAGACGTTTAGTCATCAACTCATTTGTCATAAGAATCATTGCAAAACTCTTTGAGTTATTCAGCTAGAAATGGAACAGGTTGAAAGCTTTTTGTGTCAACTCCACTATGTCTTCCCAGCTAAGCAATGGTGAGATGAAAATATCATTCAGGCCTTCAGTAATGGTACCAATATTCTGGGTTCAATCTTCAAAGTCCATTCAAGGACCATTAAGGGAACAATGGTTAAGTTTTAGAAAAGGAAACGGTATAGAGGAAATCTGGACCAGGAGGTCACAACAGTGAAAGGGGACAGAGCTAAATACATTCTTATTATTCAAAGTAGAGTTCAAAAGTTTTATACATACCTCAGAGATTTCCAACAATCGGACAATTTTGCTGTTACACACACACAAACACACACACACACACACACACACACATATATATATATATATATATATATATATATATATATATATATATATATATATATATATAAACATAAAACATTAGGCAGCATATAATTTACATACAAAGAAATAATCACACATAGAATCAAGCAGAAACATTAATGCGATTAATGGCGACATCCGTCACTAGAGACATAATATATGCATTAAAATACTGTTAATCCATAGAGTGAAGTGATCCTCGTCGAAACCATTGATGTCTGTAGTTTTCAGTTTATTTGATGTTAAAATGCTAGTACTTACGAATAGTCCTCTATTCATCATCAGGCATGTGTTTTTTTTCCTTATAAAATCAAAAACTTGAAGACGAAATACTTGTTTGTCGACCGAAATATGTTTTTTTGAATATCTGCTATTAATGACGGTTATGAACAATCTCGGAACGCTAAGTTTTTCAAAATTTTAAGTGAGAATTTTATTTAAATATTTCTTGTGATGTGTTAAATCCACGTATTCTATTTTTACAATATATTTCAGTTTATTTATTCTGAAAACTACAGACATCAATGGTTTCGACAAATATTTAAGTAAATGCTCTGTTTTTAATAAACAGTATTAAACAACATTTACCGGCCTGAAGGTCCGAGAAATTTTCACAGAAAATATTCGTCCTCCGACAGGATTCGAACCCATACTGACCGTAATTTAGCTTGACGAGATTTAACGATTTGGCCACGAAGGAGCGTTCGGTTAGCAAGGTCCAGTTTACTGTATTTAAATATTTAAATTTCAATCTTCCATGAATTCTCGCACGTACATATCTGCTCATGGCGTATCTAATGTAAACAAATGACGTCACACATTATGAAATGGACAAAGTCCGATAATTATTAAAATTAAAAATCTCTTAAAATAATATATAGGAAGCACGTTGGAGTAATGGAGAGCGGCTTGGATTGACGCTTTGGTGGGTATTGTTGAAAACTAACAAAGTTATTTGTGAAGTATATTTTGATATAATTTTCTATATTACTGATTATTTTCTTGATTTCCCGGGGAAATTTGAAAATAAACTCACCTCATCTTCATACGTCTGCTTTTGTTGTCGTATTTTAAGTATATATAATATAATATATTTAGTACATTCCGAAATTCGTTAAAATTGATCAATGTTGGTTTGCTTGTTTTTATACTTAATTGTTCTAAAATTTATATTGGTTTCATGTATTTTGTCGCATTTTTTTGTGTTTTGTTATATTGTATGTTTTTTAATGCGATTTAATTGAAATATTACTGGATAAATGACACTTGAATCGGCATGATAATGTAGTGGTTTTTTAAGCATTGCGTATGCTGTTTGAATTATTATTATTATTATTATTATTAGACTGAATTCTTTTTTACGGGAAACACATGCACATATGTATGACAAAAAATATAGTTTGAAGGAATATTATATTTATCAGTAAATTTGTTCAGTATTCGAGATAGAGCTTACGTAAATATAGAATTGAACACTGAGGTCAACACCAAGCAGTGATAGGCCATGAAGATTGCGTTAAAACATGAAACAGGTTCTCGTTGCTTTGTGCTAACAGCTTCTACACACGCACATGTACACACAGACGCACACACACACACACATATATAAAACCATAGCCGCCAAATTAAAACTAGAAATCACAATAAAAGAATTAGCAAAAGTAGGACAATTTATTAAACTAAAAAGACAATTTCCTAAATAAACCAATCTACAGACTAATAAATCCCGCAAAAACTAACGTTGGAAATATAAGTAAGCAAATTGTAGTTAAGTGTCATACTAAACATAAACCAGTGGAAAACTACAAAGAAAAGATTAATTTTTTTAAGAACATCACCAACAAAAACTGTTCCTTGATACTACCAGACATAAAAGGTGATTACTCCTCCATCAATGAAAACACGATAAGCAATGTACTAGACCTGGACAAAACATGAACAAAAACCGCAGCACCAATAATAGCAATATTAGTAATATCAGCGATACCTTTGACGTAACAATGGGCAGCTACGACGACGCATAAATATATGCGACCTCATAGGCATATAAAACATCAATAAATTAATACACAACATTAAACAAAAAGACATAGGCTTATACAGTGACGACGTCCTAATATTCTAAAGAAATTGCAACTGCAGAACTACAGAAAAACAAGAAAACCGATCATGGAAAACTTCAGTACATTAGGATTTAAAATAGACATGAAATCTAACTTAAAAATGCTCACCTTTTTACATCTAACATTCAATCTAAACAACAACACATACAAAACATACAGAAAAGCAAACAACACTACTATATACATAAACAAAAACTCCAAACACCCTCCTAATGTACATACCCATAATTATAAGCGAAAGAATATTAATAAATGGCAGCAACATAAAAATATTTTTAAAAACCATAAGAAACAGAATTAAGAAAGAGCGGTTATCCGAACAAACTAGAATATACAAATGAATCAAAACCATACAAACATAATAGAAAAAGAAACATAATCTGGTTCCACCCAACCTACTATAATACAATAAAGGCAACAATAGAAACAATATTCTTCAAAATAATTGGAAAACATTTCTCCAAACACCACAACTATAAAAGATCATCAGGAAAAATAGAGTAAAAATCAGTTACAGATGTGCATGGATAACATGAAAACATAATCACCAAACACAAATAAAACAAATACAATTAAAAAATGCTCAACCAACTTATTATTAAGCTCAACGTCATAAATCAGCAAAACAACAACAAAGAATGCAACTCTCGAAATAAAATAATTGCTCACTTGACAACGAATGCCTAAACAACAAAATAATATATAAAGCTACGTTAAGTAACAACATACGCACACACAAAAGAACAAAAAAACCTACATAGGAGCTACAGAAACACATTTTAAAGAAAAAAAAATCATCTTTTAAAAAAGAAAAATATAAAAGCAACACAACATTATCAATAATACATATGAAGCCAGAAACAAAATAACATCATTTCCAAGCTTAAATGGGAAATTATAAAAAAAATAAACCGCCCCACACGGTAGCAACAGCAGAAATTATAAATTGTGCCCAGAGGAAAAATTATCAATCATCATCTTCAAGGATCAAAACAACTTATTGAACAAGAGGAATGAAATAATGGAGAACTGAAAATATTTAAATAAGCATCTACTTTGCTGCATAAATACTAATATAAAAATTAAAGAAACAACACAAAATGCAACCCATCACAAACGCAAATCACCATACTTAATATGTAACCCATACCAATCCCAAACACAATCCATCTAAAAAAGAGCAACCACTATAATACCCAGCAAAATGACACCCGACCTTACAAAACATACACAAAACTCAACATATGAATCACCACAATCTCACCCATTATAAAACGCAAAAAAAAAAATGATCTTCACAACACCCAAAACATCGATAATATAATAACCAACAAAATAATATCCGTCCATACAAATACAAATAAATTACCACAATTATACTCTTTACGAAACGCA
>OZ010585.1:53253590-53286090 GCA_963932145.1 Acanthosepion lycidas
TACGAAACTTAATTACGAGCATTACAAGCATCCACATATTCTCAGCTTTACAGAATTCTTTCAACTCTCTCACAATGAGACAAAAGAAAAGTCAACCAGACATATCGCTGCTACGCTAAGGAAATTTAACTTGAATATTACAGTTTTTTCCAGTTCTTCACTAGCAAGAAATTATTAAAAGAAAAAAGGTTTTTTCTGAAGCTACAAGTTTTTCCGAACATATTTCAAGAAACTTTCTCACTCAGTTCTATTTAACCAAATTTGTTTTTGCCGGACATTTTCTTTTAATGGCAAGATTTATATACAAGATTATTTTCAGAAGTATAAATACTAAATTTTATTTAGTGCCAAACAGAAACTTCTTGAAACATCAAATAAATATTCAAAGTTCCATTTTACCAAACACATTCTCACAGTGAACATTTTGAGCGGCAAGTTCTTTCAACTTTTTATGAGCTCAGATAAAAAAAAAGTATTCCATTAGTAAATACTTTAATTCCAGTCAAAGGGAGGTAACCACTAAGCTTGTACATCATTACATAAATATAAATATTGTTTTGTTGTAAAAGCGTTTCGTGTTGCTTCTCTTGTTGCTTTTGCGTTTGATTAAACATTGGTAAAGTAAAAAATGTACGGGTTGATTTAAGCCATCAGTATCGCTACACGTTGAATAAGTCCGGTTTGATGACACTGTAGATTCTTGATTATTCTAATATCCTTAGCTAAATAAGTTTAGTAAGCATTTCCAACAATTCATTGTGACTTATTTTATCAAACATTTTTGCATAATCTATAAAACACATCCTTCTGCATTTGTATTGTTCTTTCTAATATAATTCTAAGCATGAATATCGCCTTCCTTGTTCCAATGTCTTTAACAACCTACATTGTACTTTTTTTCTATTTCCGGTCTTATTCTGGTACATGCTCTATTCATCAGAATTCGGATGATACGTTGTGTTATATGGTCCTTCAGGCTGATTGTTCAATGCAGTTTCCATTCGTTTTCACCTGTTTTTTTTTTTAGACAGTTCTATGAAAATAGATCTACTTAGGGTTTCCGTTGCGTATTTCATTTATTATGTCTGTAATCTTGTCTATGCCCAAATCCTCTAAGGCTGTCAGGATCTCTATTACAATTCCGTCTGGCCCTGCTGCTTTGTTTCTGTTCCGTTTTATCAGTGTTGATTCCATTTCAGATTTTTAATATTTCCAATCCTTCCATATTTCTGCGCATTGTTTTTTTGTTGTCTTTTGTCGTGAATGAGTTCTCCGGTATATTAGTGACATCCCTGAAGTCTCTCTTTAATATCAACGTTCCGTCCTTGGATTTTATACGTCCTTTTGATATTTTTTGAACCTTTTAGTTCTCTTGTTTTTTTTTTATGCACATCTGCTTCGTCTGTAATACTCTTTCTTTCTATTTGTACACATTCCTCCTCATGCTTGCCTGCATTTCTTCTCAATCTCTTTGCTAAGGGTCTTATATTCTATTCCGAATCTTGGCATTGTTTTTTTTTTTTATCTCGTTCATGTTGAGAATTTCATTTTTAATCCATTTTCATTTCATTTTCTTTTTCCTTCGGATGATCTCGTCTGCTGACGTTAGCAAAGTTTCTTTTAATATTTGCCATTTCGAGTTTTCATTTACATTTTGTTCATCGTATCTGCTTTTCACGCTGTCTATATAATTCTCCTTCACAATCAGATCACTCAAGAATTTGTCGCATTGAAATTTGGGTGCTGCCTTGGCCCTCTCATTTTATTTACTGAATGACATATTGCATCAATATAAGCTGTAGAGATTGTTCATAAGTGACTTTGTTGTGTATTGCAAATTTATGCAAAAATAATGATTTTTGTCACGTTCCAGCTCAGGAATTTTATATTCTACTGTCAGAATATTCTATTTTTTTAGTAGCAAAAATCCCATTTTCAATGTTTTCTGTTTTCCAGTTTGTTTCAATGTTTTCTTTTTGGTTTTTGTATCACGGAGAACTTGCCACTCTACAGTAATGATTACCATGAGCTATGTCTGTAGCACATTTTTGGGGGTTTTGGTTTTTGCTCTCAATTCTAGAATAAATCCATTCCTAGACGTGGGCATCAGTTTTGGAGGTATTATCCTTAAAGAAGGTGGAAAGAGAAGCTTTTGCCATGTAAGATCTGAAGCTTTTCTCGTTGACTCTCATGCACCAAAAAACGTTTTAAAGAAAGGCACATGAAGGGATAATTTTGGTTTGGTATCAACTTTGACACTGACTAGGGAATAGTTTGAAGTGCCCAGGGGAGGGGGGGTTAAACTTCAACAAAGTATTTTTCAGAACAGGATGTGAGGAAGAAGTCAAGGAAATTTACCTGATGTTCTGTTGCATTCAGAATACAGGTGGTTTCTTCAAAGATTTGCGTTAGTTATTAGACAATGGAGAAAAATCTGCATTCTTCATTGATTTTGTTTGAGTGAACTAACCACTCTTTTTGTTGACTCTTCCGCAGCTTCATTCTAAGTTTATGGTGATCCCTTCCGCAATCGGTAATTTTTAGATTGAGTTCTTCGGTATGGTACCTACACTTCATGAATTTAAGCGCAGTAGTAGACTTCTCATCAACTGACTGTTTAGCTGGCTCGATTTAACCGTAAGTTCTATGATAACAGTTTCTTCTCTCGCACTACTCACTTGTGGAACTCCCTTCCGGGTCCTTGTTTTCGAGTCAACTTTAATCTGCAAAAATTTAAATGCAATGTCAATCGCTATCTCATTTCCTCCCGATTATTCATTTCTCTTTTCATTCATTATTAATTTTTTTGTTCGTAATTCTTCCACACTCTGTAAATCCTTGTGTCTTAGTGACTTTACTGCCTTGTTTGGGGTGAAACTGATTAACAAATACAAAAAAAATTTTCAATAAAATTTCGTCATCGAATAAAACAGATTTTTAATTGGTTGTCATCAAGAGAAATTATTATTGAAAAAAACAAACTTAAATGAGATTTACAAGGTAAAAGCGTTGAACGAAATTAAATGAATTTTAAAAGTTAAAGAATGAGTGGGAAGCAAAAAGGAATAAAAGCGGAGTGAGCAAAGAGAGAAGAGGAATAATGAAGGAGGAAGGAAGTAAAGAACAAATGAATTAATAATGTCTGAATATAGGAATGAGAAAGAAAAAAGCTCTAGGGCACTTAGAAAAAAAAAACACACTGAAGAAACAGTGAATGAATTACGGGGACAGGAACGAAAGAACGACAAAGAAAGCAAAGAAAGAAAGAACGACAAAGAAAGCAAAGAAAGAAAGAAAGAAAGAAAGAAAGAAAAAAAGAAACATGTTTATCAAAGAAAATAAAGAAATAGAAAAACTACTGAACCAATAAAGTGCAAATAATCAAACAAGCGAGCAAGAAAGAAAGAAAGAAAGAACGAAAGAAAGAAAGAAAGAATGAAAGAAAGAAAGAAAGAAAGAAAGAAAGAAAGAAAGAAAGAGAACGAGAATGAAATACTATGACTAATAAGAACCTGGGTGTGAAAGAAACAAAATAGAAAACAAGAAAGATGATAAGTGTGTTCCAGAAAAAGAAAAAAATAGGAAAATTTCATGGGAAGGAATTCGGCTACTAAGAAGAAATATGAAGAAAAAAAAACACCTACCAAAAAAAAAAAAGAAAAAAATAGAAGGAAAGAGAGGAAGGATAAAAGTAAGAAGACTGTATCGAAAGAAAATATATTATAAGAAAAGAAAACAAAAAATAGATGTATGTGGTGTATCGATGTAGGAAAAGAAGGAAAAAACAACGCAGTTATGTTGTGTATCAAAGAAAGAAAGAAAGAATAAGAAAAAGAACTAGAGAAAGAAAGAATGAATGAAAAATCTAGTGCATTCTCCTCACAAAATCTTCTAATTTTCTCATTATCTTTCATTCTCAACCCTTAGTATCCTTATCGACCAGCTTGGCGCGAAAGAAAAAAAGAAAGAAAGAAAGAAAGAAAGAACGAAAGAAAGAGATAAAGAAAGAAAGAACGAAAGAAAGAACGAAAGAAAGAAAGAAAGAAAGAAAGAAAGAAAGAAAAACCGGTGCAGCGAAAAGCACGAGCAAGAAATTTATTTAAAGCAATTTAAAAACAAAGAAAGAGAGAAAGAAAGTAACGAAGAAAGAAAGAAAAAAAGAAAGAAAGAAAGAAAGTCAAAATTAAAAAAAAATAACGCGTATCATGGAAATTAAACAAAAATGAAATAAAAGAAAAAGAATAAGAAAGATATGTAGAGGAGAAGGAAAGAAAATAATAAAATGGATGTGTATTAAAGACAAAAAAGGCAAACAAAAGTATGATATAAACGAAAGAAAGGAAAAAAAAAAACAGTAGAAAATCACATATTGAAAAAGACAGAAATTCCGACAGAAAGAAAACTCGCTTATTTAAAAATTATTACTCATTGACAATGATGAGAAGGCCGTGTTGACTTGTTGTTCCTTTCAGAATCACGTTGTCGTCAGTCTTGTAAGGCGTGTCTTAATCTTGTATTCCCCCCCCCACACACACACACTCATGGCATGAGCACCACCGCTGACCAACGGTTAGTGAGATTTGACTGCTTTAGGGTCGTGACAAAAGACTGAAAGATCAGAGAATCCATTACTCGTTACCGGATGACAAAAGTATCAAATACCGATTCCTTCCCGAACCAGTCGCCCCACCCAACACTTCACATAAAAAGATGGACACCGGCGAAACTTGAACCCACACATACCAATTTTTGCCCTGTAACTAACAAAGATCCCCTGCTTTTTCGGACTCAATGACTACTCTTCGTTCTTCTTCACCTTGTGAACTTTCTTTGTCTATAATTATTGCTTTCTTTCTCTTTGTTACTCTCTCTCTTACTCTCTCTCTCTCACTCTGTTTATATCTCTCTTCGCTTCCACACAACACACACACACACACACACGCACGCGAACGCGCGCACGCACATCAGTCCTTTGGTTAATTCTCCTTCGGACTTTTTCCGAAATCTTACCGGAAATGCCCGTCACATTTTTCCCACGATCCTTATTTGCCGCCATGATTAGGTTTGGATAGCAAAGAACAAATTTAATTTCCTGTTCAATTAATACTGTTTCTCTCCATTTATCTCCCTCACCCTCACCATCTTTCTCGCATTTTCTTTTCCTCTCCTTTTTTTTCCTTATCTTTCTCTCTGTCTCGTTCTTAACCTTTTCGTCTCCTCCTCTTCTTCATCCCCCTTGTCTTCTTAGCTTCATCTCTCTCTCTCTCTCTCTCTCTCTCTCTCTCTCTCTCTCTCTCGCCTCTTCTCTTTCTCCTTTTATCTGCACCGCGCTTTCTATTTACCTTTGCTTCTCTGTCTCCCTATATTTTCCCCACACGCTATCCCCCAGCCATTTCCATGATTATCTTTCTATAATATGTTCACATATCTTCTTTTGAGCCTCAAATTGTATTTCTCGTTATCAATCTCGCGTTATTCTTTCTTTAAAAAAAATGTATTTACCCTAATTCACCGACAGCAACGCATTTCATAGAAAAATATTAAGTGATATATTAGTATAATTTTACAACTGCGTATACAGTTCCGTTCGAAAATGGCTCTTATATATCTGTTGTTCATGCAATCCTCATCATGACTCTCCACTACTTTCTCTGGAATGTTCTAATCAGCAATTCCTTTTAAAACGCTCGTTCGTTTTGTGATGCATATCCTTTCATACCTCCATCTGCACAAACACGTTCTATATATTATTCTCTGTTTTCTTAGGGTGTTTTTCTATCATTTCACACCAAACAAGGCAACAAAGGCACAATCGGTTACAGGGTAGGAAAGAATATAAGAAATAAAAAACACTTAAAGAGACGAAGCAATAAAAATAGGGACATCCACTGAATATTTGATACCTAAGGTTTTACAACGAATTTTTAATAATAAAAAAGCTTTCTTGAAGTTTTCATTTTAGCTTTAATGGAAAGCGAAAGGATTCAAAATTTACTATTTCCAGTAAGCAAAATACTTTGGTATATTTCAAACAGAAATTATATTGATTGGTATCGATTATTATTTTTTTCTCAAATAGCTAATTAAGACCCTTTTTAGTTGTCTTTCATTACAATGTATTAAAAATTTTCCAAAAATAAAATACTTTTCTGAAACTTTATTTGATGAATATTAGCTGATTTAAATTATAATTAATCTGATTTGAAACAAATATTTAAGTTTAAAATAACACAGAAATGCATATTTAAAAAAATCTGTAGCAGCGTTTTAAACTGACAGCAACCATGTTTACGGGATTGACGAGCGATGACAAGTGCTGATAAAGTGTTGACAAGTTTATTGTTGTTGTACGCAGACTTTATCTGTTAAAACATAATTTAAGACAATTACGGAGAACACCTTTTTTTAAATAATTTTAAAGTACTCAGTTAAAATGTTGTAAAATATTCTCCATAATTTAATTTTAAGACTACTGACTTTAGTCATTACTCTTATTTTCTGATAATGTCGTGTATGGTCAACCATATTTTGAAAATGGGTACGTTTATACATATAAAAAAATTATTTTAAAAATCTTTGTGCCTGATGAATTGTATTATGCGTTTCATTTTTCGGTTAGTAAATGTAATTTTCACTTAATAATAATATCACCTAATGCAATTTTTTACAGATTTTTTAAAAGATGTGCAACTTTATTAATTGTTACAATTAAAATAAAAAAATTAAATTAAATTCTTGTAAAAATTCATTATTCATCGAAAGATTTTTTTTCTTAAGACTATGATGTACATTATATATGCTATGGATAAAAGCAATTAAATGGATGATTAATACACTCCAAGGAGTCTTGATTTTAAGTAATAAAAAGGTTCTTCGATCAAAATTAAATTTCATGAAATTTCATGAAATTAAGTAAGTGGAGTGAGGAGGTGACAGATGTAAAAAACATATTTTCCAAAATTTAAATCATTTGTGTGCAAGTCCTGAATATTTAAATAAATTCGACAACTATTTGATTATTGCAAAAGTCTAATTTTACCGAAAAAAAGGTGCTAAAATACCTCTCGGATTGAGGAATCGGAAAGCCGAGTTCGAATTCCAGTCGAATTATTTACGTGCTAATAATTTTAGGAAAAGTATGAATCCTCTTCTTCTCCCCCCACCCCGCCAGCTATGGTTAAATAGCAGGATAGACCGTGTTTTATAGTCCTGGATGGCAACTGCTCTACCGCAGAAAGAAATGAAAACCTACTGCGAGGAAAAAATCTCCTTCGTCAGTCATATATCGAAAGATGCATGATCGCCCAAGCGTGTATCACGTATGGCGCATAACTGATTCTTTGGTTTACCGCTGACGAAAAAAAAATTAACCAAAATTTTTAACCTGCACAAAAAAGTAATAAAGTAATTAAAAATACTTTGGTCTTTCCACTTAATAATAACAGAAACATTTTGACGATAACACGTTGCTTTTATCGTGTTTGTGAAATTTTTTTGATTATTGAATACTTATTTTATTCGAGTGAATAAGGCTATATATATATATATATATATATATATATATATATATATATATATATATATATATATGGGTTCTATAACCTTGGATGACAACTCGTCTAGGAGAAGGATAACTCTGAATTCAAAACCTGCGGAGGGTTGTTTGTAGTGTACCAGGTCTCTGTATTCGGCCCTTCAAAAATTGTGGATGGTCCTGCACGAAACCTTCACCACTATAATCAAATCTCATGTGCTGTCGTCGGGCTGTCGGTTTCCTAAGAACTGATCTGCTTGACACTCATACGTCGAATTCGACGGGAGAGTCGACTATATATATATATATATATATATATATATATGTGTGTGTGTGTGTGTGTGTGTGTATATATATATACTTAAGTTATGAAGAACTTGCTAATCCGTATGGGTAATCCCAAGGAGGATAAATCCTGAGAGCTCAATGTAAATTCAGAGCTAATATTTACATAAAATGCTAAAACCCAATTACAGCCACTTTCTCTTTACTTCCATCTCCCTCTTCTTTCTTTTTCCTTTCTCTTTTCTCCCTTCTCCCCTCCCATTTCAAGATAAAACTTCCGTTAACTGTCTAAATAGGTCATGGTCTGGTCACTCGGGAGAATGAGGTGGATGAGGAATTATCTCCCAACCAAGTTCTTCGATCTTTTGTGGCGTGATTCTTGCTGTGTGGGGTCGCGCATTGTCTTGATGAAACATCACCTCTTTTCGATTCACTAGAGCAGGTCTTTTTTTTCTCAAAGCTTGGTTCAAACGCTCTAATTGCTGACAGTATATTTGAGCATTAATTGTTGCATTAGGTGGTAAGAATTCAAAGTGGATTATTCCTTGGCGATCCCACCAGATTGAAAGAAGAACCATTTGCCCATGAAGTTCCTTTCTCGGCTGTGGCTGGGGCCCTTCCCCTTTATCAAGCCACTGTCTACGACGCTTAACATTTCGATAAAAAATCCATTTTTCGTCGCCAGTCACAAGTCTATCCAAAAAAGGTGAAACAAGTTGGCGAGAATGGAGAGAAGAGCAGATGTCAACTCGGGATTTGAGGTTGTTTTCAGACAATTCATGAGACACCAATTTTCCAATTTTAGGAACTTTTCCAAGTTGTTGAAGATGACGATTAACAGTTGTATGGTTTGAACTGAGAACCACTGCCAATTCCTCGACTGATAAAGCAGGATTTCCTTCAAGGGATGTTTCAAGGAGATTTTCATCAAACTCAACTGGATGTCCGGTTCGATCTTCATCTTTAAGGGTGAAATCTCCACCTCTGAATTTTGCAAACCATCTTCTGCAAGTTCTTTCATTCACACATTCATCTCCATAAACTGAGTGAATGTTTCTAGCCGCTTCGGCTGCTGAGTTTCCTTTCTTGAACTCATAAAGCATTATGTGCCTCAAATGATTTTTGGGTACTTCCATGTTAGCAGGGTTTTAATCAAACAAAATTTAATTCTATTGTTCTCTGAAATAAAATTTGATCAGATGAAATGCATCTAAACACAAAAATAATGTTCAGACATAATAAAATACTCTTTAAATTTCGCTCATTTTAACAAAAATTTAAAATTCCGACAGAACTTATGGGATGATCTGATATATATATATATATATATATATATATATATATATATATATATATATATATATGTATAGTCATCGACAGACAGACTGTTCCGCTGTATTACGGTTCATCAGTATGATTGTACATCCGGTTTCCTCTAGTTAGGAGCTAAGCCCAGCTGACTATATATATATATATATATATATATATATATATATAAATGGTGGCACTCGTTTGGAAAAAAAACATCGGATAGCCCAAATTACAGTAGAACAAATCGGCACCCGAGGAAAAATGGGGAATAAAAAAAGAAAGAACCAAGAACATTAAAACAAGGCTAAAATAATCGTCCAGTGTTCACGCTCCAACACCCCACCCAAAAAAAAATACTAAAAAAAAACTACGGAAAGTGTTCATTACACTAAGTAGAGCAAAACCTAAGATAATCCTAAGGAGTTAGGTAGGATTATCTCATATATATATATATATATATATATATATATATATATATATATATATATATATATATACAGGATTATCGTATATATATATATATATATATATATATATATATATTATAATTATTTTTTAAAAAATGATTCCTTCGCTACATAAGAGTTCTCATGTTTCAAAAACGAGAGCCGAGACCATCAATATAATTATTAAAAATTAAATTCAATTAAAGTACTAAAGAACCCTGAATTATTTACCTAACGTGTTCTTTCCTATTTTTCTACATACCTGCACATATATATGTGTGTGTGTGTCAGGCACGTGCAGTCAGCAATTATTCAGGCAGTTTGGCAGTAGGCAGTTTGGGAGCTTTATGTAGTAAATCTAGTAATGTGTGTGTGTGTTTCCTATTACTATAAACGCTATAGGTGTCCACGTCTTTGCGGTCATTTGCATTTGCGGGGAATGGGTGGGACTTCTGTTCGAACCTGCATTCATCAGGGAAACTGGCTTAGAGGTCCTACTAAAAGAAAACGTGGCCCCCACCGACAGAAATCGAACCTGTAGCCCTATTTTCCACGAATGAAATCACCATTAGGCGTATTTGACTAGTGGAGACTAACATAATTAAATAAAACTCAACTACTTACTTAAGGAAAAGTACAGCTCTCGTAAGAACTTTTCCACAACTAAATATGCGAACTCTATTTTCGTACCCGATACGTTAACAACAGTAATTTTTAAATGGATTCTTTTAATCCGACGATATTTCTGATTTCTTATAAGCCATATTTTAGTGGGTACACGCATTTGAGTTGATATCTATTTATTTTTATTGCATTAAAAAGTAAAATAAATATCAACGGAACGAGATCGAAATGTCCTACTCATGAAAATTATGCCCCAGACAGGTATCGAACCTGCATTCATCAATGAAATGACTCCAATAGCTAAAGCGTTTTTTTTAATCGTATTTTGCCCATGGAAAGCCTCGATCAAGGCAGGTAGATATGTTACTGTTTAAGAAAATAAATAAACCAGAAATGTCAGCTCAAACATGAGTAGCCATTAAAATAAATGTTTGCATTGAGTAAAAAATACATTTAATATTTCTGTGTTTACATTTCAATTCAAAAATTAGTTAGATTTAAAAAAACAAAAACATTAAAATTTAAAAATTGCCAGAATCCCTCGTTCGTGCACATAACAATTTTAGTTCGATTGTCAAAACGCATTACAAGAAAGCTTTTCCCACTTGATCATACATTTTCCCCAATTATATATATATATATATATATATATAGATAGATATATAGATATATATATAGATAGATAGATAGATAGATAATGCAAGATTCTAAATTGGACTGAGTTTTCTTGGTCACTATGGTGTTTTTGAAAAAAATAAATACGTAGAAATTCGCCTTTCTCTCTTTCGGTGTCGATAGCTTAGGGGTTAATATCTCCGACGTATGCCAAATGGGTCGTGTTTCGGTCCCGGTTTGAAGCGATCGTATGTCTAGCGACAATGTGATCCAGCGAAGCAGTCTGTCTGTGGATGAATATTAAAATATATATGTATATACACCTGTGTATGTTTGTGTATGCGCGTATATATATATATATATATATATATATATATATATATATTGTCATATATCAAAAGTGTGATTTTGAACGTGAACCTCTAGACAATGAAAATGTAGACCACGATTTACTATAAGTAGATATATCATGCTACTGTCTGGTGGTTAAAATTACGTGTTTGCCTATTGTGTTAACCCGGACGTTAAAGTCGAGTATCACGTGTTCAAACGTATTAGTACTTCTTAGCAGCACTCCGCCGTCGTGTATTAACTGATAAAGCATAAATAATCTTTCCGTTGACTTTTTATGTCTTTGTTGTTAATACGATTTTATTTGTTTAGTAATTAAATACAACATAAAAATCCATAAGAAGGAAACAAATTAAATAAATCTTTATTCGTAAATATTATAAGATAATATTATATATTAAAAATAATATAAATATATAATATTATACATAATATTATATATTTATGCGTCATTCTATAATACCCTTGAATATATATATATATATATATATATATTATAGTTTAATACACACAAACACACACACACACACACACAAACACACACACACACACACACATATATATATATATATATATATATATATATATATATATATATATATATATATGTTTTATTGAACATAGACATATTGTGCCTACTTTAATAGAGATTCCTTCCAGTTTTCTAATCAGTTTCTTGATGTTAAGATGAGAATCATCAAGGAAGGCCAACGTAATTTTTTGTTTTTGTTTAATGCAAGGACCTTTTCTTAGATCATTTTCAGGAGTAAATTACAAAGATAAACTTATTGTATAAAAACAAGAATAAAAAAAAAATACGGTAACTTCCTTGGTGGTTTTGATCTTAACATCAAGAAACGTATTAAACAACTGGAAAGGATCAGCGTAAAATTGAGTAGACACATCATACCTATATTTTAATTAAAATATGTTGCCGCTATATATATATATATATATATATATATATATATATATATATATATATATATATATATATATATATGTGTGTGTTTGTGTGTGGATGGTTCTGTACAAGCCTTCACCACTTTAATCAAATCACTGTGGGTGTTCTGGTGGTTTATTCTTAAGATTATCGCATAAATGTTCATAACTTAATCAATAAGCTGGCAGATCCTCATACGTCAAAACCGACGGGAGAGTCCATTATTATTATATATATGTATGTACATATATATATATATATATATATATATATATATATATATATATATATACGTATGTGTGCGTGCGAGCGCTCGCACTTGTCTGTGTGTGTGTTTGTGTGTGTTTTTCTAAACAAAACTTACGCGATGTACTCTTGTATTTTTTTATTATATTTTAAACTGTAAAATTAACATCTACCGGCCTAGCTATAGAAATTTTTACTATATATATATATATATATATATATATATATATAGAGCCTTATTCAGTTTTAGATACATGCAATATATTTCTATAGAAAATCCTTAGTTTCGCAAATCTATTTTTAATCCTGACCTATGTCCTTCCATTCAGTCATTTATATGACATACGTGATACACGATTATGCGAATATGTATTTTTGATACATGACTGACAAGGCAGATATTTTTCTGCAGTAGGTTGCCATTTCTTTCTACTGTTTACTCATAGCTGGGTGGGGTGGAGAAGAAGAGGATTCATACCTTTCCCAAGTCTATTAGCATGTAAGTTAATGTAATGGATTCGACTGGAATATGTCCTGTGTTTAGTTTCGGAAAATATGCAACACGTTGTTTTTAAATTTCCTTAAAAATCATTTAATCACTAGTTACTTATCTTCACCTGAAGAAATACAAACATAGTATTGAAACATGAAAAACTATTTTACTATAATCTCTTTTATATATATATATATATATATATATATATATATATATATATATATATATATATATAATTATTTATTTAAAAAAATTATAACATAAATATGTTATAAAATCACACCTCCGATGTCTTATCTTACATTCAACAGCATCACTTGATAAGACGCCACAGGAGTTGAAACAAAATGGCTATTTTTGTAGTGATTTTATAGCATATTTATATTATAATTTTTTTAAATAAATAATTATATCTGCTCTACTGTGTATTGAGCATTCTTATAAGAATAGTAATTGTTGGTTTTTGGAATTCATTCCGTATACACCAATTATATACTTGTACATATATATATATATATATATATATATATATATATATATATATATATATATATATATATATATATATTAAAAGGAAAACAGACCACTTTAAGGTACCATTATAATAATTTATTTCACCAGATCCCTTTTAAAGAACGCCGGATCATCAGATAGCACTTCCAAAAATGAAATGAAATGAAAAATGAAATGAAAATTGATGGGTAGTGTAAGTTTTTGTAATTTAACAGAGAGTGTAAAAGGGGTAGTTAAAGAGACATGGTAGAGTATAGCGAGGGATTAATTTCATATATCTCTCAAGCATACTTTGTATTAGGGGAGGAGGACTACCATTTGTTTGGTATCTTACAGAATCATTTGGAAGAAACAGCTTTTGTAACACAGAAGATGTTAAAACTGACATTTGTGAGTTCTTCAAATCAACGCCAAAAGAATTTTACAGTAATGGAATTAGTAAGCTTGTTAATAGATGGAAGGAAGTCATAGATAATCAGGTAAAATACATTGTTGATTGAATCTGTAATTAAATGTAACATTTGGACACTTTTTTCTTTATTCAAAATTCGGACAGAACTTATGGGATGACCTGATATATATATATATATATATATATATATATATATATATATGTGTGTGTGTGTGTGTGTGTGTGTGTGTGTGTCCGTGTGTGTATGTGTGTGTGTCCGTGTGTGTGTGTGCGCGTGCGTATGTGTGTGTGTGTTTAAAAAATTCAGTATATATCAAAAACGACAATATGAATAAAGGCAAAGGGAAAACTTATCTACGCCTGAAGCGTTTCATCCACTGAGGAACATTATCAAGGCAAATTAAGATTAAAAATGGTATTGCTTTCTTTTATGTTTTTATTTTTAAGTTTCGGAACGCTCATAAATATTCATGAGGCTAGCTGAAAAATCAGACAATGTATGAAGGACACGACGTGACACAATTCAATGTCTAATAAACGGAAATGAATAAGTGATATTTTTTAAATTTGATTTTATGCAATTGAACATTGAACTCGACACTTAGAGGCGACAGACTGTTTCATGCTAAAGGCAATTATCAGGCCACATGTGTTGTTTTGTTGGGTTTATTTTTCTCGCCTATTTATATATACGGGTCAGTGGTGCCTTGTGTGTAGTCTATTCTAACCTTTATTTTGGCCAGTGTGGTTCGATAATTAATTTATTTTGATTAATTTATCTTATTAATTTATTTTGTTCATTTTCATTTTATATATTTTTATTTATTCTTTTCGGTTTTCAACTTTTTAGTAAGGTAGGAAAAAAGTTTTTTTTTGTGATGAGTTCTGATCGTTTATTTACTAGTTTGTTTTGTTCTGGAAAAGTAATTATAGCTATTTCTCCGTCCAGTTTTTGGATTGATTGCTGTAGCCTATTATAAAAGTTATTTTGGCGGGAGTGGTTTATTAATTTGTTTATTATTTATTTATTTATTTGGATTTATTATTTTTACTTGTTTTTGCTTATTTATTTATTATTTATTTATTCTTTTCATTCTATTCTAACGGTTGTCATGGCAGGATTGGTTTGTTTATTTGTTTCTTATTTGTTTGGATTAAATTATTTAATTCGTTTTTTTTTTCTTATTTCTTTCTATTTTATTTATTTTTATTTGTTCTTTTCAGTTTTTCATTTTTAAGTTACGTAGTTATTATCTGAAAAAGTTATTAAGTTCTACAAAAGACATGAAATTGTGGAGAGCCATTGCTCAATGTAGATGCCCAATAGTGTTATAAAAACTTCAGAGAATTCCAGTAAGATATTTTTAATCATTTCTAATATACAACGCTCCAGAACTTAATCTAACAATTCTGTGATTTTGCTGTTAAACGATTTGAAAAATTTTGCAGTTACACTCGGTATATATATATATATATATATATATATATATATATATATATATATTCGGATATCTAGCTAAACTGATGAGCTGTGATACAGCGAAACAGGTTTGTATGCGGATGACTACACACACACACACACATATATATATATATATATATATATATATATATATATATATATATATAGTGAGGTGCCACTAACACATGGAATAAGGTAGTATTGTGTAGGGACCAGCCTATCTGTCTCAGACAAGCGATTTATTATTAATGTTTCTTTTGCTGGTTCGAGGTCAGCTGAATCTCTGCCTTTATTACACATATGGTAATTTTAATTTTGACGAATTTGTTTTTGTTCGTTTATCAGATTGTATTATCTGTCCATTTCATGCGTTATGCAATTCTTTAATTGATTACAGGCTCTCAAATGAAGTCTTTTTTTTATTATTATACATATTATATATATATATATATATATATATATTGTCATCCACAAACAGACTGTTTCGCTTTATCACAGCTTATCAGTCTGGCTAGACGTCCGGTTCCCTCTAGCTACGATCGAAACCCGGCTGAATTGTCGTCAGTCGGCAGGGAAGAAGGTTAATTTAAGTGTGTTTATTTTTAGATAAAGACACAGTGACTGAGAGAACACGATTCGATTTACCGATGAGTCATCCATTATTAGCCGTAAGAGTCACTGTTTACAAACCCACACTTCCTCGCCAAAGAGCTCAACCGATATATATATACGAGTATATTTCGAATTTTTTTATGTAAAATATTGACAATCGCCCTATTTTTTTTAATCATATCACCCCATGCAAGGCAGTAGTGCTACTAAGACAAGATAAAATTTCGGATACTGACTCCAAAATAAAAATGTTTTCATTTAATCACCGTCGGTAACCTTTTCTGACTGCTATCAGCATGGCTGATGCTAACCTCCAGGAGAGAAAACTTTTATGTTTTCTTTGGCTCACGTTTTCCACTAGAACGAAGTGGAGTGATTATATTGAATAAATTGCTAGGTCTACTGCCAGGAAATTTGCTTCACCCTCTCGTGCTAATTCTTCTAGTTAGAATCCATCTTGCACATTTATAAATCTACCATTCATCCGTGCATTGAATGTTGCTGCCATATTTCGTCTTTTGCGCCTACTATATATCTCGCGATACTTAACAAAATTTTAAAAAAGGGTCTGTAATGTAACCGATTTTGGCTTGACAAATCACTTTTTCACCGATGTGAAGTTGCTTCCCTTTGTTTTTTGTACAAATATTTTCATGGTAATGGTCCTGATAAGCTTGTCCCCCATAGTGCCTTGACTGCATGAATTTAAGTATTCTGCTCGATTGGCAATTAGGTCACGCCGTTTTGCTATTGAACTAGCTAGATGCAACCGTACGTTCTATTCTAATAGGTTATTTTCTCGCGTTTCTCGCCTGTCGAAGACACTTTCGATTTCTTGCTTCCCTGCCAATTACGATCTTTAAAAAATTTAAATGCAACGTCAATCTGTCTTCTTAAATCCAGTTCTTTTATTGTCCTTTCTCCTCACTTCTTCTCGCTAAAATTTTCTCATTGTCTTTTCACTCCATGTAACCCCTTGCGTTCTAGTAACGTTATCAACTTGCTTGGGATGAAAAGATTAAAAATGCTGTTTGCCCGTTGAAAGCGAACTAAATGTCGACATTGATTTAAACCAGCAGTATTTCCCAACTGTTTCGATGAAGACGGCAGAAACTCTGCGATTGGGTAATTAATTTTTTTTTTCTTGGTTTAATTTCTACGATCTTTTGGGTAGTAGTTTGTAATAATTTGAGTAAAACCAGAACAAAATGACTCTGTTGATATTTCTGTAAGTGATAAAATCCAAATTGTATTATTCTAAATTTAATTTTGATTGTTGGATTTAAGAATACCAATTCTATAAGATTTTCTTCTCTTCCGTATTTATTTATTTATATTTCGTACATAAATATTTAAATATATTAATCTTAATAATGTTATAATCGGCCGCTAAAATCAGGGATTATATCTTGATCGCGGAAGGACAGAATACTGACTTATCAGTTGCGCGCTAAGATTTATCGCAAATCTCCCTCAAAGAAATTATACATACGCCAATAATTAAGTTTTCATTTTGAGTTTGTTTTTTTTTCCCGTCTTTTCAAATTTGTTTATTTATTTGGAGGGAAAGAAATGGGGAAGAGTCATTATGTTTTTCTTTGTGTGATTTTTATTTAAAATTTTTCATATTTCATTTTCCTTTGCCTTTTTTTGGTTTGTTTTATTCTTCACTATACGTTCTGATGATTTCTTTGAAATTTTTTTAAAATAAATAATTCATTTTTTTTTTCTTAACGGTCGTGTTTTATTCTTCATTTTCTTTCGACTAAGAATTCCCCCTCCTCCTTCTCTTTATATGTCACTGATTTTTTTATTTTTCTATTCATATTACTTCTCTTATTGTTCGGTCGCCTCGGCGTGGTGTAATGGTTAGCAAGTTGGTCCTGGTCAAACTGTTACAACTGGATAGTAAGTTCGATCCTCACTGGGTGCTCCATACTTTCGGCTATGTGCCACATCTAAGTCTCCCTTATAAGAATCAATACTTCCCTTACTGTTTTCTAACGACTGTTCACTGATTCTTCATTTCTTTCTCTGTTTCAATTATGTTTGTCTTTCTTTATTTCGTTTTTTCTTCTTTTTTTTTTTTTCATTTTTTTCATTTTTCCCGTTTATTTTTCTGTCTATTTTCTTCCTTCATGGTTTTTTTTTTATTTTTATTCTGTCGTCCTTTTCTTTCTGTTCGCCTCTTCTTTTTTTTATTTTTCTTCTTTCAATTTTTAGTCTTTCATTCTGGCGGTACTTTTCTTATTTGCTTTTTCTTTCTTCAGTTTTTAGTCTCTCATCCATTCATACTTTTCATTCTAGCCTTTTGTTCATTTTGATCGTCTTTTCTGGTATATCTTTTCATAATTTTCTTCCTTTCTAGTCCAGCTTTCCTTCAAGTTTTTTTTTTTTTTTTTCTGTTAATTTGTCACAATATACATTTTTTAAAACATTTTTCTTTCTAATTTTTCTTTCTCTCTGGTGATTTTGTTTCTCTTTCGTTTTTTTCTTCATCTGTCTTTTTACACTTTTCTACTTTCTTCTTTTTCTTGTTTATCTTCTTTTGATTTTTATCAATTTTTCCTTTTTATCTATTGTATTTATTTTATTTCTTTTAAGCTTTTTTTCCTTTTCTTTCTTCTTCTTCTTCGAGTTCTTTTTAATTTTCTTGGCCTTTTCTTTGTTTTATTGTATTTTTATATTGTTTTAATTTTTCTGTCGTTTTATATTTATTTATTTAATTCATTCCTTCTGGTTTTGCTTTTATTGATTTATTTCTGTCCTTCCATTCAGTTTTCTTTTTCGATTTTTCATCAATCTTTCGTAGTGGTAATTTTCATTTTTATTTTGTATCTTTTTCTTTTTTTTTTCTTTTTTCTTAAAACTTTCTTACTACATCTACTCTTTCTTTTACTGTATATTTGTTTATCTTTTTCTTGTCTTTCTTTCGTTCTTTCTTTCTGTATTGTTTTACTTTTGCTTTTTAATACTATTCCTCCTTTTGTCTCCATTGATTTTTCGAAGTTTATGTTTCCTTATGCTATTTAATTTAATCGTTTTCCTTTTTTATGAATCAGGACATACTCTTTTCTTTTACTATTGTCTAGTTTTCTCATTATACGAGACTTCTACTTCTTCTTTTCTTCTTCTCTTTCTTCTTCTTCTTCTTCTTCTTCTTCTTTCATTTTAATTTATAGCCTATCATTATTTCTATTTTTATTTTATCTTCTTCTATCTTTCTTAACTTTTGCCTTACCACTTTTTCTCTCTGTCTCTCTCCCCCTCTCACTCTCTCTCTCTCTCTCTCTCTGACGCATAAACACATCCTAATAGTTCGATTTTGACAAAGTTTTATCTTTCAATCAATTTTCTGTCTCCTTATCGTTTAACTGATTTCTTTCAAGTCCTTTTCTTTCTTTCTTTCTTTCTTTCTTTCTCATGAACTCTTTGAGTTTTGCCTTACCTTTCATTGTTTTGGCTTTTCCTTAGTCTTCCATTCTTACTTTCTTTCTTTCTACTGAATTCATTCATCTTTTCATTTCCTTTCTTTGTTTTTGATAAGTCTTTCATTTTTCTTCTTTCTTTCTTTCTTTCTTTCTTTCTCATGAACTCTTTGAGTTTTGCCTTACCTTTCATTGTTTTGGCTTTTTCCTTAATCTCCCATTCTTTCTTTCTTTCTTTCTTTCTTTCTTCTTTCTTTCTTTCTTCTTTCTTTCTTTCTTTCTTTCTTACTTTCTACTGAATTCATTAATCTTTTCTTTTCTTTTCTTTCTTTTTGACATGCCTTTCATTTTTCTTCTTTCTTTCTTTCTTTCTTTCTTTCTTTCTTTCCTATTCTTCATTTCATTGTCTTTTCTTGCTTCCTTCGCCTCTTTCTTTTTTCCTTTTACATTTTTTATTTTTCTTTCTCCCACAGGTTTTTTTCAGTTTTTCTAGTTTGTTTACTGTTCTTTCTTTTTTTCGTTCTTTCTTTCTTCATTCACTACTCTCTTCTTTCTCTATTTTTGAAAATATTTTGTAGCACTTTAGTTTCCTGTCTATTTTCTCTTCTTTATTTTTTCGATCTTTTTGTTCTTTCTTTCTTTTGTTCTTTCTTTCTTTCGTGCTTTCTTTCTTCTTTCAATACTCTCTTTTTTTTTCTCCATTTTTGAAAATATTTTGTAAGCATATTGATTTCCTGTTTATTTTCTTTCTAATTCCATCTCTTTCGGTGTTCTCTTTCTTCTTTTTTCTTCTTCTTCTGTCTTCATTTCCATGTCAGCTTTTTTTACCCTTTCTTACATTTCTTACATTTTTTGCTCATTCTTTCTTTCATTAGACCTTTCTTTCATTAGACCTTTCTTTCATACCTCTTTTTCGTTTTCTTCTTCTTTCCTCTCTTTCTTCCTCGCCTCCTTTTCGTTATTTCTTTCTCTCAATTATAACATTCTCTTTGTTTCTAATCTAACATGCCGTTACCAAAACGGGAGCCAGCTTTTCATTCTCTCCAATCCTTGGTGTACAATCCGTTTTACTCGAAAGATATCTTTATTTATTTATTACTTTTCTTATTTCAACGATATGAAATATTATATTAAATCACTTTTTCCATCTAACGATCTACAAAGAATAAGACCAAACCGATTAAAATTAGCTGAAGCATTTTAAGAAATGCGGAAAATGATAAAGTATTTGAAAGACAGTGGGAAGTTATCGCAAAAATTGCTTAATGTCTTTTCTTAAAACAGTGAAGTATAAAATACCTGGAGTGTAATTTATATGATATTACGAAGCCGTTGTTTTCTCATTTGATCTCCTTAAGCACCGAAAATAAAACTGCTTTTAAACAACCTTCGAGTTCTACAGAAAATGACAATAAAAAGAGCACTCATGCTTGACATCAGGAAGAGACAGTTGCAATTTCTGGGCTGAAAGGAGGCTTGGAAAAATTTATACTCACAGGACAGATTGTCGGTGAGAGATGAGCTTGAGCGAGTGGATGGCGAAGCATGGTTTGGGAGAGACAACAATAAGACAAAAGATATTAAGAACTACAAAGGACATGAAATTGTGGAGAGCCATGATCGACAACGTTGGCAGAGTATTTTTTTTCCTTCAGCAGAATAACATCCGGGATATGATTGGAACCAGATTTATTTATTCAAAGTGTTTTAAAATACATTCGTTTAAGTTTTACCCCTATCTAGAATAGTTTATATACTCCATTCACTACTTTTTTTTCTTCTGATCAATAATGTTATATTGATTTTCTAAACATAGCTTAGATGCAACACACGGCTGAAAGTATAGTACACCCAATGAGGATCGAACACACTAGCAACTCGTAATTGATCTGGCTGGAAAGAGCAGCTTGCTAACCATTAAACCACGTCGATTTGTTAAAGATGTCCTCATTAATGATATTATGTGATGTATCCAGACTTGTAATAATGACTTATTTAACCTTGTACAAGAGTATTCAAACGGAGCGTCTACTCAAATAGGGATAACCACTAAAATAACGTTTAAGTACTAAAGTTTGTCAGATTAATAAATAATAGATCCATAACTTCATTAGAAATTGTACCCATGTTTCTAAAAAGGAAAACTAGTTTTGTTCAATTAACGCAGTCCGGTAAAATTAAATAGAGTTCTCTCAATTATACAATTTTTTTCATAAAAAAGCTTATATGATTTGATCTTTGAATTGTTAACTGGCCTGTAGACTGTACACACAAAACGAAATAATCACTGTTCAATCATTTTGACCGAAATCAATACGTATTCAAATATTAGGCCTACTGTTAGTTTAACCAGTGAATTAGGATGAAATTGAGGTCTTTTGAAGCAATACTAGAAATATATAGTTTTCCGGACAATTATATATATATATATATATATATATATATATATATATATATATATATATATATATATATATATATATATATATATATACAAATAAAAAGAAAGAACAGTAAGATATATAATCCGGTGTTCTTATAGATATTTTTATTTTTACAAAATAGTGCTCAAAGTAAATTTACAGAGCATTAATATTATAAATTAATTGCTTTAAAATATGGTTTTTCCGCTACACAGTTCTAACCATGTTTCAAAAATGGAAGGTCCGAATTTTATTTTGTAATTAAATTAAAAACATTAGTTCCATTTCATCCTCAAGCGAATTTTGGAGTAACTTTTAAAATTACTGGGTTTTAAAGTCTTCAGAATGACTTTTATACAAAAATAATAATTATTATTTACTCTGTTTTTGACATTGATCTCTCTGGATTTATACCTTTTGGAATTTCGATACGGATTACCTGGTAGCATATTACCCCGACTTACAATACGTATTTATGAGGATTGGGACATACCCATTAGTGTTCATAGGTGCCGGTATATAACAGATAAATAGACAGACAGAGAAAAATGAAAGTGGTAAATGACGAATAAGAAACGGAAAACTGAAACGAATGCATGACAGTGGGAAGAATGAGATATCACTCGAAGGAAACCAACTACCATCTCCATTGATAAATTACAGACGCGTCTGTGCGCATGCGTAAGACAAGAAACTGCAATTGTGTGTTTGGGACAATGCTTAATCGCCGTATCTGGTGTCGCAAACGTATGGAAAGTGCAAGCAAGCACTCTCGTGTCTTGCTGGCTGCACTAAATGGCAATTGCTAATTAATTAGTTTTGTCTATCAACAAGCAAAAGTTAAAAGAAAATATAAAAAGAGACCGAAAAATGCCGCGCCTTTTCGATTGTATCGGGTTTGTCATTCCATATTTCTTGTAGAAAATTGTTTAGTAAGTGTAAAATGTGGAATATCAAAGTAGAGATAAAATAGGACCGTTCGTATGTTATTAGTTATCTTATCTGACAGTATCGAGTCATATATAATCTCTTCATTGTCATCAAGAAAAATGAAGAAAAAAAAAGTATTTCTTGGTACATGACTGTTAATGTAATTTCATCCATATTTCCTATTTGTCTCTCTTCAAAATGCATTACTTTTCGCCCAGTGATCACAAGCTTATATGATTCTAATAATTAGTAAAAAAAAGGAAGTGGAGCTCATCTAATAAAATCACTTTAATATATCGCCCGATGTATGTCGTTCGTCTTCTATGTGCTGTGTCCTAACCGTCTATTTTAGCTCTCAATAAATGTTGCCTTTTTGCCATCTTTCCCAAACCCTGCTCCGCTATACATTCATTCAGTCTCGTTAGGTAAGTAATAAGTTCTTTCACTCTGTTCCTCTTGACTTCAATATGAATCTGTCCTGAGAGAATCAAATTTTTCAAAACTATCTTTCCTTATTATGCGCCCTAGAAATTATGTCTCTTCCTGTTGTTGAATATACGTTTCGTTTTTTATTCCATTGTCTCCAGAACTTCGTCGTTGCTTACATGCTTGGCCCATGGTATTCTCAGCATCTTTTTGTAGAACCACGTTTCTGTTACTACAAGTCTATTCTTCATATATGAAGAAACTGTCCAGTATTCACTGCCATATAGGAGGATTCATATCACATAATTATCTTTGTTTCTAAGGATTTTGTTTCTGTTTCTTAATTCATTGCTTAGCTTTTGGAAGGCATATTTCAAAGCCTCACGTCAAGAACCTCACACTTTAATTCTGATTTCTTTGCGTTTTGAAGAAATAAAACATATTTCCTCAATTCACAAAGTTTTGGGGATGTTTTAAACAGAATTCAAAACACTTTTTTTAAAAAATTCACAGTTTTTGTTACTTTAAACTCAATATAATTTTTTAAAAAATTTTTCAGTTATTTTCAACTTCTAATTTTTAACTGTTCCCTCCTCATCCGGACAGAAATCACAATACTGGATGTTCAATGGGCATATTTTCAATTATAGGTCCTCCATTTGCTAGTTTCAGTGCTTGTATTCGATTTTTCATGGATTTGATCAAGTTATCAACAATTGTCTAAGCCATATTTTGCCACTCCTTTAGCAATGTCTCTTTAAGGGTTGCCACTGACGTAATTTTGGTTGTATGCTCTCGAAGTCTTCGGTCAAGGTGCTTCCAAACGTGCTCTGTTGAATTCATGTCAGGATTTTGGGTTACCCATGTCAGTGACTTGATTCTTTGCGATTCCTTCCAGGACTTCGCTACTTTCATCATATGTCATGGTGCTCCATCTTCTTGAAACAGGTAAACAGTTTTATCAATCTGATTGGTTTCAAATATTTGATAGTATTTTGGACCAATCAACCGCTCGTCAAGAGGAATCAGCTCTGATTTCCCTCCAAACCAGACAGCGCCCCACTCCATTACTCCAGTCCTTCAATGTTTCACATTCTCCTGCAGACATTCAGTGTTCCAAGTCTCATTCTGATTTCTCCAAACATAAACCAATCTCGAATTAGAATACTGGCAGAATTTACTTTCATCTGACCAAATTACAGACTGCCAAAATTCATAATCTTTGCTCTCGATTTCTCTCGCCCAGTCCATACGAAGCTTTTTGAAATCAAAGGCTTCTTTCTTGCAACTCTTCTTTGATAGCCTAGCTCTTTCAGAGTCTTCTCCCCGCTTATAGCGATATTTCAATGCTGTTAGCGACATTTTTGACGCTCTAAAGACAGTTTGTGATGACTTCCCTGTTCAGTGCCCTTTTCGTTCGCTCAGACACAACTGGTCTTCCTGAACGTTGTTCCACACAATAATGGCCTTCTTCATTAAATTTCTTGACAATGTTATTAACCGTTTGATGATTAATCTGGAAAAACCTAGCAATTTCTCTATCTGACTTGCCACACTGATGTCATCTTATTTGCCCTTGTTGAAATTCACTTACTTCCACGAACTTTCACTGCAAAATATAAGTCAACTACCGTTCATAGATGAGAGTAGCTTGATACTAACACGGTATTGTTTGAAAAAAAGAAGAGGCGTTATTAAACAAGCCAAAATTGCTGTAACCAAGGGTAACTAAAACTTATCATAGCCGACTGTGCAGGGCGAGTGTGGCTCGATTTAGACGGACAGACAGAATTTGCCGTTGATTTATTTAGAAGTTTACCTAGTCTTGCAATATTGACAAAAATTAAAATGTATAATTTAATACATATTTTACCGTAGGTAATGCGAGAATACCGTTAAAGTGATCATACATCCGATACGGATTTCTTTTCAACCTAAAAAATAAATAATGGCTGTCGCTAAAGTAAGGCTCTTTTTTAGTTATTATCTTTTATTAAACCAAAATGAATGTCCGTAGTTTAAGAAAATTTATAAATGTTTTCAGATCAAATCAATTTGTTATGATGAACAAAACTATTTCACATGTTGAAAATACCTACCCCCCATAGCGTTTAAGACAACACAGAACCCTATCAGCAACATTTCTGCAAACCATTTGACACATTTCTACATAACTTTCAGAAATTTTCTTTAAGTACACATGGCACAGTGGATAAAGGCATTGGTTAGATCCATTGACAGGACTCAAAGAGTTGTGAGTTCAATACCTGGTTAAGGCAGTGGAGAACTTGAAGAGACGAATTAACAGGAGATAACTGATAACTGACAGCCATTAGACATGGTCTGTGGAACAAGAACAGTCTATCCCAGTGAGCGAAATAAATGATTTGATATTCCAACCACCTAAAGAAGGTCGGAACGTACAAGGCCGAAACGCTGTGATAAATATGGCAACAAAAATGAGGACAATAGTCCGAATAATGTAAATAGTGTACATAATATCTCATCTCAGAAATATAGACAGATATAAAGATTGGTTAGTTGTTTTTGTTTAACGTCATATCAATCTCTGTGGTTTATTTAATGCCGAAATTTGAATATTTTGTACGCAATTAATAATGATGGCTTAGGGATACGTGTTACTAATTTACCCATGGCTTGGGGGGAAAACAGGTGAATTCCGAGCCGTTATCAGTTGCACCACCCACACATCCAAGCTTACAGTACCTGATATTCCCAAGCGGTCACCCATCTGGGTACTTACCAGGTTCGCATAAAGATTTTAATGGGTAATAAGAAACATGTAACCTTAAAAGAGAAACGGCATGTTGAAAAGCCATTGATTGATGAGAAGAAAATGTTGGAGAACATCAAAAATTAAATAAGGGTCACAGAACTATGAAAAAAGACCAACAATGGAAAAAAGACAAACTGCAAACAATCGCAAAATAAGGTCAACAAAAAAGATGGATTTGATATTATCACAAAAAAGAGATTTGAGAAAGATAAAAAACAATATATTAATAAGCTAGAATAATAGATCAACAAGAAAATATTTGAGGAAGTTGGTTTTGCGAATTTAAATAGATGCCGAATAGCAAAGAATATTAAAAACGATTCCTAATTTGTTTTCTTTTTTTTTTCTTTTTTTTTCAAATAATTCGCCACATGCAAAGTGATAAGACGCAAAACGATTACTGGGAGTGAAAGAGAACGCGAAAACTTTAGAAGGAACCGTAAACCCAATCCTAAACAAGAAATAAGGGATAACCATTTAATCCTGTTCATAAGGCCGGGAAGAAATATGAAACTGTCGATAGGTAAATCTATCTACTCGTATTAAACAAGAAAAAGACGGTTTACTCATCATCTCTCAGTAAATATCACAAAGTGAAACTTAAAAGATGGATGAAAAGTTACGCGAAAACTTACTTCTCAACAGTAATTTTAAAAATGGATGAATAATTTCATAACAAACTTTTTGGAACGATTTTAATTAGTTTTCGTGACATTAAAGTTAATGTTACAGATCAATTCATCATCCATATTGAGAAATCATTTTATTTCAATCATAACTAGTCTTGAACACTTACGCACCGTAGATCTGTACTTCAGCTAGTAAAAATAATTTCAAATTGTCAGGAAGTCAGTCGGCCGAGGGCTCCTTGTAAAATCTCAAAATAGCGAAGTAATGAAGTGTTGTTTTCACCTGATTGAGTTATGCAAAAACAGCACCAGACAAGGAGCACAAAACAGGTCGGGAATTAATCGAATCTGGATTGTTGAAGTAGAGGGTTTTAAGTCTATAATTCAAGTTGCAAAAGAAGAGGGTCTTTATTTTCAGGGGGAAAAGAAAAAGAAACGACAAAAAGAGAAAGAGAAATATCCTTGGGGAATCGTGCCAACTCAATCAAACAATTAAATTAATGATTTTATTTGTTGAGAGGACACCCGGAAGAGGTTAAATGGTGGTGATAAAAAAAATGTTAATTCTGTCCTAGAAAGGCGACCAGATAAACGAAAAAAGAGATGTACAAATGGTCTTAATGCAATAAAAGTTTTATAGACGAGACGATAAGCGGAAATAAGAATTCTCCTAATGCTAGAACATAACTGAAGCGAAATCAAAACAATTAATAGTTATTCTGAAAACTATTCTTGATTTATGTTAACAAAACATAGTGGCTATTTAATAAAACAAATAAAGTCCTATGATTTTTTTTAATTAAAATCTGACAATTAGAGTCCAAGTTTGCATTTTACCAAAAAGAGTTCGGTTTGGGAACGTTGATTAGTGGTTTAGTTTCATTTATTTTTTAAATCATTTCATCACAAGAAAGGCGATAAAGCCACTAAGAAGCAAGGTGTTACTATGAGTGAAAACGAATGAAAAGACTACAGAAGGGACGGGAAACCCAATCCTAAACAGCAAAGGAAAAACCCTTACTCCTGTTCAAAAGTGGGTATGTTGTGTGAACCAAGCGATAGGCGAACCTATCTACTCCTGCTGAAAAAAATGGGTGTAAGCAAGAGATTAAATTAATTCTTAAATTAGTAAATAAAATTTTGGAGTTTAGCTGATGTTAGAAGCGTAGAGTGAAACTAAGATCACGGGCGATTCAAGTGCATGTAATCAGGTAGGGGCAGTTAATTATGTAACCATCCCTTCCTTAACGAATTTTAATTACTTATTAAGATTTTCCCTCATTAGTGAGTTCAATCCTCGTTAGGTGTACATTGTTGTGGTAAGCTCAATCTAAGCTTTTAATTTTTACATAGGTACATCACGATCCACACCTGGTGGCTCATATATGAGATCATGGATGAAACTTCACTTTAGAATTTTTAGAGTGAGGTAATCTTTATCGACCTAATCTGATCGAGCATTATTGTGAAGTAGCTGGATCGATCCTCACTGGCTGCCCCATAATTGTGGTTTTGTGACAAACTTATCAAAGCTTCATAAACATCGTGCCTTGAAGCAATGATTAATGGGATATTTTGCATTAACATTAACACTGAGTAGTGATTTCGATTCGCAGGGGGAACTATATATTAGTGACCGCGTGTCAATCTAAGTTAAGCTTAAGTTTATACAAAGTGCGGCAGAAATACCTCCTATATATAGAAATGCCTCCCATATAACAGTAAGACATTAGTGTTGAGGTACAACGATGGGATTTTGAACATATGTTTATATAGCCATTTAGCTCGTTTCGGTGTCAAAAACCAGACCCAAAATGTTGTAAAAGTATTACTGAATTGTTTCTTAGATCGTACTTTTAACATATATATATATATATATATATATATATATATATATATATATATATATGAGAGAGAGAGAGAACGAAAAATAAAATTGCAACGTTCAAAGTATTAATTGAAAGCAAGGCTTAATACAAGATTAGAACAATAAATATTAAGCATTATTTCATTGGCCTAACTCATATCAACATCTCATATGTTATTTTCTTAACTTTCCTCTTCCTTTGTATCTGTGTAAATATGAATATACTCCTCTCTTCCTTTTTCCTTTCTTTTCTTTCTTCTTCTTTTTCCCTTTCTTTTCTTTCTTCTTCTTTTTCCCTTCATTGGTTTCTTATTTTCTTTCCTTTTTCTTTTATAAAAATCTTTTTTTCCTTGTACGGAAAAATTTCCAAGAACGGAGACTGAAGTGATGTTTCATAAATTGCAATTTTAAATAAGATCGTTTATTACCTTCATTGTTAACTACTTGATGAGACGTTTTATTAAACGCCGAAACAAAATGTACAATTTTGTAGTCGTTACTTACAAGTTTTAATGTAACAGTGTATAATACACACACACACGCACACACACACACACACACACACGCATGTAAAAACATGCAATGATAACAGCAAAAATTGCAATATGAGCACTGGTAAAAAAATTTGGGGTGAAGACATTAGCTTTATAATACCCAGAAATTCATACAGAGAAATCCTCAAGGACACATGGCACAGTGGATAAAGTCATTAGTTAGATCCCGTAACAGGACGCAGAGTGTGTGAGTTCAATACCTGGTTATGGCGGTGGAGAACTTTGAGAGGGGAATTAACAGGAGAAAACTGATAACTGACATCCATTAAACATGGGACTAGAACAGTCTATCCCAGTGAGCGAAATAAAGGATTCAACATTCCAACCACCTGAAGAAGGCCGGAACGTACAATGACCGAAACGTTGTGATAAATATGGCAACAAAGATGAGAATAATGTAAATCGTATATATGTATATACATAAATGCATATATGTGTGTGTGTGTGTCGGATCAAAAATAATTTTACAAACACTGACACCAAAACAAGATAAAATGTCCTTATAAAAATATGTCCATCGCTGTACCTCAACACAGCAACTTATACGAAATGTTAAAAATACCCTCCGCTTGTTTCTACACACGCATGCCCCCGTTGGATCATTGAATGGCTTCGTAGTCCCCCATAACACGTATATGAATCTTCTCTGCATTATTAATGTCCTTTGCGTAAAGCCAAATGTCTTAGGTGGCCCAATGATAAAAATCTAAAGGCCTAAGGTCGGGAGAAGTGCTGGCCATGGAACTGGTTTTCTCCTACCTATCCTTCTTTCATAGCAGATATCAGCTAGTGCATCGCAAACAGTTTAAACCCCATCATGCATGAACCACAAGCTTATTTGTATTAGCAGGGGTACATCCTCTAGCAGGTCTGGAAGGGTGTTCGAAATAGATTCCCTGAAGATAGGACTTGTAAGAATACATCGACTTTCCAGCCAGTCACCTACCATTCCAGCTCACACATTAATTGTAAACTGACGCGATTGTCTAGCCTATATTTTACTATAGGCGTTTCGATCCTCCCACAAATGTTAGTTGTGTAAATTTGTTATTCCATATCTTCCAAATGTTCCTTCATCCATGAGCAAGACCGAATAGATAAACAACAGAACGCCAGTTTGTGCAATAACCCATCGGCCAAAGTTCTCCGGTGGTGAGAGATTACAAGGCGAAAGATCCTGCACACTTTGCAAATAATCTTGGTACAGAAGCTGCTCTTGAAGTACCCCAAGATTAGATGTACGACATGCTAGGGCCACTTGACGTGTGCTGATACCTAGATCTTCTCCAACAGCCTGTAGAACGTGTTCTTCGCGGTCAGCTGTACGAGCGGATCTCGGTCTTCCTCAGACCACAGTTTGTGGTGCTACGGTTCCTATCTCAGCAACGCGACGATAAATAGCCCCAAAGGCTGGACGACTTGGCTATCGTGCAGCCTCGCGTCTATTAACATTCACTCGGCTGTATGTAAAACTCATATATGCATGCTCACGATATGGATATCCTGCCATTGTTAAACGAAACACTGCCCAGTCAACTCACTACTACACACGTTAAAGTCTGATGACAAACTAGCCGCAGATGGACACGAGTGACAAATGTAACCTAGTCTATATAGCAACGGGGTCCTATATTCTTCAAAGTTTTTTTTTCGAATTAACTGAAAAACGAAGTATTTGTGGACATATATTTATATGGACTTTTGTTCTTGTTTTCGTGTGAGGATCCCACCCAAAATTTTGCAAAAGTATTTTACATACTCTCTCTCTCTCTCTCTCTCTCTCTCTCTCTCTCTCTCTATATATATATATATATATATATATATATATATATATATATATATATATATATATATATCAATATATATATATATATATATATATATATATATATATATATACACACACACAGTCATCCACACTCTGTTTCACTGTATCACAGTTCCTCAGTGTGGCTAGACGTCCGATTGCTTTAAGCCGACATCGAAAAACAACTAATTTGACATGTCAGATATCTTATCCCTAGGCCATCGTCGCACATTAGAAAGGTAGGGAATTTTAAGGTGTTTTTCTACGAAATACGCCAGCAACTCGGAGAACTCAATTCTTCAAGTAAGAGGAGTATATATATATATATATATATATATATATATATATATATATGGACATTGAAGTCAACACTCAGAGGCGACAGGCTGTTTCATGCTAGACGCAATCGTCAGACCGCCTGAACTATATATATATATATATATATATATATATATATATATATATATATATATATATAATTGTTATTATTATTATTATTATTATTAGATAAATAGATAGATAGATTGAGATACAAAGGGAGAGATAGAAAGTGATAAGGATAGATAAAGTATTATATATGGAATCGGCTAATATATATATATATATATATATATAGACAGAGAGAGAGTGAGTGAGTGAGTTAGTGAGTGAGTGAGTGAGTGAGTGAGTGAGTGAAAAATTGATAGACACTGATGCATTCCACACAAGACTTATAGAGGTGCACAATTACATACAATAAACTTATTTAGAAAGAGCGGAATCCCTAACACAACAATTAACACTAAATGTGGAGGTGGTCGAAATCTTTGGCAAGAATCCAATTTTCTTTAAAAAAAAAAAAAAAAAAAAAAAGATATGAAATTTAAAATGAAATATAAAAAGGAAAATAAATGTGTCTTTTCGTAAAAGGAAAGAATTTTATAAATTCATGAATTTACTTTCGATTAAATTTGCGTTCATCATCTTCAGTTTTATTAGTTTGTCTATCCGGTTCTCGGGGGTTGGAAGGAGTTTGGAAAAAGTCACGTCGGCGCAGATATTGTCAGGCTGACGACAGCGATTTTCAAGAAATGAGAGAATTAATATTGGAATATAAAGAAAATTTGCGAGAATATTAAAGAGGCAAAGAAGAAAAATGGTGGAAGGCGAAAAACACGGGGCTTCAAATTTATGACTGAAAAGTATAAAAAAGTTTATGAATATTATTTTCAATTTAAATGATAAGTATTAATGTTTGGATATAATTACGAACCCAAATTTTATGTCTGTATATATAACCAATCAGACGGACACATACACAGATACAGAAACAGAGTTTTACACGCACATGCATATATGTGTATGTGTGTCTGTGTGTATATGAGTGTGTGTATATATATACATATATATATATATATATATATATATATATATATAGGGAGATAGAGAGAGAGAGAGAGAGAATGATAATTTGAGAGACTGCTGTTTTTTCAGTGGTTTCCTAATAGATTTAAGGCAAGCTGGCTTTGTGATAAAGTGCTCAATATCGAAGACAGAGATAAAGAGTTAATAGAATTAACAAGAAATGTTTTACTTATCTCCGTCACGCAAATACTGCCAACTTAAATGAAAAAAATAAAATTCCATATTAATTATATGCATGTCTGTGTGCGCGTGTTTGTATGTATGTATATAAAAACACGCAAAATTCTTAACAGTTCATATATATATACATATATATATATATATATATATATATATATATATAAACGTATATATATATATATATATATATATATATATATATATA
>OZ010585.1:53288590-53296090 GCA_963932145.1 Acanthosepion lycidas
TACATTGTAATAAATTTATTTGATAAGTACCGGCATCTGAAGTGGTGTTGTATTTATTTTTCTTCCTAATTATATCTCTGATTATCTTAGGCGTGTTACGGTTTTTTGGGTATATATACATATATAACTAGTGAGACAATCCAAATGACTTAACTTCCTTTATAGTCTACCAATAGAAGGTTAACCAATCAGAAGCCGTAGAACATTGTATCCGTCGTGTATGAAGGCGGCCATCTTTGTTTACCCTCCAGAAGGACCAGTGCCAACTTAACAGGCGAAGATGATAAAAGGAAGAACTACGCTCTGTTACTTTGCTACGATATCCACTGCGAACCTGAACTACGCTTTCCTACTGTCTCCGAAATATTCACTGCTGACCTCTGGATTCTATACTCGAAGACGACCGTCATGAAAATGTCTAACAAGGCGTGATGTTAAAAACCCTAGTATTAGGGACAACTAATACATTCATTCCCCTTTTACTCGTTTTCAACATAAATCTATTTCTAGTTATCTTTTGCTTCATACTTTTCTTTCTTTCCCTTTCTATAGAGTCCTTTCTTTCTTTTTTTTACCCTTTCCATATCTTCATCATCTACTTTTTTCTTCACTCTCTACGTCAAATTAGATTCATTGTTCCAACAATCTCTTCCATCCTCACGTTCATTTGTTTCCTCTTCTACTTTTGTTTTTTGTTTTTTTTCTTTCAGTTTTCTCTTTTTGCTCTTTTTACTTCAATTTAATCATTTAACTCCAAACTAGAACATAAAGCCACTACGATGCAAGGGGTTACTGAAAAATGAAAGGCAATGAGAAAAACGAAAACACCATTAAGGTGAGACAAAAAAGAACAGCAATTAAGAAGACAGAAGATAACGATTGAATTACATTTAAATCTTTATGAATAAAGTTGATTGGAAAGCAAGAAGCAGAAAGAGAGATCCTCACGCGCGAAGTGCGAGAGAAGAAACTATTAGCATAGAACATACGGTTATATGCAACCATTTAAACCGTAAGTTGACAGACATTGCTGCTAATCGAGCAGTATGCGCTGATTTATAAAGTCTAGGTACCAAAGAAGAAAGATCATTAGACAACTACCATGAACGTTTCTCTAGAAAAGGCACAGAGAATCTACGTTACTTCAGTGGGAAAGTAACTGGATCCGAGATGCCAGGTCAGGACCAGTAATACTGCGGATTCTTCTTTGTATTTTATCAATATTTAAATATATCTTCTTTAATCAATATTTAAATTTTTTTTTATTTTTTATTCTTTTTTTTTTTGTATTTTATCATTTCTAAATGCATATCAGAAGCACCAGGCCGGATTGTGGTAGCAATATTCAATGCTTGTATGAATAGTAGTCTTATAAATGTGAAAGACAGATTCTAAAAAAAAAAAAAAAAAAAAAAAGAGAGAAATTATTTAGAATGACAGAGTAAACCAAATTTCCTAGCAGCGGACGTAACAATTGATTCAATATGATCTTTTTACTTCATATCAACGGAAAAAAAAAATTAGCCCAAGTCGCAAACTTCTTTTGCCATCCAATTCTTCTTCTTCCTCTTCTTCTTGAATGAGTGAGAAAGAATGAGGTAGTAATCTAGCGTGAGAATGAGAGTGAGCGACAGAAAGTGAGCATCAGAGTATGGGAGAGTAAAAAAGTGAGAGTGAGAGAGAGAAAGAAAAATAGAAAATAAAGAACTTTAGAAAAAGAAAATGAGTGAAATTGAGTGAGACATGGAAAGAGATGAAGAGATGAGAAAACATTTTCTTTCTTTCTTTTTTCTTTATTCATCATTACTCATTCAGTCTTTTATTTTCCATATCTAGATATACTTCAAACTTCTCTTTATATTTCATTTATAACTATATATATATATATATATATATATATATATATATATATATATATATATATATATATATAGTTATGTATATTTATGTACAGTAATTCCCATTTTATTCATAGATTTTTAGCACTTTTAATTTATAAGTAAATTCACACGATCCCCAAATTCCTTCTTACAATTCATTTTGCATTTTATTATAAATCTCTTTTAAAAAATTCTATTTTTTCCTTCCTTTGTTTACCTGTGATATTTTTTTAAATCTCTCGGAACGCGTACACAACTACATTATATTTTTATTGTGTATTTATTATTTTTATTCTCTTCAGTATTCATCATTTTTGCTGCTACTTTTGCTGTTGTTGTTCAGCCCCACATAACTACAGTTGAGGCCAAAACCAGAAAGGGGTGAGGTGCCGACTTAACGCATAAAATAAGCTCCGGGCCATTTTTGACGCGTTAAAAATCTTGTTCATACATAAGCTTCTAATTTCTTTCAAAATACATTGTCAAGAATAAACGCGTGAAAAGAATTCAGTTCTATTCGTAAAGCTATAAAAAAAAAAATGATATATATTTTATTCTTTTTTCTTTTAAAATTTGTTGTGTAATTTTTTTATTTTTTTAAATAAGCGGTAAAGATTTTGTAATTATTGAAATTCATGTGTTCGAATTTAGTCTGTATGTGTGTGGTCATTCGACTTACCGAGGATTTTGCCCATCGCAGAGTATATTTAAGCATGCGTAGGTGAATACTTGCTTGTGTTTTTACAGAAAAAATTTTTATAAAATATATTGGAAGATTTAAATGTGTATAAATATATTCGCGTACCGGACTATTTGAAAATAAGTTATATATATATATATATATATATATATGTGTGTGTGTGTGTGTGTGGTTAGATATCTCTCTCTCTCTCTCTATATATATATATATATATATATATATATATTATATATATATATATATATATATATATATATATATATATATATATATATATATATATATATATATATATATATATGTGTGTGTATAATATATATATATATATATAACAAGAAGGAACAGTCAGATTTTTAATCCGAAGTTCTTTAGCATTTATTTAAAAAAAAAAAGTGCTCGGTATACAGTAGAGCATAATAGTAAAATTATTTTTTTTTAAATATGTCTCCAAAGCAACACAGAAATTACTATGTTTCGAAACCGAAACTTAAATCTTAAATTAAACTTAAAATGTGAAGATTAGTGTCTCTTATATCCGGGCTTCTCTTATATCCGGGTTTGGTCTATTTTGTTTAGGTAAGTATGAGAACACTTCATATAACGTTTTTTACGTACAGAACACTAGTTTATTTAACAGTTATAGACATAAAAAACACAGACAAAAATACATTTTCAATCAGTTTTCAAAATAATTCAATCAAAAATTATTTTTCCTTAAAAAAGTCAGTCATTTTTGATTGTACAGAAATCTCTTTGTTAAAATCATGAACACTTTCATACACTCCGTAAATCATTTTCAATGCGCCATCAGGATTACTCCCTTTTGCTTTAAAGTAGGCTGTCAGAGTTTCAAGCGCATTCAATGCAGCCAGAGAATTTGGCACTGGTTTATCACTTTCAGAAACTTCAGCACTTACGCTTTCAGCATCATCATCTTCGTCAAAATCTTGATCATCCGATTTTATACCACGTGTGATGTCCGTGTCAGTCAGTTCTCCATAACATTGTGTACGGTCGTCGAAGCTGATAAATTCGTCAAAATCTGTTTGCTCCATGCCCGATGGTGGAGAAACTTGATCATTTTCGTCGAGAAATTCTTCCACTTCAGCCTGTGATTCAATGACAAAGCCGGCCTTTTTAAAACAATTTTGAATTGTTGACGGTTTGACCATGAAAAGTTCTCGCTTAATCATGTGCATGGCTTTCAAAACAGTTATCTGTTTGGCCACCTCGGACAGCGGCACTGGCGGTGTAGCATCGATCGCTGCGATTTGCATTCGAACAAGTTCCCGACGATAATACGCTTTGAATGAACGAATGATGCCTTGATCAAAAGGTTGAATGAGACTGTTTGGTGGCATGAACGAAAATTTGATGTTTGACAGATTTGTACCCGGCAGTAAGTTATGACAAGTTTCATTGTCCAAAAACAGAATAATCTTTCGATTTTGAGCAATCATTTTTCGATCAAGCGTTTTCATAACGTCAGTAAACAGCTGACTAGTCATCCAGGCTTTACGATTAGCGAAGTAAGAAAACGGCAGAGTTTTGACATTTTTAAAGCAGCGTGGTTTTGCCGACTTACCAACAACTATACAGCTTGCTTTTCACTGCCGTCCATGTTTGTGAACTGAAGCATCGTGAGTCTCTTTGGGAACTTTTGTCCCATTTGACTGTTCGTCACCGGCAAATCGCAAAGATCCAGATGGCATGGCTTTGTAGAAAATTCCCGTTTCATCACAGTTCCAAACATCTTTTGGATCATATCCACGAAAAAGTTGCGGCAAAACGTTTGTCACCCACTCGTTGGCAGAACCGTGATCTGCTGACGTTGATTCGCCGTGAAATTTTTTGAACGAAACGTTATTGGCCTGCTTCCAGAGCATGAGCCAGCCATTGCTTGGTTCAAAATCATCTTCAAGATTTACGGCCAGTTGTGATGCTTTCTGCCTGATGACGTGATCGGTGACGGTAGCCCCATGAGCACACGCTTGCATAAACCATTGTGTAAGCCCTTCGTTAACGTCCTTGTGCACGGATTGGCGCTTTCGTTTGCGATTCATTTGCATGCAAGATCTGAGGTCGTCTTCTTTCTTGAGAATTTTTGCTGCTGTTGAATAACCGATTCCGTACTTTTTGACTGCAGCGGCCAGTTTGAGTTTCTTCACTTTGACATCGTCGAGGAGCTCCAACTGTTCAGAAATGCTCAGAGTTTTTCGTTGAGACGCCGACATCACTAATCGCAATGATCGCCAGCAAACGGTTTTCAGTGGCAAAATTAACAAACAGACAAACTTCTGACTCAACAGAACAGCGGGTAAAGTGAAAGTGCTGTCCAGTAAATGCAACGACAAGCAAAGTCGGCAAAAAAGCGGGCGGCGCTACCCTTAGACACACAAAGCAAAATCATAAGGTAGAGGGTGTCTCCTACAGACACAGATTGGACACACCGTGTCTCTAGACTAGTCAAGATTAAGTCATTGAACTTCACTCTCTCTCTAACTGACCTCTGTTTGACCGATTTACGACATCACACTGTCACTCAAAACGAACTCTCTTATATCGGGTTGGACGGGACCAGAGAAAATTTCTCTTATATCCGGGTTTGTCTTATACCCAGGTATCTTATATCCGGGTTACACTGTATAAGAGATCATTGAAGTCAACACTGAGAGGCGACAGGCTATTTCATGCTAGACGATTGCGTCTGACATCAAAGAGCCTATCACCTCTGAGGGTTGACTTCCATGTTCACTTTTATATTTACATACGCTCTGTCCCTGATATTGAGCACTTTGTTCCCGAAATACACCACATCTTAAAACTACATTTCTTCACACACACACACACACACACACATATATATATATATATATATATATTTTTTTTTCATCCACCAACAAGCTGTTTTGCTGTATCACTTAGTTTGGCTAGACGTCCGACTGCTCCAAGCCGAGATCGAAAGCCGACTGATTTGCCATCAGTCAGATATTTTACCTCTAGGCCATATGTTATCAAGAAATTCCCAACATTAATCTACTTTTGTGGAACCAATTCTATTGTCAGAACAATGGTCTTAATTAACCTTTTCTTAAACGTATCATAAAAGATGATGTTCGCTGCCAGAGGTAGGGGAGAGACAAAGATAAATGTTAACAACTGAATCCAAACATTGAGCTCCATGGAAGATAGGTAATGTTGCCTGCATGTGATGGGACCATCGGGGTATTATTCATTTAGAGTTCTTAAAAGTGTATTAAACTGTTATAGAAATGGTTCATAGAAGAATATATTTAGAAAGGTCTTAGCAGAACTAAAAGTTCTATTGTTAGACATGATCTTAACAGCATACAGAATTTCCCAACATTAATCTACTTTTGTGGAACCAATTCTATAGTCAGAACAATGATCTTAATTAACCTTTTTCTTAAACGTATCATAAAAGGTGATGTTCACTGCAAGAGGTAGTGGAGAGACAAATATAATTGTTAACAACCGAATCCAGACACTGAGCTCCATGGAAGATAGGTAATGTTGTGTCTGCATGTGATGGGACCATCAGGGTATTATTCATTTCAGTCAGTTATGTGACATGCGTGATACACGCTTAGGCGATCATGTATCTTTCGATACATGACAGACTCAGTAGGTTGCCATTTCTTTCTGCGGCAGACCATTTGCCATCCAAGGCTATAGAACCCGGTTTAATGCCTCTCCCAAGGGAGCAAGTAACTTGGGCCTCTCCCAAGGGAGCAAGTAATGGAATGTAATGGATTCGACTGGAATTCGAACTCGGTTCTCCGATTCCTCAATCCGAGCCGTTATCCTTTTCTCCACTGTTTAAAGTTTTTAAAAGTATACTAAACTCTTATCTGATATCTGTCCTTCTGTAAGACAGTAAGTACTGGACAATCTTCTCAAAGATCAAGAAGAGATTTAAAGAAAAAGAAATGTGTTTCTACTGCTGGGGAAACCATGAACCGAACAAGTTATACAGAAAATGGAAACAAAAAGGAAATTTAGACTTTAACATTAGGAAGAGATAGTTATGTTTTCTGAGGAATACATTGAGGACAGAGGGCGTGGAAAAACTTATAAATCCGGGTAAGAGAGAGGCAAAAATGAACAGAGGAAAACAACGCATAATATACTTAGTAAATGGATTGACCGATAAAGTCCTACAACAAAAAAATTCTCGCATTGCCATATTAGGAAAAAACACATTCAACCTTAGCGTCGCGACTGCACGCACAAAAGTTTGTATCAGTTATCAATAAGAGATTTAAAAAAAAAAAGAAAAAAAAAAAGAAGACATATTTCGAATCGCATTATATTGCTACCTGAATTTTACCAAAAACAAAATAATTCCCATACCTGAAGTTGACTTAATGTACAGTCGAAAGAACTTCCGTATTTAAGAAAGACTTTATACAGCTTGTAATTTAAAACAAAAACAAAAACAAGAATCATAATATTCATCGAGTGATTGGTAGGTTAATGCATCTTCAAACTTTTGTTAGCGAAAGGATTTCGTCATTTTATATCATTAACTTTACTAATTTGCTTTTTGTATGAATGATTCGTTGTAATATACATATATACATACATACATACAAACATATATATATATATATATATTATTTATTATAATTTTATCATATAACAAAACCATTTTACTCACTACAAAGGTCCAACTTGGTTTCAGTGCATTTCAACTGCTCTTCGACGGGGGAGAATCGATTGAGTGAAATGGTTTTGTCCATTTGATAAAATTATAATAAATAATTATCGCTCTACTGTCGGTATCGAGCCCTCTTTTGGATTAATGCTGTGAACGTTGGAATTTATATATTATTTTCGTTCTCATCGCATCGGATATATATATATATATATATATATATATATATATATATATATATA
>OZ010585.1:53301090-53416090 GCA_963932145.1 Acanthosepion lycidas
GTCCGGTTTGCATGAGAGTAAAAAACTTAAGCGTAGGTCTGGTTTTCCCAAGAGTCCATAGGTAGACATAGGCGCGGTTTGCATCAGAATCAGAAACTTAGGCGTAGGTCTGGTTTTCCCAAGAGTGAATAAGGTAGACATAGGCTCGGTTTGCATAAGAGTAAAAAACTTAAGCGTAGGTCTGGTTTTCCCAAGAGTCCATAGGTAGACAGGCGCGGTTTGCATCAGAATCAGAAACTTAGGCGTAGGTCTGGTTTTCCCAAGAGTGAATAAGGTAGACATAGGCTCGGTTTGCATAAGAGTAAAAAACTTAAGCGTAGGTCTGGTTTTCCCAAGAGTCCATAGGTAGACATAGGCGCGGTTTGCATCAGAATCAGAAACTTAGGCGTAGGTCTGGTTTTCTCAAGAGTGAATAAGGTAGACATAGACCCGGTTTGCATCAGAGTCAGAAACTTAGGCGTAAGTATGGTTTTGTAAAGAGTCCAAAAGGTAGACATAGTTCCGGTTTCCTCGAAACTCAAAAAGGTAAACAGTTCTAGTTTGAATAAGAAACAAAAAGGTAGACATTTTTTAAGTATTTCACCCCAAGCAAGGCGGGACTGCCACCAGAAAGCAAGGGATTACTGAGAGTGAGAGCAAGAGTTAAGAGTGGTGCTTGAGGAAAGAATATAGAGAAGCACGGGGATTAGGATTAAGGCATCAGAAAATGTCGGTTGACATTACATTTGAATATTTGAAGATTATAGCTATCATGGAAGCAAGTAGGAGAAAGCTAGTTCCACTGGTGGAAAGTGAGAGAGAAGCTATTGGATTAGAAGAGGCGGTTGCATTTAACTGTTTCGACAGTGAAAGTGTTGGACCAAGATGCCAACTTAGTAGCATACTTAAATTCATGCAGTTGGGGTACCAGTAAAAGTAGTTCGTCAGAGCTCGGATTTCATAACAGGCAAAAAGGTAGATACAGGCCTGGTTTAGTTGAGAGCATAAAACTGTTGACAGAGATCCGGTTTCCAATATGCTCAAAAATGTAGACATATTTCTGGTTTAAACGAGAGTTAAAAAGATAGACATAGGAGCGAAGACCTCGGTCCCGTTTCCAAGAGACACAAAACGATAAATATAGGTTCGCTTTTCGCGAGACTCAAATGGGTTGACATAGGTCCAGGTGACACAAGATGGAAAAAGCTAGAAATAGGTTTGGTTTAGAATCATTAGGTATATTGGCATTTGGTCCGAGTGTCAAAATTTCCAGTTTGCACGAGACGCAGATAGGCAAAGGCTCGGTTTGCACAAGAATAAAAATAAGTTGTCACAGGTTCCATTTTCATGGGAGTCAAAAAAATAAACAGAGTGTATAATATACAGTGATAATGTTTTTTTAAGGATTTCACCCCAAGCAAGGCAGGAATGCCATTAGCACGCAAGATGTTATAGAGAGTGGGAGCAAGAGTAAAGAGACACGATTGAGGAAAGGATAAAGAGAAAGATGGGGAATTAAATCAAGACATCAGAAGATGTCGATTGATATTACATTTGAATATTTGAAGATTATAACTGTTAGGGAAGCAAGTAAGAGGAAGGGAGTTCCTCGGACGGGAAGTGTGAGGTATGAAGCATTGGAGTAGAACAGACGGCTATATTTAACCGTTTTGACAGTGAAAGGGTGGGACTGAGATTCCAATCTAGTAACACGCTTAAATTCATGAAATTTGGGAACCAGCGGAAATAGCTCCTCGGAGCAGTTACCGTGAAAGTACCTGTAGAAATGAAAGAGGGAAGTGACGGCACGTCTGTAAAAAAGTGACTGAAGATGAGATACCAGACCAGGAGCATCCACGTTGCATATCCGTCTGGATTTTATCGAGGACCTTGAGACGAACATCGGGGATTCCAGACCATATATAGCAGCAGTTTGCATATCGGCCTACAGGGATTTCTTAACTGAACCCTTGATTTAATTTACGGTTGTAGTAGATTGTTCTCATTCCATTTTCTCACTATGTCTAGGGATATCTCATTTTTTTCATACGGATTAGTTATTGCTCGCCCGTTTGCACTGAATCCAATTCCACACTGCTCGACCGCAATGACTTAGTAGATTAAAACGTTGGTACATGAATTTGGTGACATCGTGATTGTGTCTGGTTTGGGAAACGGAATAGCAATAACTGAGCAGTACTTAAAATAAGAGAAAGACGATATTACTAGACATGGGCAGTAGAGCGAGAACAATCAAGTAGATTGTCAGTTTAGAACTCTGTGTAGATCGATATAAACCTGAAAAAGGCCGGAAGCACCTTGGCCGAAACGTTGTGATAACAACAAAGATGAGGACAATAGTCCGAATTGAAACAATGTAAATAATTCAGACAGAAATTCAGACAGAAATTAAATTCAAAGTTGATTCTTACAGATTTCTCATTTGGCTGCAGACATCAATCTGTAACCTTGACTCTACTTCTCTGAATGATATGGGGAATAACCATTGCATGCCTATCCTCATATTGTTTTGTGATAATTTGTCGGTTGATATGCTTTTCCTACTATTTGGAGTGTAGAAAATAAATTTTACATAAATTCAACTGAAACTTTTTGGAAAAATCGTTTTAACAATTACAGACTAAATCTAACGGTAAATACAAAAACAACACTTCTCTCTCTAAAAATTATTGGCAATCAAAGGACGGTGGTAAAAAACCGATAATACGCGGGAAATAATAATGAACTAAATCTTACAATGGTAAAAGCGAAAATGCAACCTTTGTCGTGTAGAAAAATTATTAAAAAAATAAATAACTAACTTAATTTACTAAGTAAGAGAAATGAATTAATCGTCACATGTAGATATAAAACTAAATACCTCTTGAAATATGTTGAATCAGTTTGATTGCAACTCAAGACTAACTTAATTTTGTTTAACTCATTAATTTTTAAGTGTATGATTATATAATGACTAGCTCGTATTAGCAATTTTCTGTGTAACTACATGTATGTTCAGGTCTTTATTTTACATAACATATTATTTTATATATTATTATATAAAAAGCATATATTAAATACATATTAGTCATAATCTTTATGTTATATATTTGTCATCACTTTTATATTGGAAAGATGTGTATATCTAAATGTATGGTCTTAAAATTATTTTCAGTGTGTATATGCGTACATATGAAATGTTTCTTGAATGTCTTTTACGTGTTTGTTTTCATTATAATATATATATATATATATATATATATATATATATATATATATATATATATATATATATATGTATGTATATTATAATGAAAACAAACACGTAAAAGACTATGGTGATATTTATTTTGTTAGAATCGAAATATCACCATAGTCTTTTAAGTGTTAGTTTTCATTGTAATAATTATTATTTTCTCTGTTTTTGACATTGAGCTCTCTGGATTTATATTTCTTTTTGGAATAGCCATACGGTTTACCAAATATTATAATCATATATATTTGTAGTGTGTAAGAGTCGGTCTGATATGTTAGGATCGAATCTTCGATTCTAACGAAATAAATATCACCATAATCATTTAAGTGTTTGTTTTCATTATAATAATTATCATTTGCTCTGTTTTTCACATTGAGCTCCCAAGATTTATATCCCTTTTTGAAATATCCATTCGTATTACTAAATATTATAATCATATATATTTGTTGTGTGTAAGAGTCGGCCTGATGAGTTGGGATCGAATCTAACGAAATAAATATCACAATGGTCTTTTAAGTAATTGTTTTCATAATAATAATTATTATTTGCTCTGTTTTTGAAATTGAGCTCTCTGGATTTATATCCCTTTTTGGAATATACACACGTATTACCAAATATCATAATCATATATATTTGTTGTGTGTTAGAGTCGGTCTGATGAGTTGGGATCGAATCTAACGAAATAAATTTCACCATGGTCATTTAAGTGTTTGTTTTCATAATAATAATTATTATTTGCTCTGTTTTTGAAATTGAGCTCTCTGGATTTATATCCCTTTTTGGAATATACATACGTATTACGAAATATCATAATCATATATATTTGTTGTGTGTTAGAGTTGGTCTGATGAGTTGGGATCGAATCTTCGATTCTAACGAAATAAATACCACCATGGTCATTTAAGTGTTTGTTTTCATTATAATAATTATCATTTACTCTGTATTTGACATTGAGCTACCATGATTTAAACTCCTTTTTGAAATATCCATACGTATTACCAAATATTTTGATCATATATATTTTTTGTGTAAGAGTCGGTCGGATGAGTTAGCATCGAATCTTCGATTCTAACGAAATAGATATCACAATGCAATGCAGCAACAGTTAACGTCTGAGTAGTTATGTGTGTTAGATTTCGCAGGAGTTTTCTCGTTAATGCCAATGACACCGGCTTCCATTAGAAATATATTTTGAACATTATACAGAAAAACGTATTCATCCAACAACCACGAATACATTACTCTATAATTTTTAAAGACATTTAATTTTTTATGACTTACGGGCATATCATGTTGAAACACCGGTTCACTGAAGTTAAGCAACGCTGAAACTAGATGGGTGAGGGTTGGGAGATACGAGGTACTGGGAGCCTGAATGTACGGCTTTTGTAATGGATAAGAACCTGAAATGAGAAATAGAAGAGGCAAGTTCAATTCCGGTCGAGTCCGTTATATTCACACGTGCAGAATACGCATGGGAAAGGTATGAACCCCCCACTTCTCTTCCCAGCTATCGGTTAAATAGTAAAATTTGTATCAGAAAGTTATTATTATTTCCAAAAGTACTCTTACAATCCCCAAATAAGTTGATAAGCTGTAGAAAACATCAATCAATCAATATTTTTATAATACAAGTGTCTAATTGATTTTCCAGAAAAAAACATTGTATTAGTAACAGAATTTTCATAAAATGTATGTACATATATGTACACACAAATACATATAAAAATGTAAACTACATCCACACACACACACATATATATATACAGGTGCGATAGGCAAATTGTTGGCATATATTTATAGTTTAGCGCATGCGCGTTGTTCGTTTTTTATTTTGTCGATTGCACACTATCGTAGGGTCAGTTGGGCACCGTCTTTGAGTTATAACGCAAATCAATACGGCAAACATTTGGAAAAGGCATGCTGTTCTGCTTGGAATTTGCACTGGAATGTCTAATACGAACATTTCAAGCCGTTTCGGTGTCAATCTGAGAACAGTGCTGAGGATTCGGAAAGAGTTGGATGAGTCTAATGGTGATTGCGAAGGTACGGAAGCTCAATTTGACTGCGATCAGAATTAATCTCATTTTTCTGTTGTTGTTATAGATTAAACAGTCCATATCACGAATATTCTCCTCCCCACCAACAAACGAATTTATAAAATTTGATATAAGGTCCAGTTTGCTATTTAAATTCAATGTAAATTGAATCCTTCCTGTGGAAATAAAACGAAAACTAGCTTATAACCACGTGATTTCTTAAAATGAAAAAAAAAATGAAATTTCTAATCTAGATGGGTTTTTTTTTTTTTCATATATTACTATCGATGAGTTAATGAGCACGTAACCAAGTTGTTAGAACGTTCGCATTCAGACCCGGGTTCGAATCTCACCATGGTCGATTTGTCAGGAAGGAGTCTTTCTGATGTTATCGGACTTGTGGGAGCGATCCCAGCGGGCGGCCCCTTTGGAAAGTGCCTGAAAACCGAACAACGGGTTGACCTAAGCCTTGTGAGTGAAATGAGATAGACGGAAAATTTAAGCTCTGTTAGCACGAAGTCACAAATCGTCGTGACCGAGGTCTTGAGCGTGCTGGCCTTGTTCAAATTGTTGATCACGCTAGATAACAAGCTCTTTCGCAGAAAATGTAACTAAGGTCTCCTCAGCCTAGTTACAGTATAAACCAAAGTGGGCTCTGTGGGTGTTGAACAAACACAAATACACCAGAGCAAGCGTCTGCAATAGGGATTGGCTAACTGTCCTAATAGACGGGTATCTTCGAATACGAGTGGCCAGCTATGCATATATACTATCGTTAAAGCATTCTAGATTACCAATGCAAAAAAATAATAATTTCACTTACTTCCGTCGCAAAAGCAGGTTTTTATTAGATTCTGTAGTTGGGCGGAGGTGAATTTACATTCCTATTAACTTTTATAATTCCCCGAAAGATGTTTGTACGAAAACAAAAACAAAAAAAAACAAAAAAAACATTGCTCTTTTCTTTTTAATATATCCACTTTTCTCTCGTTGAATCAACTATAACCTCTTAACAATATCTATATCTATCTATCTATCTATCTATCTATCTATATATATATATATATATATATATATATATATGGTGGACTCCGCCGTTGTATTCGATGCAGGAAGATCAATCTGCTTAGTTTCTAGGAACCGACAATCCAGACACCAGCACATATGACTTGATTATAGTGCTGGAGGTTTTGTACAGAAACAACCACACACTATATATATATATATATATATATATATATATATATATATATATATATATATAGAGAGAGAGAGAGAGAGAGAGAGAGAAAGATAGTGAGACAGAGAGAGAGACAGAGATAGATAGATAGATAGATAGATAGATAGATAGATAGATAGATAGATAGATAGATATACCGAAGTATAGGATTGGGGTATACGGAATAAATTCCAATAACCAAAAAATACTATTCTTAAAAGAGTGTTCAATACAGAGTAGGCAAATATAATTATTATTATAATAATAGCTATTTTGTTTCAACACCTCTGGTGTCTTATCAAGTGATGGTGTTGAATGTAGAATAAAGGGTTTTAAAAGGTCCTTTTAAAACCCCTTATTCTACGTTCAACGAAATGCCTATTTTTGTACTGATTTTATAACTTATTTATGTTATAATTTTCGAATATATATTTATATATATATATATGTATGTATATACTCATTCACAAACATACAAACAAATAAAATTATTCATATATATGTAGAGAGAGATAGTTATGCATGTGATTATATAGCTTACCATATTTCCAAAGAATGAGTATAAACTGTAGGCATATCAAGACACATAACATCACATATATATGGTTATTTCATGATTATAAAACCATCCCTATAGATATACTCATCCTTCCTATATAAAAGAAAAGGCAAAATATATAACATGTATATTAAAACAAACTAGACGAGGTACTCGGACGTGCATGGCTGTACCGCCTTGTACATTCGCACCCCCCTGTCTAGAAATGTTTGCCTGCGTCCATGCTTCCATGCATCATTCGTTGTTATATTAAGATACTCCTCCACCTCATCTTTTTTACGGTGTGTCCCTCGCCTTTGATTGTTCTTAAGAAATAAATTCCCTCAATAAAAACTCCGTGTGTGGTCGTTGCTCTGGGTTAAATTACTTCAATGTTTTAGATATTCAGTAAATTTCCCATGCCCGTAATAAATTTCAAATAGCATGGCATTGATTACAAATCTAATAATCAAACAAAAACAGGGATGAAGCGTCAGAGCTTGATTCAACTACAAGTGCAAACGCATGAACGCCCCTCATTCTTCGTACGTTTACTGTAAAGCTGGCGTTAATAAGAGGTTCTTCAGAAACTTTCCCCTTTTAACGCTTCAATAATTCTTCTCAAGCAATCTTTGCATCCAGGTTCGTTCGAATGTCAATCGCGGATGGAATCATATGAAGAAACTATTACCTAAATGGCAAAAGCCGATTTTGTACCTAGTTTGTCGCAGATTTCGTCCACTTAACTCAAATAATCTAAACCAAATATTCACGAAAAAGAATTTGTGTGTCATATGTAATTTACATGGCAAATTTGGAAATTATCGGATGAAAAACTAGGGAGTTATGGCCAAAAAACGGACTTTGTGTGCAGTTTTTATGCTGTTTTTTTTCGTGAGCGGCACTAAAACCACGTTATCTAATTTCTTGCATGATGACAATGTTTTTGCGACATGTTTGAAGAAAATCTGATAAAAAATGAGGAAGTTATTCAAGTTTTCATTTAAAGTAGTACTAAAATAATGATTTGGGACTATTTTTGTGTGAAGCCAATGTCGAAGGAAAGTTTCAAGCACTTACATCAACCTCGAGCGTTGAAGCTATTAAGTGCAAAGAACATCAGCTCATACAGTAGAAAAATTTGTTCGCGTCTAAATTTGCGTTGATTTTTGCAATAAGTCGTACCCACCTTCAGTTTATCGATTATCCAGCTATGGGGGAGGTTTGGGACTGGAGATTGAAAAATTGGTCTTGACCGACCTTGGTAAATTTGCAACATGTGTGTATATTTTCATCTATATATTATATATATTTATATATTATATTATATATATATATATATATATATATATATATATATATATATATATATATATATATATATATATGGTTGGATTGATGTGATCGTCAGACAAACTCTGAGTTTGTCTGACGATCGCAAAAGCGTGAAACCCAGGGTCACAAACTCACATCAATCCAACCAAATATGTTAGCTCTATCTCTGATATTGAGCGCTTTCTAATAAGTACCGCGCATATAATATATAAATAATTATATATATATATATATATATATATATATATATATATATATATATATATATATATATACACACACTTTCACACACACACATATATATATATGTGTGTGTGTGAAAAGTGTGTGTATATAAATATAAATATATATATATATATATATATATATATATATATATATATATATATAGACACCATCAAATATGATAATCCATAATATATATATATATATATATATATATATATATATATATATATATATATATATATATATAGATAGATAGATAGATAGATAGATAGATATACACACACAAGTTGAGGCAAGTATTAGGATAAAACAAAAAATTAAAACAATAAAGACATACAAAAATAAAAGAAAAGAAAATTCCGAAATAGGATGGCGTAGAAAATTGACAGCAAACGCAAAAAGAAGTTAATAAAAGAAAATTGCAAAAAAAAAAAAATATAAGTGTTCATTTCAACATTACCAAGGACTGACAAAAGTGCATTCAAATGGCGGGTGTTTTGAATGAATATCAGATCAATTAAGACTTGATGATGCCAACATTAGAAACAGGCTGAATGTTGTTGAGAATTACCAATTTTAACCATATTTTTAACCACGGTTATTTTTTTAACTGGTTTACATTTCTACGTTTTTAAATATTTGAGGAATGTGTCCACTTCTTGCTTCGTTATGATTGGATTATTTTTTTTCGCTAGTTATATAATTACTCACTTAGATATTGTTACGATGGGATATGGATTTTTCAATATTTCTAACACAGCTGTAATTGATCTTTACGTTATTTTTAGTAAAACGTCTTCCATAATTCTGCTGAGTTATTTAAATGCTTATCTATTGACTTGAGAAAAATTCTACAGACATTAGTTTTTACATTGCGGCTATAAGGACGGTTTAAACGAAAACATGTTGCGGTGTCTTTTCTTTTTTTAATGTGACCTCCTATGATTTTTAGAAGTATTCTATATTTACTTTGTGTTTTGATTTCTTCTAAGGCTTTTTGCATACTCAACATTAGCTTTATCTAATAGTTCCATATTAGTAGAGTTGTGAATCTATATTGTATTGATTTATGCAAATAGTTAAGTATAGTAGGGGGGATATTTGACTCGCTAATTACGTATTTATTGTTTTGTATATATTTTATATACAGTTTATGTCTGCTAATATACAAATTCATAGTTATGTCGAGAAAGTTGATTACTTTATCATTTGGTGTTGTGGTAATTTTTAGTTCATAATATTTGAAGAATTTAATGAGTGCTTTTCTTATATATATATTAGGTTGGTGCAAAAATAATGTCGTTTTTTGACGTATTTTTAACGTCAAAAAACGACATTATTACGTCATTATTTTTGCACCAACCTAATATATATATATAGAGAGAGAGAGACAGACTGACAGAGGCTAGCAGAGAAAAAGAAAGCGAGATGCGTTCATTTCTTTGTATTAGGTTGGTGCAAAAATAATGACGTAATAATGTCGTTTTTTGACGTTAAAAATACGTCAAAAAACGACATTATTACGTCATTTTTTTGCACCAACCTAATAGTATATTATTTGAAATGAAGCATCTTTTAAATAGGAACATCGAATGAATTTCTTTCTAAATTTTACTGGAACATTTATTTTATTAATTATGACAATTTTTTATTTCATTTTAACTGTCGAATAATAAACAGACATTTTGTTACCAAATATGTCTTGCACTTATTTGGTTGGTGGGAGTCATATCACCGATCCGTATGTGGATATATATTTGTACCTTAAGCATACCTATTTTTGACGATTAACTTCGCAGTCTCTCTTTGTAAGTCAAAATGACAGAAGAGCACACATAATTCCACGCACATACACACACTGATACACATACACACTCTTTCCCTCGCTCTCTTACTCTCACAGCATAAGTATATAAAAAAACTGAAGGAAAATAAATATAGATAACGTAATGAAAAGAAGAAGAAAGTCATGAAGGAAAAACGAAAAAGTATAAAGAGGGAAATAAAAAAGTGGGAAAATGCAAATAATCGAAAAAGAATGTTATAATGAAAAGCAGGAATAGAAACGAATGAGTAAAGAAAGAGAGAAAAAAAATGAAGGAAAAAACATAAATGAAAGAAAAGAAGAAAAAATGGAAACATTTTTCCATTCTTTGAAAAAAAAAGAACAGAAGTATAAACATAAGAAGAGGAGAAAGAAAGAAAGAAAGAAAGAAAGAAAGAAAGTGAAAAAAGAAAGAGGAAAATAGAAAAGAGAAGAAAACTATAAGAATAAGAAGAGGGGAAAGAAAGAAAAAAAGAAACAAACAAACAAACAAAGTGAAAAAAGAAAGAGGAAAAATAAAAAAGAGAAGAAAACTATAAGAATAAGAAGAGGAGAAAGAAAGAAAGAAAGAAACAAACAAACAAACAAACAAACCAAGTGAAAAAAGAAAGAGGAAAAATAAAAAAGAGAAGAAAACTATAAGAATAAAAAGAGGAGAAAGAAAGAAAGAAAGAAAGGTGGGATGGAAGAAAGAAAGAAAGAAAGAAAGAAAGAAAGAAAGAAAGAGAAAAAAAGAATAAAAATAAAAGAGATTAAAATAATAAGACAGAAAGAAAAAAAAAGAAATAGTAGAAACAGAAAGAAGAAGAAAAAGAATACAGAATATCGCTATAAACATGAGACGTGAGTAAAAAAAAAAGAAACAAACAAACAATCAAACAAAGAAATACATGGCAAGAATGAAATATGAGCTCGAATTACAGAAAAAAATCTAGATTAAAACATAAAACAAGAAAAAAAAAGAAAAAGAAAAGCACATAAGAGAGGAAACAAAAATTGAAAACAGCTCGTCAAGATGAAAAGTAAGAAAAAGAAATCATTTATACATATATAATAAATGTGTGTGCGTGCGAGCATGTGTGTCTGTACGTGTATGCGTGTGTGCGTATATAAAATAAACAAAAACAAATAGTTTAAGCGGTAGAAACCAATTGAGACGATAAAAAAGCCGAATTTTCGACTGGATGACGAAAACAAGAATTAATAGAAAGCTAAAAACAGACCAAAAAAAGTAGGAGAGTTCCTTTCCAAGGGAGATCACCTAATGAATTTCATCTTTTTGTTTCGCGTATCAATAGAGGTGAGAGGTGTCGACCAGATTGTCCGAAGGCAGTTGAAAGTGTGGTCTTAGCATGCTACAGGATTCCTACGGTGCAGCAATGATTGAGTTGTCCAATCACAAAGGCACAGAGAGGTGGTGGTAGAGAGGACCCCCTGTCTCTCTCTTCCCGTGTGCCGCTATCGAAAAGATGAAGAGGACGGGTGACTTCAAAGAGTCGCAACGCCAGTTGAAGGACAAAGAGTGAGAATCATACCGACAAACTTTAGCAAGCTTCGCTAAAAGACTACAGTTGGCAAAATCAAAGACTTACAGGAAAATGTGGTGGAGATTATGATTGAACCAGCAGACGGAGTCGTTGTTCTTGGGTTCAATTATAGAATCGACCGTTCCATTCCGGCTATCCAATTTTTATAAAAGCAGCAAGAAATCGCTAACAGTGTGAATCCAAAGCATCCGCTTTGGAGTGTCTTGGAGTCCACATCTCAAAACAAAGATGGGTATTAGAGGCGGATAGACTAAGAGATTAAATCTGTGTGCTTATGGTGTACGTGTGTTGAGTGTCTGTGTGTGTGCATGTGTATGTGTGTGCCTTTGTGTGTTAGATGTTATATCTACAAATCCAATATGTAAAAGTGTATGCCAAATGCATCAATATCTACACAGTTTTCACGCTATCACTTTCTGTCATATCTCTTTCTTAACCTCTCTCTCCCTCCTGTCTCTCTCTCTCCTGTCTCTCTCTCTCCTGTCTCTCTCTCTCTCTCTCTCTCCCGTTCTTTCAAATACTGTCACTCTTTCTATTTATTGATATATACAAAGATTAGCCAGGTCGGGAACTGGGCTAGAAGTGGTGTATGCAGGAAAGTTTGAATAGAGCAATTCTTGCAAGATATAACGATTTTCTCGCGTTCAAAATCGACATTTAACTTTTATGAAGTCGCATGAAAAATAATGGCCGATTTCAGAGTAAACAAGTTAATTTTTATTTATATATTATAACTAGCAGCATGGCCCGGCGTTGCCCGTGCTTTATTCAATAATCGTGCGACTCATACAGCAATCGCTATCACTCGTAACTGGAAAAACCGACACAAAAAAGAATGTTAACAACAAATAATTTATCACACCCAACCCAGTTCTGCGGAACAGAATCTATGTTGAGTTTAAGCAAGCGAATGAGCCAATTGGAGTAAAGTGCCATGCAGATTCAATTTTTTCACACTTGTGACGAATGCAGCTATCGATATGTTTTGCATGCTAGCATGCTAGTTAACATTTGTGTCAATCAGCTATTGGCTCTCACGCTGGCCAATAGAATATTCCTGCCTATTCGTGGCAGCCAGCTATTGGCTCTCACTCTGGCCAGTACAAAATGGCCGCAAACTACATGGAAAAATCGATTATTTCCACTATCGATGGGAGTTGGGAAAGTCGGTCTTGGCCTTCCCGCAAACATGAAGCATGTGCATGTAAATTTTGGTGCAAATCCGTCGAAAATTGCGGCCGTGAATTCGTTACACACACACACACACATCCTGTCTTTTATAGATAGAGATATTTGCAAAAACTATATTACTCATTCCTAATGATTTAAGTGCCCTCTTTGTTTATTTGATATCAATTTCTTTCAGAATTAAACTTTAAGCTTTACATACCCCTCTCCTTAAACTTTTATATAGAGATACTTATTGAGATATTTTTATTTTTTCATATGAGTTCAAGCTTGGTAACAATGCTTCTCAAGCTGCTGACATCATTAACAGATCATGAGGTAAAGAATCCACTAATGATCAGACAGTATCGCGCTGCTTTCTGAAGTTCCGCAGTGGGGAAACGAGTCTTGAAGATCAATGTTGCAGATGACGTCCAGCTATAATTGACAATCAACATATGGAAATACTAGTCGAACAAAACCCACCTCAAACTTTCAGAGAAATGTTTCACATAATGAGTGTCAGCATTTCAAAATATCAGACAATCTCAAGACAACTGGCAAGGTGAAGTAAATCGATAAACATGTTCCGCATGAATTCAGTGAAAGCCAATGTGTTCAACGTTTTGAAGTGTTTTCGATGCTGCATCTACGACATTGGAATGATCGAATAGTAACTTTTGATAAGAAATGGATCCTTTATGGCAATCGTTAACGATCGGTCCAATGTCTTAATCCTGACCCAAACACTACCCAAACCGAAATTGCACCAACATAATATTAGGGTGACTGTCTGGTTCTCCGGCTATGGCGTTATCTATGACAGCATTCTGGAATCTGTCCACAGCATCACTATCGAAGATTAGTTCCAATAACTGGAGGGAATACACATTCAGTTAATCAAAATCCGACCGACACTGGTTAATCGACGAGGTCTAATTCTACTCCAGGAAAATTCTCGGCCACATATTCCTTCAGTAAGATTTCAGGAGCTCACCAACATTGGGTACGTGACCTTGCTACATCTACCATATTCTCCTGATCTCTCACCCACTGAATAACACTTTTTCAGTCATTACTTCAAGTGAAAAGGCATTCCGTTACAAGGAAGATGCAGAAACTGTATTCAAAGGTTTCGTGACGTCCAAACTTATACATTTTTATCGAACAGCATAAATAACTCGATCGCACAAATTTATAAATTTTCATGGGTCGTATTTTGACTGGATTAAATGTTGATTCTAACATGGGACATTATTTACTGAACAACTTAATAAATAGGAGTAAATATCGAACACAGCGTTAGCAAAAATAAAAGGTTGGCGATCTATCTATCTCTTGGACAATTGTCCTCTGGCAATTGTTCCTGGATAACTGACCCCATAAAATAATTGCCCTCCACAATGGATAACTGCAACTATAGGGCAACTGTTGTTATTAATTATGTAATTAGTAATTATTGTATTTGTGTATAGCCCATAATTCGGAAATTCAGTTGTTTAAAATGATATAAAAATATAATACTTATCATTAATTCTTTTTATGCATTACTCTTGGATAATTTTTCTTATAGAACACCAGATGACTTCCTCATATCCTAACCTGATTTGGCCTGATCTGGTTCTTGTAAAAGTAGGGGATAGCATGAGGAGTGAGGTACTTACTGGAGCGGTACAAAAAGCCGATCATTTTACCTGCATCTTTAGTGATCACTCGTATGTATGAGTTCCACTTGAGATGTCAGGTGTGAGCTTAAGGCCCATTAGTCTCTGAAGGCACAGTACCTCTCCGAAGGGGGACATCCGTTCATTGTGACTAGCGTTAGTTCGGGGTCCGATCGAAGGAATGGAACTAGTTGGTTTTTGAGGCATTGAATGTAGCCAGACAGTTTTTTAAGTACCTTGTTGTTCGTGCTAGATCGGAAGAGAGATCAGCTGCCAGACTCTGATCATCAAGGGTTTTTGTGACTCACGCTATATAGTCGTCTCATCAACTAAGATGTTTACAAATGATCTGAGAATATTCTTAAGCAAGTCATTTGCCGGTAGATTTCTTTCTATGTGAATATCACCAAATTTTTCTTCCAAAAACATTATATCTTCTGACTGATGAGTGAATTGGTTGCGGCAGCACTGAATTCAGCCATTGCCACTTATTCAACTATGTCATCGACACGGTGTAAAAGATAATTATTCTTTCAGATTATGTATTCTGCGTAGATTCTTTAAACTTGCATCCATTCCTTTATATACGAGGATGGGCTGAAAAGTTCATAGGCTGACTATGAAGGATTTATTCTAGAGCTGTGGAATCTTGTAGGCATTATTTCCAACTCTTCTTATTAGTAACTGCATTACTTCGTTCTGCGTAAACTGATATTTGACATTTCATTCTGTTGGTCAAGAAAAAGTCAACAACAGCATATATGACGTCATCATCACTGCGATACTAGCTCCAAGCCAAGTGCTTTTTCATGTTGATGGACTGATTTTAGAAGAACAGAATGTGTGATCAACCAGTTCAAAGCCACAATCACGCACAGCAGCCATTGAAACCAACGGCTGGATCATTGTCCTGATGAAACAAGACCCCTTTCGTCAGTTTTCCTGGATGTTTGATTTTGATAACCGTTCGTAACTGCCTCAATAAGTTGACATAGTACTCTCCATTGATGGTGTGGCCCTTTTGAATATAGTCAATAAATACAATGCCTTTTGCATCCCCACTAGCTGAAGCCATCACATTATCTGCAGATGAAACGACCTTGGATTTCTTTGGAGGAGACGAGAAGGAGGGTTTCCGCTGTAGGGATTGTCTCTGGTTCAAAGTGATGAACCCAGCACTCATCTTGGGCTAAGAGGAAGGAGTGATGCCAGAGCAGTTATATATTGCATGCATTAATTTCAGCCTTTCTTATTAATAACAGAGTTGTTTCTTTTCGGGTAAACTGACATGTGACTGTTCAAAGAAAGCTACTCATCCTGTTAGGCCAAAAAATTCAACAACAGCAGATATGATGTCATCATCACTGCAATACAGGTTCCCAGCCAAGTGCTTTCTCATGTTGGGTGAACTGATTTTAGAAGAAGAGAGACTGTGATCAACAAGTTCAAAGCTACAATCACGCACAGCAGCCATTGAAACTAAGAACAGGCGGGCTGGATCATTGTCCTCATGAACTAAGACCCTTTCGTCAGTTTTCCTGGGTGTTAGATCTTGATAACCTTTTGTAAATGCCTTAGTAAGTTGACATAGTACTCTCTATTGATGTCGTGGCCCCCTTTTGAAGACAATCAATAGCGACAATGCCTTTTACATAAAAAAAAAAACAAAAAACTGACACGCTTGCCTTCCCTTGCAGATGAAACGATCTTCGCCTCATTAGGTGAAGAGGGATTTTTCCTCTACGTGGATTATCTCTTTTTATCTGTCTCAAAGCGATGAGCCCAACACTAACACCTTGGGTTAGAAGGCGTTCAAGGAAACAAGCTGGATCTCCCTCAAAGTTACATTTTCCCGTGATGTGATCGGCATGTCCGGTTTTGACCAGATGTCAAAAGACACGACACCCACCGAGCAGAAACCTTTATCATTCCAAGTTCATTGTGCAAAATACTCTGAACCTTTTCACAGGATATACTAATAGAACTGGCTATTTGATTTATAGTCAAAGGCCTATTATCCACCAACAAGTAATGAATACGGTCAATGTCTTCCTTGGTGGTGTCAGTCGCAGAATATCCAGACCATAATCCATATTCTCGAATAAGAAGGTAAGATTTCACAGCTCTAGCATTACTTCTTTATAGTCAGCCTAAAAACTTTTCAGTCCACTCTTGTAGACTTTTACCAGCGTAAGTTATATAAATACCTATTGTTTGATTCATAAACTTAACTGCCTAAAAATGACAACTACTTAATAACGTATAGATTCTTCCTTCGCCTGAAAATTTTTTCTTCGCGATGAGGGTCTCCGAGGCGCTGGGGACCTCGTGTCAGTAAACCACAATCTAAGACTGTACACGAATATTTTTAGTTATGCGTATGTAGTGCTTTTTGCATACGTAATTAGCATTTACTTTTCTTTAATGAAAAATGTCCCTTGTTATGGTTCAGATGTCGCAGGAAATAAAATTGCTTTATACGAAATTTATGGTCTGTGAATCTATTTTCAAACCATAGTTTTGCTTAAATTATTACTATGGCGAAGGTAGTTATTTTGTTCACCAAAATCAGCGAATTAAGCTTTATATAGAAGTTCATTTTTTTATTATTTTCACTTGCCCAGATCCAATAGCAACCAGTTATGTTTTTGCTCTTCATGCTATTATAAGCAACACTAATATTAAAAAACAAACTTTGTCCACTTACGTTTATATATTTTCACGATCTTCGAGCTAGTTTAAGCTAGCGCACTAAATGTTTGCACATCAAAACTACTAAGTTTTATATTGTTCAAAATTTTTAGATGAAGCACTTACAGTCACAAACAATTTGTTTAGTTTCTCTGTAAACAGTTTCTTGTGGGTACGACATTTTATTAAAGTTTTAAAAGCAGACATTTCAAAAATACACGAAGTGCATTCTTGAAATATGAAAAAGAAAACCTTTTAAAAGGTATGGGAAGTGGAATTATATTAAATCAATTGCTGGTTTTATTGCTAGGAAAGTTGGTTCACTGTGTCCGGCTATGGAGTTTTCTTGCGCATTTGTGAGTCTACCTGTCGTCCATGAATTAGATATTGCTATCACATCTTGTCTGGTGCTTTTGCTATGCATTTAGAGATTCTTGATTAAAGGATAATCTGCAATGTTATCGGTTCTGATCAGGTATTTCGGCTTCACTAAATTTCCCATCGCCCTAACGTAAATTCCCTCTGGCTTTTCTGTAAATATCATCATGGTAATTGTTGTAATGAGCTTTCCTCTTTGCTACCTAGACTTTATTAATTTAAACGCAATACTAGATTGGTGGCAAGCTCTCATCGTTTTACAGATGAAATGACTAGATATAACCGTAAGTTCTATGCTGCTAGTCCTTCTCTCGTACTATTCATCCGTGAAACTCTTTTCCTGCTTTTTACTTTCCAGTCAACTTTAATCTTTAAAACTTTAAATGCAATGTCAATCGTTATCTTCACTCTTTTTAATTCATGTTCTTTTATTGTTCTCTCCGCTTAATAATGTTCTTTTTTTCTTTCACACTTCAGTAAGCCATTGTGTCTTAGTGCTTCTATTGCCTTCCTTGGTGTGAAATGATTAAAAAAATAACTTTACGGGGTAGTGTCCTAAACAGCTCTCGGCACCAGCTGGAAGCGTTCCAAGAATCAAAATTTGTGAAGTAAATTGATCCGAGAATCTTTTTAGCGCCCACTCGTATGTGTGTATCTGTGTATGTGTGAATTTCTGCGTGTGTGTATGCATGTATGTGTATATTTTGTTTAACAGAGTTGAAAGGTTGAGATTTTATGACGGTGTTACATCAGGTGAATAGGGAGTTTGCTCCAGTAGAGTGATGTTCTTTTCGACCATAAATGCCGGATATTCAGTTTCTTTGTCGTGAAGTAGCCACGATTTGTCATGTTACAAACCTCGTCTCTTCTCGCGCAATGATCGAAGCAAACGCTTAGATTACAGTTATATACTCCCAAGATACCACGTTAGATTATATTTATTTTCCAAGCGTAGCATAGATGTGGCACAAGGCTGAAAGTATGGGGAACACAGTGAGAATCAAACTAAAATAGATTGGCAACTAAATCCCGCCCTTTCATCGTTGAAATAGTTAAATTTAACCGCCACTTCTACTCCAACAGTTTTTTTTCTCGCATTTCTCACCTGTGGAACTCTCTTCCGTTTACCTGTTTCCCCAATAAATATAATCTTCAAAAATTTAAATGCAACGTCAATCGCCATCTTCTATCTGCTTGAATCCCGTTCATCTTTTATCTTTTTCTCAATCCTGTCTATACCTCGTCTTTCCTTTCATTTTTACTTTCTGTAAACCCTCCGTGTACTAGTGTCATTCCAGCCTTGCTTGGGGTTGAAATGATTTAAAAAACAAGAAGACTAAACAATTTATTATTAACTTCTGCTTAAAATGTGAGTTCTGAAATTACGTTTGAGATTTGCAACGAAAATTTGAAAAGAAGAAAGAATTAAACATCAATTGTACGAGAACAATATTTATTTTTGTCACTAAGAGGAGGAGTCCAAAGTGCGAGCTAAGAATTAGAAATGTCAAAATAAAACACGTACAGAAGTTAAAATATCTGGGAAGTGTTTTAACAGAAGGAAAATGTGACACCTATATCAGAAAGCTCATTTGAGTCGAAAATGATGACTTCTAGAATCTAAGCAAAGTATTAAGAAAGGGGTTTTTGTTAATTAAAAACCAAGAAAATAGTACTCGAATCCTATGCAATATCAATCTTGCGATACTGAAATAAATTCTGGATACTTTCCTGACAGATAAAGAGGAGATTTAAAGCAACAGACATGTGGTTCAATACAGGATGGTGTAAATATCATGGTTGAATCATGTGAGTAACGAGGAATTTTAAAGAAAATGGAAATCAAAAGTATGCTCATAGAATCAGAAAGACATCGTTTAAATGTCTAATATGCATAATGAAGAAAGAAGGCTTGGAAAATTTGAAACTCACAGGGAAAACTGAAGGCAAAAGAGATACAGGGAAACAGTGAATAACTTGTAAATGGATGTCAGAATAGAGAGTGGAAGTTATAATGAAAAGATAAACATTGCTAAGAACTACACGGGATAGTGAGTTTTTATTGATTGACTCGTTTTTACGGCTTACCAACCCTTTGCAAGTTATTTAATGACAGAAAATACTTTTAGATTGTAAGAATTTTTTTTAGATAATAATGGTTTAGTGATATAAATCTTACTAATTGACCCATAGCTGGTGTAGAAGAGGTGGATTCTTAGCTTTCCCAATGGTGTTTGCGTCTAAGTGAATATAACAAAGCTAGCGGGAATTGAAACTCGGCTCTCCAATTAAAAATTCGGAGTCATTATCAATTACACCACACGCACCTCCAAGCTTACGGTACCTGGTATTCCCAAAAAGTCACCCATCTAGGTAAGATCAGGCCCGACGTTTCTTAACTACCCGGTTTTTTCAACGTGATGCGGACGTAATCATAAGAAGTTGTGAAGAGTCATAATCACTCGGGCCCTGAAAGGAAACGTCACATATAGAAAGAAGGTTAGCCCGAGTACTTCGGAGAATAATAATGTCTGACCTGCGAATGTCAAACATCGCGAAGGCAAAAGCAATAATTTCACTAGAATAAAATAACGGTAAAAGCAAACATCAGTTCCCCTGCTCATCAAAAAACAAGCGGTTTAACATTGTTATATAACATTCCATTTTATTCATGACAACCAAAAACAAAACTAAAAAGAAAAAAAAAGAACAAAAACTTGAACTTAAAAAGACAGATCAGAAAGGAATCGTGATTGCAGAGAAATCTTTGCAATATGCTCGATGACAGAACCTCATTCACTCCTGTGCAAGCGCATGTCAGCTCGCAGCAGTAACCACCATTCTACCCTCTTTTGCCGGCTGCACACATTAAGTGGTGTCACGGATTGTCAACGGAAAAAGAAAAGTCGCAGACAAAACCGTTTCCCTTGGTAGCTAGCATTTTTGTTTCTTCTTTGTTTTACTGAAACAAAAAGCAAACCCTGCGATTGTCACACATACGGAGATGGCAGGAGAAAGAGAAAAAAAAAAGCAAACTTTTGATGAGATCCGCAGTTTTCCCACCGTCCCGTTAAGCGATCGACTTTTAAAAAAAAGGACTGTTTCTTTTGCACTGGGCACGTCTATCTTGAACCCATTTCTCTGATATTATTGCAATCAGAAATCACATTACTTTATTAATAATTTGTATACCCTTCATAACAAAATCATATGAAAGGAGATGTTTCTTCTGTTAGTTTAGCAGTCTATAACAATAAGCTGTCACATCGTCGGATAATCACTAGCAGTCTGGTTTCACTATAAAATAATTAATGATCAAAGTATGTTCATTGCTATTCGAACTGAACAAGGCTTACGGTGAAATTACGTTGAAACAATGAATTTAAGCAACGTCGAGCCTGATCAATATCTAGATGGGTGACTGCTCGGGAATACCGGGTGTTGTAGGCTCAAATTTGAAAAAAGTTATTTCTTCTGTTTCTTTATTCGTCCATAACAATAAGCTTTCCTGTCGTCGAATAACCACCAATAACCTGGTTTCACTAGTATATAAATAGCGAGCAATATCCTTGACATGATAACACATGCTATGTTCATTGTTATTCGAACCGAACAAGGCTTACAGTTACATCACGTTGAAACACTGGTTCCCGTAATATCACAGAAGTTAAGAAGCGTTTAATATGGTCATTATCTAGACGGGTGACTGCTTGGGAATACCGGGTGTTGTAACCTTGGATGTGCGGATGGTGTAATGGATGAGGGATTAGATTTGTTAATTTGGAGAGCAAATTCCCTTGGGAAAGGTATGAATCCAAATGTTCTCCTTCACTTATGGCTAATTAGTAAGACTTATCTCATACAGATTATTATCACAAAAAATTCTTACAATCTAAAAAAAATATTTTCTGGCTTTAAATAACCTGGAAAGTGCTGATAAGCTGTAGAGAAGGAATTTATTAAAAAAAAAATGGAACGAAACAAAGCGCAAAATATTTAAAAAGCTTAAGAAATGAAAAATATGCAACATTATAAAATTAAAATTAAAATATAAAATTATGAAAATTAAGAAAACCTTGAAAACATTTAAAATACCAAAGTCTGAAAGAATGGAATCAAGCAGGATACAAGATAACACCCGAAGCGGGAAAAAATTACACCCTTGTGCAAATTAATTCAAACAACCCCTTTAGTTTCCTTTCTCTCAACTCACGGTCAGTTTTAGATCCATTGGAGTGACACGGTGTAATCGATTTCTGTTTTCCTCACATTAGGTCATTTGCAGTGGTGTGCAGTAATACGAATCTATTTTCGGTGAGTATGATGAAATTTGTTTGGCCTTGAAACATATTGCATCATCCGTGATTGCATCAGATTTCTATCACGCCCAGACACTACTGTCTCTACTGTCGATTAGTTTTCCTACGACCATTGTTTGCGATGGACGTTACTCCAAGGAAACCTCACCAGTGAGCAAATCAAAGTACTAGACTATTTTCTCTTATTTTAAAATATATCTTTTGGATAAACAGTTAAGCAGATTTTGTTTGGTTAATTTTCGTTTATATATTTTTTTTAATCACTTTTGATATTAAATATCCCACACCATGTTAACTCTTAACGTATCATTTTTAAATCTTCTGCATTTCTTCGAGGAATTTTGATAGCGCTAACATTTCCCTAGCTAACTTTTAACAATCTTCACACGGAAATTTATGTAAATTTGCTGCTACAGATTCTCTGCACTCGTTTCCCGCCATCAGTATGAGAACACGTACAACTTTCTCAACTAATCGCCAAGATATGACTCAACTTGTCTTCGTTTTAAGAAAACCGTTGTTGGCACATGTCTGGATGCACGAATAACCTCACTGACACGTTGTGCTTATTCTGAGAATTAAATTATCAAACTTCGTATATACGAAGTATTAGGTTGATGCAAAAAACGTCAAAAAACGATATTATTTTTGCACCAACCTAATAGACATGCTAAAAAAAGTCGTTTAGGTAACGACAGTTTAAACTTGGATGGAAATCTTTTGAAAGTGAACGCTGTCCTGGTTGACGTTTAACGAGCAGAAAGTCTGAGAATTTTGAACACTTGCAATCAAAAGAATCTCAGAGGCTGAAAGGGTGATAATTTGAAGGAAAACCGGATTCTATGAGCTGTCTGGTAAATATCCAGCTATTTTGAAATATCCTTACTTCACTTGATTCACGTCTCCTGCAAATTATTTTGTTGTGATCTTTTTTTCTTTTTTTTTCAAAACAAAAAAAACATTTGTAACAGTTCCATCATCGACCTACACTTCAGGGTTCCCCTTCTGCGACCTTTGGTTCTTCTCAAAACAAAAATCGGCGTTTACAAAGGACGAGATTTCAGTTTAAGAGGTTAAGGAAAATACAGCTGATGGAGATCCCGAAAGATAATTTTGTATGGAGCTTAGAAATACTAAAGAAAAACTAGGATAAATCTGTGTGGTCTAAAATAAAAAGATTGATTCGGAACTTAAGTAAGATTGTAGTGAAGCATCCACGCAACAGAGTATTCCCCCAATTAGGGGCTCTTATATGAAACTATCATAACAGAACATCCTTCTAACCAACAGAACACGAAAGAAATGAGGAGGACTTGGTCCAGTGTACATAGTTGGTCTTAGCTGCAATGGTCTGACCTGAAAGCATAACAAATTTAGCTGGTCAGCGCCTTTCCTATGGAGATAGTGATAGATTAACGACGGGATTAATGTTTCCTCAATGCGAAAGGTGTTGTAGGGTGAGCTATGTTTCATATTCTACAAGGCCGTGTAGTCTGTCAAGTTTTACAAGAGAGGATTTGGCGTTTAGACTAAATATGACAGCAATACTAACCTAACGTGACTATTGTAGAGCATGGCAGGTGAACTCAGGTACGTTTTGGACTGGTATAAGTAACAGAACATTATCCAAAATCTTTAGCATTGAATCGTATATATAATTTGCCCTTAAGGACTGGGGTGTATTTGAATCCCAACAGATAATCCAGTGTGTGCAGTCTCTTTGAGATTGCAATTATTCACTGGGACTTGTGATAATTCCCAGTCAGCTCTGTTATTCTTAAGCCCAGAACTCTTTACCCACTGGTGCGTTGCTAATTATTATTATTATTATTATTATTATTATTATTATTATTATTATTATTATTAACATTTCATTACAAGGTAAGAAACAACGCAACGTGGTCATCTCTAAAGATTGAGTGGGAACAATTTTCCTAAACTATCCAGCACCTTACTCGGTATCCACAGCAGCGATGTGGCCTGTACAGCCTTAATCCTTTTTTAGATTTTCAGTTAATTCAATTTGAATTGCAGGATTTGGGGCCTAGTATTAAGGTAGAACATAACCGTTTATCTCAAGTGGTTCCCGTGCCTTGTAAAGCGTGAACCTTACAGTAAAAAGAAAACAAAACAAAAAAAAACAAAACAAACTCTAACCTCAATACTGCATATCTTCCTATTCACCTGAATAAGTTTCTATTTCCAGTTTGGTTTTTAAATGTTCTTTGTTTTATTATTAGCTTTTTATCTCAAATTTCTGTCCCGTATTCATTCTTTCTGTCAGCCTACGGGTGAACTTTCTTTCTTTCTTTCTTTCTTTCTTTCTTTCTATATTTATTTATTCCCCTATTTCTTTCTTTCCTTCAGTTTTTCTTCTCTTTCGTTTTATTCCTCTCTCTCTCTCTCTCTCTCTCTCTCTCTCTCTCTCTTCGTTTTCCTTTTAAACTTTTCTTTGTTTCTTTGTTAACTTTCACACATTCTTTTTTTTTCTCCCTTGGTTATTCTTCCTTTCTGTTTTTTTGTTCAGATTTTCTTTACTCCCATTTCTTTATCTTACGTTCTTTCTTTCTTTCTTTCTTTCTTTCTTTCTTTCTTTCTTTCTTTAAGTCTTACTTTTATTCTTCTCCATGTGATTCCTTCTTCTTTCTTTTCCGGTCGATCGTTCTCTTTATTTTTTACTTAATCTATATTCTTTTGTTTTTATGTCAAGTTTCCTTCCTTCCTACCTACCTTCCCTCCTCCCTACCTTTCTTTTTTCCTTCCTTCCTTCCTTCCGTCCTTCCTACCTTTCTTCCTTCCTCCCTTCCTTCCTACCTTTCTTCCTTGCTTCCTTCCTTCCTACTTTCCTTCCTCCCTTCCTTCCTTCCTTCCTTCCTACCTTTCTTCCTTCCTACCTTTCTTTCTTCCTTCCTACAATTCTTCCTTCGTTCCTTCGTTCCTTCGTTCCTTCCTTCCTCACTTCCTTCCTTCCTTCTTTCCTTTTTTTCCTTCCTTCTTACCTTCCTTCCTTCCTTCCTTCCTTCCTTCCTTCCTTTCTTCCTACTTTCTCCCTTCCTTCCTTCATTCCTACCTTTCTTCCTTCCTACCTTTCTTTCTTCCTTCCTTCATTCCCTCCTTATTTTCTTCCTTCCTTCCTCCCTTCCTTCCTCCCTTCTATCCTTTCTTTACTTCCTTCTTACCTTCCTTCCTACCTACCTTTCTTTCTTCCTTCTTTCCTTCCTTCCTTCCTTCCTACCTTTCTTCCTTCCTTCCTTCCTTCCTACTTTCCTTCCTTCCTTCCTACCTTCTTCCTTCCTTCCTTCCTTCCTTCCTTCCTTCCTTCCTACCTTTCTTTCTTTCTTTCTTTCTTTCTTTCTCCCTTCCTTCCTTTTTTGCTTCCTTCATTCCTTCATTCCTTCCTTCTTTCCTCCCTTCCTTCCTTCCTTGATTTCGTCTTCCTTTTCTTTCCCTCTTTGTCTTTTTCATTTTAGTCTTTCTTTCCACCCTCTCTTTCTCACTTCTTGGTATTCTTTTTTTGTCTTTCCCCCTTTCTTATACACCTCAGATATCTATTCATATTCATTTCGGAATATAAGCAGATAGAAGAACCATACACACGTTTTTCAAGCAAAACCTAAGCTACATTGTAAAAAATAAAAAAGAGACGGTCTGTTAATGAAGAGAAAACCGTAAGAAATTATTAAAAAAAAAGTGTTCAAAGTTTGCAAAACAAATAAATAATATATTTAATTGTTTTTTTCCACCTCCTCATAATCCTGTAATGTCTTTGACAGCACCCCATGCATTTTTCATAAATACTCGAAAAGCAGGCGTTGATTTATATACCTATTTATTTCTTCATGTTTTTCGTCTTAGCCAATCTCCCCACCGTTTTAACATTTCGCTTTTTTTTTTAACGCCCACCAACTGCGCATGCTGGGATGTTAACGATAAAGATACAAATCAGAGAATTTCAACCATTTCTACAGTAATGTAATTCATTCAAATTTTATGTCGATTAATTTTTTCACATCTTTTTTTTTTTTTTTTTTTTTTGGAAACGTTTTAATTTCCATTTTAATGTTTTCTTGTTCCCGAGAAAAAATCTTTTATAATTAATTCTTTCTTATTCTGTAACAAAAGCAATGTGTTTATAACTGTTTTCATCACAGGGAAGCATTGCACGTGTTTCTTTTTTGCCTTTCTTTTTGTTCTTCTTCTTTCTTTCTTTTTTTATGGAAAAATCGGAGAGCTGAGTTCGAATTCCAGTCGAGTTTAATATATTCAGTTAAGTGCTAATAGTATTGGGAAAGTTATGAATCCAACTCTTCTCTCCCCAGCTATGGGTTAATAGTAGGACAGAACTGCATTCTAAAGCCTTGCAGGAGGAAAACTGAATTCAAAACTGTATGCAGTCCTGGGGAAGCACACATTATGCAGCTGAGAAAAAGGTTGTTCACATTGACTCGATGCTCCCGGTTACGGTAGACTTCTTTTACTTTTTGTTACATTCTATTTTTTACTTTTTTTTTCATTTAAAGTTTGTCTTATTCCTGATGGTTTTTTTGTTTGTTTGTTTTTGTTTTTTTTTCTTATGAAGCCTTCTTCATCATTAATTTTATCACGACCTGGCCAATAAAATTTCTTTGTTTCATTTTGGTCGGAAATACTTAAAGGAAATATTCTCGCGGTTTCTATGAATTTTTCAATGAATATACTTTTCAAAAGATTTTGACTGACCACTCTTTGTGTTGTTATCTGACATCGTGAAACTTCAGACTCCTGGAATTGTCTTTGTTTAACATACAAAATTTTGGCAGACTCATACTTCGGGCTTCTTTTTCTGAATTTCTAGAGCTATCTCCTACTTCTCTGTTGCACCTCCCTTCAGATCATAGACCATCATGGTTCTCCACAACCTACCATCCGTTGTGGATCTAAGCGCTTTTTTTTTTCTTTTTTTTTTACATTTGCCGACACCAGTTCCGCTATCCATTACACAAGCTCGTCAGTTAAGTGGCTCAATACTTTCCCCTATCTTTATTCACCTCAATATGCCCAATTTTCTAATCGCAGCTTCATCAGTATGTATTCCAAGAATTTCAACTGTCAGTTCCTGATTCTGAACAGAAGCGTTCTTTTTGTTGCCATTTTCTTTAAGAATTCCTCTGTACTTACTTATGGAAGTTAATATTTCCATTATTCCATATATTCGAAAACTATTTTCATATTTGATGCATTTTGCCGCAAACGTTTGGCTGAGAGAATGGTTAGTCTAGTTAATTCGTAATTTAGAGAAAAGTAATTTTCGTTCTATAATTGTTTTGATTATTGATCTAATTCTTAATGCTGGTTTGCTGTTCTCACAACGTGTGGCTAGTTTCTTTTCTCGCACTTCTCATCTGTCTTCTGTCTCTTCTGTCTTATTGCTTTCCAGCCAATTCTGATCTTCAAAAATGTAAATTCAATATCAATCGTTATCTACTTCTTTTATTGCTCTCTCTCTCTCTCTCTCTCTCTCTCTCTCTCCTTAATAATGTTGGCTGGGGTTTCAGAATATGCCGACTGAGCCTCTGCAGAGAGATACAATTCCACGAGGCGTCCTGGGTATGACTGCAAGCTATATCCGCGTCCTAGGTATGACGATGAACTGCACCCGGCAGCAAGTCCTATGATCTGAAGGTTTTGAGGAGGATGGAACCACCTCTTAACTGCTGGTGTTCCCAGGTCTACCTTGACCTGGAGTGGTAGCACTTGTTAGGATCCATGCTATGGGGAAATAGTTAACTCCGTAACTGGGGTAAAAAAAAAACACTACGAAATTGTAAAAGCAGGTTTTGATACCAGAAATACATTATTTTAGGAAAAATTATTAGCAGCAAAGAAAAATATATCAGTAATACATTTTTGGTTCAGAAAAATATTAGCACTACATTTTTGAAAAAAAAATATTGCCAGGAATAAAATTCCTGTTGGCATTAAATAACCCATCGAGGTTGATATGCCGTAAAACAAAAGAAACAAAACCTGTCTTAAATATGAATATACCAAAAATTAACACCGACAGTAGATCATGTAAAAATCATATCTAAAAAAAGATGTTTACCCTGAAAATATAAAATTAAATTGCGTTAAAAAAATTAAATTTTGGCATTAAATAGCCCATAGAGGTTGATAGGCGGCTAAACAAAATCAACCAAACAACCAATTCTTAATAATGTTTTTTTTTTCTTTTTCTTATTACTTTACACCCCATTGTGTCTTAGTGGTTTTATTGTCTTGTTTGCGGTGAAATGATTAAAAAAACCTCCAATTGGTATTATTGTGTCAGTTTTGAAGAGACGAAGAAAAAGCAATGAGACAAATCGAAAGAAAAAAATGGTACAAATTGAAGGAGAAAAAAAAGAGAAAATACAATTTACAGGTAATACAATGAAATGAAGGAAACTGAAAAAGAATGAAAAATTATGGAAATGAAAGAGAAGGAAGAAGCATAAAAGAGAAAATACAAATCAAAAAAGAAAAAGATGAATAAATTTAAAGGAAATACAATGAAATGAAGGAAACTGAAAAAGAATGAAAAATCATGGAAATGAAGGAGAAGGAAGAAGCATAAAAGAGAAAATACAAATCAAAAGAGAAAAAGATAAATAAATTTAAAGGAAATACAATGAAATGAAGGAAACTGAAAAAGAATGGAAAATCATGGAAATGAAAGAGAAAGAAGAAGCATAAAAGAGAAAATACAAATCAAAAGAGAAAAAGATGAATAAATTTAAAGAAAATACAATGAAATGAAGGAAACTGAAAAAGAATGGAAAATCATGGAAATAAAAGAGAAGGAAGAAGCATAAAAGAGAAAATACAAAATAATGAGACGACTTAAAGAAGAATAAACATGTTAAGGATAAAGAAAGAAAAATAAATTGAAAAGAAGTGAAAGTGTGGAAAACTAAAAGAGCCAGGATGAAATAGAAGACAAAAATGTAAGAAGAATGAAAGAAAAGTTTAAGAAAAAGTAAATCAGATACAAAATAAAAGAAAATAAGTGAAGTAGAAGAAAGCGATAAAGAAAAATAATCAAAATGAAAGAAAAAAAAACATGAAAAAAGAAATGAAAACTACGAGAAGAAAAAAATAGAAATGAGACGACTTGAAAGAGAAAGAAAAGGAAAAGGAAACATAGTGAAAGAGAAGAAAATGTAAAAGAATAAGAAAAACTGTTATATAGCGTACCTATGAACACTAAAGGGTATGTCCGAATCCTCATTAATACGTCGGACACTATTGTAAGTGGAGGATAAAATGCTAAGTAGTTCACCAGGAGTATTGGTTTATCTACTTCACGCTGATGGCAAGTATTTTATTTTGTTGATGTTATAAAGATTACCATTTCATTTCCAATCTCCGTTTTGGTTATTCCTTATTCAGTTACCTGTTCTAGGTTACAACATTTTGTTTAATTCTGCATTTTCAGTTTTAACTGTCTTATTATTTGCCGCCATATTTCTCGTCTCTCTGAACACTTTTAGTGTTGACTTTGAGTTATTTCTTTTTGTTATTGTTATTTAATTAGTAATACTTGTATCATTAAATCATTATTGCCTCTCCCATCATCACTCCCTCCCCCCCAAAAGATTCTTACAATCTAAAAAATATGTTCTGGCTTTAAATAACTTGCAAAGTGTTGATAAGCCGTAGTTTTTTGTTTCTTGTTATCAATATAATCGATTGTTGTTTATACCTTATGAATTGAGCGTGTGTTCAAGATTTTTCCTTTCTTTATATCTTCTAATCTTTCCAATTTCATCTTTTTTATTTTTGTCTTTTAATTTTGTTAACTATTTTGTATTATATACGGTAACTATGTACACTAATGCCTATGTCCTGATCCTCATAAATACGTTGGACAAGAAGTGATATTCTGACTAAGTAGACCACCACTAGCAGTGGTTTACCTATTTCACGCCGCTGGCGAGTATTGTATTTTGTTGATGTTATAATGATTACCATGTCATTTCCAAACTCCGTTTTGGTTATTCTTCATTCAGTAACCCCTTCTAGGTTACAACTAAAACAAACGATAAAAGGTGAAAGGGTAAAAAATGAAATGAAATAAATTGGAAAAAATCGAGAAAAAGAGAAAAGTGAAAGAGGAAAAAATAAAAGAAGCTAAAAATAAGAAAACCAAACGAAAAAAATGGATTTTAATAGAATTTAAAAAAAATAATGGGACGATATGAAATAAAAGAAAAATAAATGAGTTAATTTGAAATAGAAATAAACAAGACACAAGATAAATTGAAAAATAAAAATAAATCAGACCAATTGAAATAGAATAAAAATAAATGAGACAACTTGAATGAAAGGAAAAACCAGGAAGAAATGCGATAAATATTAGGTTGGTGCAAAAATAATTTCGTTTTCTCATATAGTAACATATGTTAGAAAACGAAATTATTTTTGCACCAACCTAATAGAAGAAAAGACAAAAAAGAAAAGGAATTACATGTATTGAAAGTGAGAAAAAATAACAAGTAATAAGAAAAACGAGAAAGAAACAAATTAAAAGAGAACAAAAAATACACAAGAAGAATTTGAAGAAAAAGAAAACGGATTTAGTTAAATTTTAACATGCGAAAAAGAAAGGGGAATGAAACGAATTGAATGAAATTGAAAAAAAAAAAACTGAGCCAATTTGAAAATAAAAGAAATTAAAAAAAAAACACAACAAATGCCCTTCCACTAGATGAAAGAGAAGAAAAAGAAATCGGATGAAATAAAAGAGATATAAATGAAAAATTATTGATAAATATTGAGAAGAGAAAGAAAAATGTATACGCTAAACAGAAATTGAAGTAAAAGAAATTTATACGAGACAAAATGAAAAGAAAGACAAAGAAATGAAAACAATTGAAAGAACTCAAAATGGGAAATAAATAAGAAATGGAAGAGAAGAAAATAAAGAGACATTTTGAAAGAGAAAAAAAGATTAGAGCGATCGAAAGCGAAGATAAAGGGAATGAAATGAAAAAATTTAAGTGAGTAAAAGCTGAACGAAACAAAGAAAAAGAATTTAAAAGTAAAAAAACTATTTGAACGAGAGGAAAAATTAAAAACCAAACACTTCGAGAGAAATGATGATAAAAAATAATTAATCAAATTTAAAAAGACGAGGACAAGAAAAACAAGAACAAGAAGGAAAAGAAGAAGAAAGACATGAAGATGAACAAGAACAAGAATAACAAAGAGAAAATCAGCGAAGGAAAATTAAAAGAAGAAGGAGAAGAAAAACAAGGACAATAAAGACAATAACATTGATAAGAAGGACAAGAAAATAAATAAGGAAAAGAAGAAAAAGAACAAGGGGCAAAAAACAAAACGAAGAACAAGGATAAGATGAACAAGGGTAAGAAGATTAAAAATATGAACATGAACTAATACAAGTAAAACAAGACCAAGGACAAGAAAGACAAGATGGCGAACAAGGATAAGAACAAAAAAAAAAAAAAAAAACAAGTACAAGGACAAGGACAAAAAAACAAACAAATAAAACAAAAAAAAACAAGAACAAGGACAAGGACAAAAAAAAAAAAAACAAGTACAAGGACAAGGACAAAAAAAAACAAAAAAAACAAAAAAAAACAAGTACAAGGACAAGGACAAAAAAAACAAAAAAAACAAAAAAAAAACAAGTACAAGGACAAGCATGACAAAACCAAAGACAAGATGGACAAGAACAAGAAAAACAACACCAAGGAGAAGAAAGACAAGAACATGACCAAGAAAAACACGGACAAGTAAAAACAAGAACAGGATCAAGAACAAGAACAAGAAAATCGTAACCAAGTAGAAAATATACATGTACAAAGACAAGGAAAACAAAAACAAGACCAAGAAGAACAAGGTCAAATAGAACGAGAACGAGGACAAGTAAAAACAAGAACAAGGACAAGAAAAAACAGTACAAGGACTAGAAGAAAAAACCCAAGAAGAACAAGGTCACGAAGAACAAGTACAAGGACAAGTAAGAACAAGAACAAGAAAAATAACAGTACAAGGACAAGAATAACAAGGCCAAGAAGAACAAGGTCAAGAAGAACAAGGTCAAGAAGAACAAGTACAAGGACAAGTTAAAACAAGAACAAGGACAAAAAAACAGTACAAGGACCAAAGGAACAATACCAAGAAGAACAAGGTCAAGAAGAACATGTACATGGCCAAAACCAAGATATTTCAAGAAAGATACAACTACAATTCTAATAAAATGGTGGTCAATTGATAACCAGCAATGGAGAGGGTAAAATAAAATATAAAAAAAAAAACGAAAAATGTGAATCTCTATAATTGGCAGCAAGCTCGTCTCACAACCAAACTCACGAATATTAATGTTTTTAAAACGGTCTAATGCCTCAAAAATCTAACCCTGTGTCAGACTAGGATATGTTAGGAAATAGTTATACAGGATTGTCTTCCTGCTTTTTGTAGGTTTCGGTTGTTCGAACTCTTTCAAGTCCGTAATTGCGAATACTGATTTATCGGAAAATTGTCTCCTATTTCATAAATTGGCGTAACACGTTCTTACCAGCTTCATTAATTTCTAACAGATCATGTATAATAATTAGTTAAAGTTATAATAATAATAATAATAATAAGCTGAAAATAAGTAACAGGAAAAAAGAATGAAAGATGAATGAAAGTAAAAGAAAAGATGATAACGGCCGTAGAAAATATTAGCAAGAAAAAGATAGAAAGGAAAAAATAAAGCATCAAGAAAAAGTTAAGCAAAGAAGAAAACTTTAGACAATATGAAAAGTGAAGAAGGAAAGAAGGAAAATAGAGAAAAAGAAAGAAAAATGTTGGAATAAAAATCTAAAAGGTAAAAGGTGTCAAGAAGGAAATCTTGAGGGAAGAAAAGAAGGTTAAGAACACTCCGGTCAGTGAAAAAGAAAAACAAAACGCAGGCATTTTGAATAAAAAGAAAAGAAATGAAAACGGAAAAAATGATTAAAAAAGAAAACAAAAAATGAAAGGAAACGAAGAAAGAAAATTAATTAAAAAAATAAAGGGAATACAGAGCATTGACAAATAAAAAATAAAAAAGGAGAAAGAAAAAGACAGAGAAAAATAAGAAAAACGAAAAAAAAAAAGGCAAAGCACGAAGCAGAGGGGAAATTCTGATGATCAGAAAGACCACCCCCAGGAAGAGAATTAAATTCAGCAAAAGAAAAGAAGAAAAACGTCGCTAAAATCCGAATGGATGAAATGAAAGCATGAAAAATGATGACGAAGCGAAAAAAAGGACGAAAAAAGGCGAAAAAGGAGGAAGATGGCGGAGAAAGAAGAAAACAAAGGCATGAAAAGGAAAGAAAGCCCGTCCACACCAGGGAAGCTCTTTAGTAACATTTCAGTGCGTTTCATGGAAGCCAAACGGACCGAGCCTCGCATACCGCGACTGTGTATGGCACGCGAAGGAACGGGAGGTCGCCACTGGATGTGGCGACACGGCGGAAGTTGTGAACATGCCATGGGTCCGCAGTGAATGGCACAGCGGGGCACTTTTCAAAAAAAAAATCATGTGAAGACCCGTTCACGTTCTGATTCTGCAGGGCTTGTCCCGATTGTATACGCCAAGAATAGAGTCTAATGAAAAAATTATTCCTTTCAAGACTCAGAAAAATACATTTAGCAACGGTGTACACTGTGTTTATTATGCGGTATATTCCGGCGACCGGGGTCCCGGCCGAATGTAAGACAGAAGAAAGGCTTGGTTTTTCTTGGTCTGTTTGAGACCGTAGTAAAAGAATATACGTAGGGGTGAGAGAACGAGAAAAGAACAAGAAAAATAATACATTAAAAAGTCAATGAACTCAGGGTCTGAATACACATCTACCAGGTAAGAAACAAAAACGTACAAGAATACACAAACAAAACTGGCTGGGAGGAGGTCTCCTTTTACCGAAATAAATAAATAACGTGACTATGTTGGAGTTTTTGTAGGGTCTGTAAGGATTCTTGGGGAGACGTTGGTTGTTCAGGGTCTACGATATAAAGAAAAGGGTTTGGGATCGGGGTACTGGAACTAAAAGAAGGCTGTCGAAGGAAAGAGCAGGCTGAAGAAGAGGGAAAATAACGCGTGTCAAGAAAAAGGCGCGCTGTTATTTTGCTTTCTTTTGCTTTATGTATGGCTTGATGAAGTAACGTCGCAAGTAAACTGCTACAAACTATATACGTAGATCTACACTTGCACTACCGTCTTACAAAGAATTGTCTCCGCTTTCCGTGATCTTATTTAAAAAGCTGTTATTTGGGCTTTCAATGACATTCATTTTTTTTTCTTTTGAAGATGTTTCTTGGCTTAGTCAGGAGGAATAGATTCAAAAAAGATAGCCGGCCTTTCCCGATTAATGAACTGAACAACCACGCTTGCAAAATAAAATTATTATCTATTATAACAGAAATATATATATATATATATATATATATATATATATATATATATATATATATATATATATATATATATATATATATATATATATATATTCTGCTTATGTTATTTTTATAGATATAATTTATTTAAGTAAATGCTCTGTTTTTTTAATTAAACAGCATTAACTACATTTACCACACTGAATTTTCGAAAAATGTCGTAGAAAATATGCGTTCTCCGACAGAAATTGAACCTGTAATTATCATGGTATCCTGTATTTGATCTGACGTGCTGTTAACCATTCAGCTACAGAGAAGCGTCGGGTTAGCCTAGTCCGAATTACTGTTTATAAACGCATATTTTCGACGATTTTTCTCAATCAATCATTGCTGCTCACGAAATATATCTTAACGTAATCAAAGACAACATATTATGAAATGGAAGAAATAAGACAATTATTTAATATATTCAGTTTATACGTTATACATATAAGAGTAGAATCTCCGACTGACGCCAATCCAGTCTGGTTTCGATCCTAGCTAAAGGCAGCCGGACGTCTAGCCACACTGAAGACCTGTGAAACAGCTAAACAGTCTGTCTGCGGATGACATTATATATATATATATATATATATATATATATATATATATATATATATATATATATGTGTGTGTGTGTGTGTGTGTGTGCGTGCGTGTGTGCGTGTGTGCGCGCGTGTTCTATCTGTTTCCGTCTAGTACTAATATATTAGGTGTATACAAATGTTCCTAAATCCTACATTTTAAAAATTAAATCTAAATCCAGAGAAGCCTTTTTTCAATAGAACCAATAGAAAATGAAAAAAAAATGAAATTATCAAAGAAAACCAGGAAAATGTAAAAGAATCAACAACGCTCGCACACACAGAGACACATACTCATATATATATATGTATGTATGTTTGTGTATATGTGTGTGTGTGTGTGTGCGTGCGCGTGTGTCTGTATCTGTGTATTTACATATGTATGTAGAGATGAGTAAATTGTCGCTATTTTATTAAGTTGGTGCAAAAATAATGTCGTTTTCTCACATATGTTACTATGTGAGAAAACGACATTATTTTTGTACCAACCTAATATATTTTTCATTTCGCGCATGCGCGTTGTTTGTTTTTTTGTTTTTAATTTTTGTAGACTGCACAGTAAAGTAGGATCGTCTGTCAGAAAAATAGTACCATGAAGATATTCACTTCGCCAGAAATTTGGAAACGGCATGCTGTACTGATTGGCATTCACGCCAGCAGCTCGAATACGAACATTTCAGAGTATCCGTGTATCAATCTGAGAACAGTGCACATTCGGAAAGAGTTGGATATATCTAGTCAGCATCCGTGGTGTTTGGAGTGATCACTAGTGATGGTGATATTATGCCTCCATTCATCTTCCCACAGGACCTCTGACTCAAGAGGGAGGGCTCCATCAAGTGCCTTGAGGAAGTAGTACTGCCCTGGGTCAAGGGAGTGGTTGCTTGAAGAACCCAAGATCCTGTTTCTGGCAACAGGACTTTACACCATGCCACACAAGCAGGGGTACCCAGTTAGGGCTGTCAGACAATTTCTGCTACCACATCACCACTTACATCTCACCTCATAACTCCTCAGACTGCAGCCTCCTTGATTATTATGTGTGGGGCTCAGTTAAGCGTGAGACCAGTAAATTCCTTGTTGGTGAATACTGCCATAATATTTCCTTTCAGTTCATCTTGATGTAGACTTCTGTCTTGAGCCTGAAGCCCTCACCAAAAAAATTCGAAAGTTCTTTCTTTACGAGAACGATCAGGGTGAGTTTTCCGAGCTAGCACCGTTGTAATCGCAATTAGACCCATCCAACTCTTTTCTAATCTTCTGAATTGTCCTCAGATTCATGCCCAAACACTCTGAAATATTTGTATTGGAGTTTCTGGTGCGAATCCCAAGCAATACAGCATGTCGCTTCCAAATTTCAGGCGGAGTGAATTGCGTCAGGGTGCTCTTTTTCTCACTGTGGAAATCCATTGTAAATTAATCTCCCTGCAGAATCTAACAAAATATTTTCATGTGACTTTTTTTTCATTCGTAATCAAGAATGCTTAATCGATAGTAATATATGAAAAAAAAACCCTCTAATTTTCATTATATTTTCGCAGGAGGGGTTCAATTTACAATGAATTTAAAGTGTAAACTGGACCTCATTTGAAAGTTTTTAAATTCATTTTTTGGCGGGGTTTGGGGGAATATTAGTTCTCTGGATTGTTTAATCTAAAAGAAAAAAAAAGATGGTCATAGTACAATTTGTACAACTCCACCCCATTGACATATGTGAAAAGGGTACAGTATTCGATTCCGTGTACAAGCCATATTTGTTTACTGATTTATAAGACATGCAGTCTCCACTCACTCACAATATCCCTCTAAAGCTTCAACGCTTCATAAATATCTTTATGTTTGTTATATACCGTACATATGAACACTAACATGTATATCCCAATCCCCATAAATACTTTGGACATTTTAAGTGGGGGTAGTATGCTGTCTAAGTACTCCACCACTAGCAGTGGTTTACATACTTCACGCCGCTGGCGAGTATTGTATTTACGATTTATTAATATCGTATATCTATGGTGAAGCATTGTTTTGCATGATAGGCTAATAAATGTTTACTACTGTAGTGAGTTCGTTCTTCACTGGGTGTCCCTAGACGTGTAGCTTTAACCAAAATATTAACCTACAAAATATTTTTTCAATAGTCTTGTCACATTAAGACTTTCATATCATGTCGTGTATGATGCCAAACCAATTCAGAAATATCTACATTGTCAGTTGTATATTACCCTATTTCTCAGATCAATGGTCATAAGCGGTTTCGAGCGAATGAACACTCTCGGTCATAGCGAGAATTATCTCTCTTCGAACCTAGTGAACTGGCGCTACAGAATCGCAAACAAAGACTTGTAAGAAATAGCAGAAACCTCATCGCGCGAAGACATTCAACCGCAGCAACAACAGCTAAATTGAATTGCATATGTAAATCGAAGAGAAAATGATAACAATCAAGATGTTGACGTTCCACACTACTTCAAACAAAAGGTTAGGAAGGAAAGACCAATAACAGTTCCTGAACATAATAAAACTATTTTCCTTAAAATTTTTCTTACGAGAAATATTTTATAAATTTCAACCGACAGTAGCACTGACTACTTGTTCAATGAATACCGAATGTTTCCTTATAAAGAAACGGCTGCCATTAACTTTATATAAGATCAGTAAATACGTTAATAGATTTTATAGGACTGTACAATTTTTATATATCTATATATCCATTGGTTTTTATTTTATTTCTCCCAAATGCCATTTTAAGCAATCAGAAGATGCCAAAGTATCAAACCATTGCAAAATATAGTCATTGTTTGTTGCGTTCGTCAGAAAGAATATATCAGCCATTGAAACTTAATCAAATACAACCTTTGGCAAATGGGGATTTGATATGCTGTGCTAATAGTCAGCCAGATCGATAATTTTTTTTTTTTTTTGTTATATTGATTTGGACTGAAAAACTTTGACATTTGTCGTCTGTGCCAATGAAACTCCTCGAAGAAAACAAGTTAACATGCAAATAAATAAATAAGTAAAAGTGAGGTAACTTTTTTTTGAAAAAACAACAATCAAACTGGAAATAAAGCGTTGAGGAAATTGGTTGGAATCAAGAAAAATTGATTTGTCTGAAAAGAGAGTTGAAATTGCATTCGTCTATACAGAAAAATCTTTTCTTGAAAGAAGAAGAATCAGTAGCAACTTTAACAGACGACAAAAAAAAAGTGATACCGAAATCCGAAGGCTCATTTGGATAGAGAAAGATGCCTTCCAGAAACTAAGCAAAATATTAAGAGGCAAGAAAGATTTGTTAGAAAGAAGAACAAGAGTAAAAAAAAAAAAAAAAAAAAAAAAAAACTTTTTTTATGAGAGTGAATGTTGGACAATCTCCTCACAGATAATTAAAAGACTTCAGGTAATATAGTTCTACAGAAAGATATTGAGAATGTCATGGATGAATATGTGATCAACGACGAAGTTTTAGAACAAATGGAAACAAAAAAGACACTTATATGTAACATAAAAAAGAGACGGCTGAAATTTCTAGGGTACATACTGAGGATAGAGGACTTAGAAAATTTGACACTTACAGTGCATAATGAAGGCAATTTCGACAGAAGAAAAAAGTGCGTCACGTACTTGACGAAGTTGAAAATGCATGTCCGAACAGGGATTATTGGAGAACCATGATCGCCAACGTTATGAAGAGACATGGCGCAAGAATTGCATGTCAAAAAGACTATAGACTCATTTTTCGAAGATGAGAGATGTAAAAAGAAGACTCCAGACATGGAAAAGATGAAACATACAGACGCATAAAAAGGAAAGCTACATATGTTATAAGATGAATATAAAGATGAAGAAAATGGGAAAAAAGAAGCAAGTGAAAAATGAAGTTGAAGAAAAAACGGACAAAACAATATTTTGAGAAAACAACAAAGAAGAAGAAGAAGAAGAAGAAGAAGAAGAAGAAGAAGAAGAAGAAGAAGAAGAGGAAAAGAATATGGAAATAAGAAGAGGATGAAGAAGTGGAAATAGGGGGTGGGGAAGAAAACATCTACAAATGAGAAATAAGATTAAAATGAAAGCCGGTAAGGAAAGTGTGCGAAGAACCAATCGTGTCCTTTTCTTTTTGCTTTGTAGTAGTATATATATATATATATATATATATATATATATATATATATATATATATATATATATATATATATATATATATATATATATATAAGGTTGGTGCAAAAATAATATCGTTTTATACGTTAAAAAATACGTCAAAAAACGGTAATATTTTTGCACCAACCTAATATATATATATATATATATATATATATATATATATATATATATATATATATATATAGTTGGATTGATGCGAGTATGTGTCTTTGGGTTTCACGCTCTCTGCGACCGTCTGACGATCGCAGAAAGCGTGAAACCCAGGGTCACAATATATATATATATATATATATATATATATATATATATATATATATATATATATATATATATATATTATATTTATATATATATGTGTGTGTGTGTGTTTGTGTTAAACTATGAAAAATGCTAAAAATAATTACTTTCAGACATACTTTGGCTGTATATGAATATTTTTGTTTTATTATTTCAATTAAATTCCTCGACTAGTTTCAGCCAGCATGGCCATCATCAGGAGAAAAAATCTTGCATGTTAGTAACAGTGAACTGCAGGGGTGAATGACTGTTTCTGAAGAAAGTGAACATTGCCTTTAGTTTTCATTTGTTTTTTGTTTTTATCGTTAATTTTTGGTCAGGCGTTGTATCTGTGAAAAGGCCTCTTTGAAATTTTTAGTCAGCCCTTCTATCGGTTAAAATGGCCTCTTTGAAGTTCTTTGAAAGAGAGACTGAGAGTTTTCTGTGTCTCAGATTTACCTCCTTAGTTATTCTGACAGATTTATTGATTGATGGGAAGGTGATGCGTGGGTTATGTGTATGTTATCTTTTATTTATTTTATTGTGTGTATGTGTATACATTTGTGTCATTGTGTCTGTGTGATAGACTTCAGCACCTCTGCAAGCACGTCTGTCTAGTGTGGTTGAGGAATATGGGTAGGTGTTGATCTATGGGATTATAAATTAATTCTATCTGTGCTGTTTATTCTGTTGTTAATTCCGTCCGGACAAAGTGTTTTGAAGCGCAACATCCATGTCTTCATATTCTTCTAGCATTTTCCTAAGTTTACCTTCTGTGTTTATTTATATTCTTTCAATAATAGTGAATTTTGCATTGCTATTAAAATCGTGTTCTTCTCGGCGGAAGAAAATCAATGACAAAATTGAAAAATTTCTTGCGTGACACGTTTGGTACTTTAGGATATCATTGTACTAAAACGATATTTACTTTGATGTAACGACATATGCACACGAAGAGGAGGGGGCGATGAAATGTTAAACTTTAATTATTTTTCTTAAAATATGTGCTTTGATACATAATCTAACAGGTAACAGAAGACCTGCCCAGGACGATGAAATGTTGTAAGAACTTGGACGCATATTTACTGTCGAAGAACTCGCGATTAAAACACTTTCTATACCATTTCTTCTTAGTAAAGTACTATCTCTTTTAATTAAAGTAGCATTTTTAAAATCAAAATTATGGTCAGACTCATTACAGTGATCATATAATTGAATATGTTCTTTGGTACAATATCCATTTTTTTGTTCATATAAACTTTTATTTAATTTCCTCGAGGTTTATCTTACATATTCCTTGTAGCTGTTATAGCAGTGGATAAATTAAATTCATCGAAGTTGTAGCTTAATATTATTTTGTTTTGTATTAGATAATTCTTGTTTTAGAAGTGCAAACACATCACTTTGATCTGATGAAGTCCTAAAGGACGAAACACGTCACACGGAAGTTTGTATTCACTATATCTTCAAATTTCTTAACATGATTCTGATATAATGATACATACCTATATATACACTATATAAAGATATATATATATATATATATATATATATATATATATACGTATATGTGTGTATATACATGTATGTATATATATATATATATATATATATATATATATATATAAATTCATGAATCATTCATACAAAAAACAAATGTAGAGGTTAATGATTTAAATGGCGAGAATACATCGTCGCAAACAATATAAATAAGATACATCAACCCCGAACCTATATATGAATGATATGATCCCCGTTTACAAATTCCAGTTGCATAAAGTCTTTTTTAATTTTTTACAAGCTTTCGTCTGTTCCTACAGACATCAACAGGTATGGAAATAGATTTGTTCTTGTTTTTACTTCCATACCTGTTGATGTCTGTAGGAACAGACGAAAGCTTGTAAAAAATTAAAAAGACCTTATGCAAATGGAATTTGTAAACGGGGATCATATCATTCATATACAGGTTCGGGGTTGATGTATCTTATTTATATTGTTTGCGAAGATGTATTCTCGCCATTTAAATCATTAACCTCTATATTTGTTTTTTGTATCAATGATTCATTAACTTATAAATTATAATTGCACCTTTTAATTGAAATATATATATATATATATATATATATATATATATATACATACAGACACACATATACATGTATATGTATGAGTATGATAAAAATACATATACGCACACATACTTGCACGTACATATAAATATATTTCTTCCTCAGGTGTTATCAATACAGTGCCCAATGTCATGTGAAACATCATTGAAAATGATACGACCCTGTACTACAGCCCTCCCTATGTAATTCTTATTTTGAAAAGTTTCACTATATCATCCATTAAAAATGTCAATGTCTTATATATATTTCACTGCAATGTTTAATCTTTCATTCTATCAAAAAATAGAAATTCACCGGAAGCTTTTTTATTCTCCTAATTTCCGTTCCAAATGTTATTTTCAAGTTTAGTGGAAAGGTGTTTCACGTTAATACATTTAAAGGTGTTATCTTTTTATATTATATTTTTATTTTATATTATATTGTATTTTTATTTTTATTTTATAATTTATTTTATCTTTTTTATATTATATTTTTTGTTATATTTTTTTATATATTAGTAAACTATGAAAATAAAACAATATTGCCTCTTCTTAAGAATGAAAACAGAAGATTTTATTGTCTATCATCTGGTTCACACTCCTCCCTGGTCATTTGAACAGGAGTAGAAGTTTATCACTAGTTTCCGGTTTAGGATTGGGTATTCGGTTCCTTTAAAGCCTTTTTTTTTTTTTCACTCTTTTTCACTCACAGTAGTTATTTGTGTCTTAGTGGCGCCATCGCCTTGCTTCCGGTGAATTAATTAAAGAATACAAGAAAATCAAAATATAAATAAATTTTATCTTGTAAGTAAAAATGTATTCTCGCTCTGGCTGCATCAGATAAAAGAAAAGATGAGTATAAATTTCTGAAAACCGTTTTCTTGCGTATAATACAACACCATTGTTTTGCATTTAATTTTCATTCAAAATTTCTCTTATTATGCACAAGTAAATACTGCGCGTTATCTAAAGATATTACTTATCTTCTTTTTTGGAGAACAAACGAAGTTATGACAATATTTTTAATCTAGCCAAATGTAGTATATGATATTTATTCCTATTTTTTTTTTTGTATTCCTACGCTACTTTCCGGCCATTCTAAGCATAGAGAAGATTTTTTATGTCGTCTTGAGTTGCACTTTAGTTGCACCTATTGAACTTTGATCATTGTATATTAATTATGCGCGTTATCGGGCCGATCTTCTGCTCTTCTTGTTTTATTTGGATTTTTGCTTATCCTTCTTTTTTTTTTTTTTTTTTTTACTCTTCGTTTGTTCCTGTTTAGATTTCTTTCAATAGATTCCTTTTTTGCCTCCTTTCTTCTGTGTCTTGTCTCACCGTGTACCCGACCTCTACAACAATCTTGTCTCATCCAACAATAAATATAAAAGCAACATTGTTCCTCGTTTTCCCTCTTTCGGGATTTTTTTTCCTCCTCCGTCGTTAAAGAACGCCACCACCGTCACCCCTACAAACCAGCACACAAAATTCTTTTCCTTTCCATTTCCTCCTCATTTTTTAATCGGCTTTTATTTTGAGTTATGTATTCTGTAAATGTGATTCAAATGCGATCTCTCCCGCCACTTCTCAACTTCTCTCTATTTAATTCGTCCTCTTTTTCATCTTCCTCTCTCTCTGTCTCTCTGTCTCTCACTCTCTCTATCTATCTATCTATCTATCTATCTATCTATCTATCTATCTCCCACTCTTGCTATTATTTGTTTCATTTCTCTTTTTCTTTTGTTCATACGATCTCTTTTCCATTATTTCTCTTTCTTTCTCCTTCTTTCCTTATTATTATTATTTTTTTATTTTTTTATTTCTTACTCTCCTTATTTTCTCATTGGCTCTCTCGTTCTCTCTCCACAACTCTCTCTTCATTATTCAATCTGTTTCTAAGCGTTGATACTCTCCTCGTTATTTAGTCTCATTTTTTTTTATTTCCATCACTGATGTAATCTCCTTCTCATTATCTCTCTCCCACATTCACTCGCTGTCACTCTATCAATCTCTTTTTATTACTCTCCCCTCCTCTCTCCCTCCCTCTCCACCTTCTATAAATTTCCTCCACATTATTCTGTACTTGTCCTGCCACGAGGTTGGAATTCCAGGGAGGAGACTTTCTTCAACCCTTAGAAAGATTAAGGAACAGATACTACACTTGGTATTTAAACGTGGTGACGAGATATGGTCCAAAACCGGTTTAAATTGAGAAAGACAAATCCATTACAATCGGCTTCACTTAGAACTTTAAGAGAAAGAAAGGATATCTACGAGAGTTTGATCCCAGGGGTAAAGGAGCGTTCAGCCGCTGCAGAATTCCGACTTTCTTGTGAACTACATATCATCTTTTAATCTATGAGATGCTAAGAAAAAACTTTGGCATTGATAATGTCATTCGGTGAATTCATATAATCTGACAGTGAGTGTAATGGAGAAGTCGGTGAATTTTCTTTTGTTATTTTTAAACATTTCGTACATTTAATATGATCTGAAGGATTTGCGAGTAACATGGCGGTTATCAGCTCGGCAATTGGAAAATTCTGACACAGTCTGCTACATTCGGTTCGCATTAATGCTCTTTTCTCTCACCCAGCAAATAATTTAAATCGCAACCTGTGTTCTTGTGCTTGGGTTGGCAGCCAGCCTAGTAAAATAACTCCTGATTCAAAACCGTTGAAACAAGAAACAAATTCACTACCTTTTCTTAAAATCATGTCAATTCATAGACATTAAAAAATAAAATAAAAGAAGCTGTGGATAGCCATTATTACCTACATCCTAAATGAGAATAATATCTGTTGTTATCAACGAATTATTTTTTCGTGCATTTTTCTATTTATTTTTTTTTTTAAGAGGTGGGGCTGGTTATTTTTTTCTAAGAAAAGCGAAACAAATTAAAATTGGTATGTAATATCAGTTTTACTAATTACCAGCAGCGCTGTCTCCGTACCATCCTCAACATTCACTGGAGTGACGACGTCAACAACGTTGAGGTCCCCAAACAAGCGGAAATCACCAGCATTGAATGCATGATGCTGAAGTCACAGCTACGGTGGACAGGGCAGAGCAGGACACGTGTCCAGAATGGGAGACCCTCGCCCGCCCAAGATAGCGTTGTTTTGCGCACTCGCCACTGGCCACCCTGACAGAGTGCCACCAAAGAAGCGTTAGAAGGACTCCCTCAAAAATCTCTCGGTACCTGCCACATTGACTATCGCCAGTGGTCGACACTTACTGCTGACATTCAATCCTAGCGTCACACCGTCGACCAGGCCGTCTCCACCTTTAGGACTCTCGAATGGCCAACCCGAAGGAGAAACGCCGCGGGAAGAAGGACCGGGAAGCCTCAGTAGCTATACAAGACCAGACCTTCAACTGCTGACGCTGCGGACGGACTTGCCCGTCCCGCATCGGCCTAGTCAGCTATCAGCGCGCCTGCAGTCGACGGGGACAGCCCACTTCATAAATTTTCGTTCGCGAAGCTGGGCCAAGAAGAAGAAGAATTAGCAAGGAATGCTGGGCAATCTCCTCGTAGATGAAGAAGAGACTTGAAGCAACAGAAATATGGTTCCACAGAAGGTTGCTATCGATTATTCTGGAATGTTTTAGAGAAAATGGAAACGAAAAGAAACCTTATACTTAATATCCGAAAGAGATAGTTGAAAGGTTTGGAAAATACGATACCCACTCGTCATACTGAATGTAAGAGAAATAGAGAAAAACAAAGTATAATCTGCCGAGGGAGTTTGAGTAAATAGATGGCACAATAGGATTTAGGTGAAATAAGAAAAACAAAACAAAAATCATTCATTCCTACAAAGGAAAAGAAAATGTGGAGAGTCATGATCACCATTGTTCTGGTGATACAGGACAGATAGAAGAAGAATGAAACAGGCTTAAATAATCTTCACATTCTTTTTCCTGCTGTTTTTTTTTTTGTTGTGTTTTCGAAACAAAATATATATTTTTTCATCCAATACATCGTGTCGTTTATTGTGCATTGCAAGAGAACATTTAGCCCGCCAAAGCGTGTTTGATTCTCTTTCTATTTTATAACAAAGAATGCCCACGTATTCCGCGAATTTTCATTCATTCTAACCAAACGGACAGGCAGACTTCAATAACGATATTATTTAATTCAAATCCTATTCTTTATAAAGCAATTGTCTGAGATGTTTTTCGTCAATGAGAAAATCTAAACATATGATTCTTTACAATAGTTTTCAGAAATATCGTAGGCTATGCAGTCTTTATGTTCTGATTGATTTTTTTTTATTATCTTTTACATCTTTATCTTCTTTACATCTTTTTTTTACATCTGTTATCTTTCACATTTAAATTTTGACGATTTCTTTCAGCTGTATTAATGTTGAAGATATCTCTGCGATATATTTGTTATTTTTTCACTATTTCCTTAATTTCTTTTCTATTTTATTGCAATTCAAATTGTCTCACAAATATAATTATATATATATATATATATATATATATATTAGCTAATATATATATATATATATATATATATATATATATATATATATATATATATATATATATAAAAGCTAATAATAAATATATATGTTTCTCACAGTTTGGTACAACACTGACTTTCATGGAGGTGGCAATATATATATATATATATATATATATATATATATATATATATATATATATATATATAAGTTATGAAGAACTTGGTAATCCCTACGGGTAATCCCAAGGAGAATGAAATCCTGAATGCTCAATGTAAATCCAGAGCTAATATTTTAAAGAGAAACAGACCACTTTAAGGCACCATTATAATAATATATTTCACCAGAGCCCTTTTAAAGGACACCGGATCATCAGATAGCACTTTCGTTTCATTTCATATTTAGAAGTGCTATCTGATAATCCGGCCTCCTTTAATAGGGCTCTGGTGAAATAAATTATTATAATGGTACCTTAAAGTGGTCTGTTTTTGTTTAGAATATATATATATATATATATATATATATATATATATATATATATATATATATATATGAAGAAATATAGTCTTAAGATGGGCTATATTTATCGGATAAAGTGGTCAATATCAGAGATAGAGCGTGTGTAAATATAAAAGTGAATATAGAAGTCAACACGTCGAGGCGACATTCTGTTTCATGCTATATGCAATCGTCAGGACTGACGATTGCATATAGCATGTCGCCTGTAAGTGTCGACTTCTATGTTCACTTATATATATATATATATATATATATATATATATATATATATATATATATATATATATATATGCTGAGAAACAACAGTAAGATTTATAATGCGTTGTTCTTATTAATTATTTTTATTTTTTAAAATTCCAGAAATCGCTTGAAAATGGATCACAGATAAAGAATTTAAATTTAATTCTATAAATTCTATATCTTTAATTCTAAACATATATAACAAATATAACAGAGAACGAATGTCTATTATGTTTGATCATGAGCCGTTCTAAGCTATTTCGGGATAAAATAAAGACAAAAACTCTCTAACATTTGGATATTTTTTTATTATGCTGTTCCTTGATCTAAGCTCGCATGATCCATCTTCAGAGTGATTATATGGACATTTAAACAAAGATATTCACCATCAAATATGAAATTCTATTATGTCGACATCATATATTATAAAAAGTTAAAACAATTGACCTCATACAAACACACAACTAAATCCTCTACAAAAAAAAGCAATGTAGTGTATCAATTTACATGCCAGTTGAGAGATTGTATCTCTGATACTAATAATAAACACACTACATATATTGGTTTTACTACAACAACGCTCTCCTGTAGACCCACCTTTCATCCTTTGGATATTAGTTCTATTATATATATATATATATATATATATATATATATATATATATATATATATATATCCCGTTTAATTAGATGCCAAATATATAATTTTTAATATAAAATCTGTAATCACCATATAATATTTGAAAGTGTCAACGTTACGGTAACTAGATATTTTTATTAAAATTTAAATTACGTAACGGTCAGTCTATACTTAGTATCTGAAGATTTCGTTGGGCATAAATCTCAGAGTCGTATTACCAGCAAAGGATAATGTGTATATTTACTAATATATATATATATATATATGTGTGTGTGTGTGTGTGTGTGTGTGTGTGTGTGTGTGTGTGTGTGTGTGTGTGTGTGTGAATAAAAAGAGATAAGAGGGAATGAAAAGAGATAAGGGGGAAAGTAAACCATGCTGTGCTGAGAATAGACTTGACACTTAGGGGATCTACTTTAACGTTATAAATAGATTTTTCTCTTTTATCTTGTGATTAATTTTGTTCCTATACAGATACAATATTTTTGAAAATGCACACACACACGCACACACACACACACACACACACACATACGACGCTCATGATCAAATATAATAAACATTCGTTTTCTGTTATATTAAACAATACATGTATATAATGATCTGATACCCCAATACACTTGTCACAATGTCACTGAATTATAGAATCAGAAAATTTAAATCAACATAACGACATTTTTGAAAAAATGTATTTCTCGGCGTTTCTTTCGTTTACTCTAAACATAAATCGACGAAAATAGGTTGAGAGTATCCAAATTTATGATTATTTGTTCTCGAGAATGAACAGCGAAATATTAACACTTTTAATATTATTTATTAGATTATTTACAAGAATAATTAACAAGAATAAGTTTAACAAACATACACGCAAAAAGGGGGAGTGTACAGCATTGTCAAGAGTCGTTTTGATGTGTTCAATTTCTCTTTTCTTTTTCTTTTTTTTTTTTTTTCATGGAAGTTTTGATAAATTTTGCCTTCTTTTCTCTCCCGTTAATGGTCGAGTTGTCTCCCTTGTTTTAAGTTAAAATCGTTACTGTTTTCATCACTTTTTTTTTTCATTTCTTTCTTTTTTTTTTTTTTCAATATAGGTCAGAAATTTAACATTTTGTTTTTATTATGTTTATACTATTTGAAAAGTTTCATTTGTCTGAGAAAAATAAATGTTTCATGTCCGTTAATTTTCCTGTTCATTAAATCTAAACCAATTGCATTTCTATTTCTTTTATTTTCATTTTTCTTCCCCATCTTCATTTGTTTCTTTCATTCGCTCTTCTTCTGTAATTTGTGGTGCGTTTTTCGTCGTCTATTGTCTTCTTTTGTCATTTCGTGTTTTGTTATTAACTCCGATTTAATTCATCGTTTTAATATTTCATTACTTCAGCACTTTGATTTCTTTATCAGCCAATCCTAATTCCGCGCGCGTTCGTTTGTTTATTCTGTTTCTTTTAACCTCAATAAATACGTTGCATTTGATCTTCTTTTTTTTTTTTTTTTCGTTTTCTCTCGTACATTCATTTCTCTATTTATAAATACCCTGTTAATTTCTGTCCGCTCAGTTATTTAAAAAGAAAAAAAAATTCATTTTCGTCAGAATTTTCAGACATTACTTGCCAATTTCTTTTTCAAAAATATTTATGATTCAAAATGCGAAAATTCAAAATTAACTTCTTATATATCAACATACGTACATTTTATTCTGACTATATTTTTAAACGCTCCTTTCCCTTCCAGACGCAATGATTTGTTGCACTCTCAATGACGCTCTAGAATTTGAAAGTCTTTTGAATCCAAGTTTCTCTCCGGACCTCAAGTGAAACTCATAAAATCCGTAACTAAAGATCCTAGAAAAATAGTCGGCTCGTTCTATCGTCTCATGTAGTCACTTGCCCTGTATGGACTGCTTTACATTGCATGAGTCAGATGAGGACCCCAAATGGATTGTCGCTACCATTCCAGGGCTAGAGCTACACAGTCTTCACTTTATAGCCTCGATAGCGTTTAAAATCGTTTACACAATTTTTTTTGGAAAACGGTTTAGTTCTCATTCTGCTGCCTCTTTCCCCACAGACAAAATGTTGCAAGCCTTTTCGTTTCTCTGTCGTTATTTCCATGGAAAATGTTCAGATAAACTCCATTCCTTACTTCGAACAGTTCAGACTTTTACAGCTAGAAAACGCGATGCCACTTCTAAGGAGTCGAATCACCCTCATTTCCTCCGTGTTCTAAATGTCAAATAGAAAGATCCAATAGTATCAGAAGGTTTTTTTTTCCCGAAAAATGCCAGTTTGTGGAAGAGGCACCGATAGATATCTTTTCCTAAACACTAAAATCTTAAATTTAAATCATGTCAAGAGTCAGTGGCCATTTTTTCTTATAATCTTCACTATTGACCACCCCTCTGTCATTCATATTGTACTTCGTATTTTAAAATTAAACATGTAGAGTGAGTCGCTCTTAAGCGTTTTTTAAAGTTAATTCTAGTATAAAAATATTTGTGCATTAGTTCATTTTATAGATGGTTGTCCTGTAATTTGGCTTAATTTTAATCTTATCAAAATTTGATCAGTTTTTCTTTTTCAATATCAACTATTTGGTTATGCTCCTATTAAATTTTATGCGTGCAATAACAACTCCTGTAGTTCGACTTAATCCAAGGAAATGTCATCGAAACATGTTGTTTCCAAGTTTTTCTTATGTTATCATTTAACACCAGACGATTTCATGTGCAACTACACTGCTTAAGCCACTATACTTTTTTCAACATGATCGAATTTGAAAATTTTTCTCGTAGATTGTTTTGAAGAGGAACAAATTTACGAAATTGGGTAAATCGTACTGAGACCTGAAAGAAAGACGTCAAGCGAATTTAATTCTCGTATGTCAGTTGTTTCGACAGAAATTTCCAAAATATCTAAACCAGCAAACGTCTACTGTCGATTACTTCCCGTTTTCAATTGGTGGCATCATTGATAACAATGCATCATTGGATACATCATTTGTTTCGATGTGCTGTGTATTTAAGGATTTTTTTTCGAGACTCTACTGTTTTGACTGTAGTGTTTTATATGTCTCTGTTCATCTTGATTTCTCCTTTGTAATCGAAACTATTAATACTAACATTCTTTCCTCAATCTCATTTTTTCTCATTTTTAAATCCAAAGATTACTCACTCTTTTACTTGTATTTATTCATTTCCTGTCGTTTTACAGTTAGCAATATATACTCATATCTATGTCAATGTTCAAATACATCTATCTATCTATCTATCTATCTATCTATCTATCTATCTATCTATCTAAGTCTAGTGATAATGCAAATTTGAGAAGCCCGAAAGTGAATGCATCAATAAAAATGTCAAAGTTATTAATTTTTATGTAAAAAATAATTGAAATTGCTAATATGTAAAGTCAGAAGGAAATTACTATCCGTTACATAAATTTTATACAAGATATATTTATAATTATTCTGTTTTATTATCCGATAGCCTCTCCTTCAGCATCGTCTAATTTGACGATTTTAACTTTAAAGGCGGTACAAAGTTACCAAGGGAGGTAAATGCTACTGAGATCTGAAACGAAGATGCCCGTGAGTTTTGTTACTCTCTTCTTCAGTCTAACGAATGAATTATACTTCGTCACAGCCATGTATAGAGAGCGGGAAAAGTGGATATGCAACGGCAAGATTTCGTATCATTTGTGGGTTCAGACATCTACTTTAATCTTGGAAGATATCGACAACAATGGGAAATTTACACGCACACACACACATAAATACACTGAGATATATATATATATATATATATATATATATATATATATATATGTGTGTGTGTGTGTGTGTGTGTATGTGTGCGTGTGTATGAATCACATATACATGAAAATCAGTTGTATCCCAATTAGATGGACATTTTTGTGTGTTTGCATGTCTGTGCATACGTGTTTGCGCGTGTGTGTGTACGTATGTAAATCATATAATATATATATATATATATATGTATACACACACACAGACATATATATATATATATATATATATATATATATATATATATATATTGTCATCCACAGATGTACTATCACACTGTATCACAGCTCATCATTGTGACTAGACGTCCGGCTGCCTTTAGTTAGGATATATATATATATATATATATATATATATATATATATATATATATATATATATATATATATATATATGTATACATCTTGCGATAAATTGTCGTCCAAATTACGCAAAAATTAAAATGACACTGACATGGCCCGGCGTTGCCCGTGCTTGATTCAAAAATTGTACGACTAATATAGCAATCCCTATCACTTGACTTAAAATATTTTTGCCCTTCCTTGCCTTTAAAGGAGTGTCCTTTGCTGTGGTGATGTTGCTACATGCCTTACTTCTTGCCTATCTCACACTGCGAATTTTTTCTAAGCTCTATACTAAACATTAGATCTGTTACGAAAAAGAAAACTAAACAAAATGAACACAAAACGATCAGCTTTAAAAAAGGACTCATAACTGGAAAAACCGAATGAAAAAAGAATGTTAACAACAAATACTTTTTCACATCCAACCCAGTTCTGCGGAATCAGAATCAACGTTGAGTTTAAGCAAGCGAATGAGCCAATTGGAGTAAAGTGCCATGCAGATTTAATTTTTCCCGCTTGTGACGAATGCAGCTATCGATTTGTTTTGCATGCTAGCATGCCAGTTAACATTCGTGTCAGCTGTTGGCTCTCACACTGGCCAGTAGAATCTTCCTGCCTATTCGTGGCAGCCAGCTATTGGCTCTAACTCTGGCCAGTAGAAAATGGCCGCAAACTACATGAAAACTGCCGTAGAGGCTTGGAAAAATCGATTATTTCCACTATCGATGGGAGTTGGGAAATGCAAAGTCGGTCTTGGACTTGCCGCTAATTTGGAGCATGTGCATGTAAATTTTGGTGCAAACCGTCGAAAATTGCGGCTGTGCATTCGTTACACACACACGCACGCACACACACACACACACACACACACACACATCCTGTCTTTTATAGATAGAGATATTTACCAAAATTAAACAAAAATATCTAGAAATGCTAAAGAGTAAATTTATTCAATAAAATTGCCATTGGCTTCAACCACGAGTTCAGAGTTTCATGTTTCTTTTCTGGAAGTTAATGAATGCTGCCATAATCCTTGCCTTCAGTTTCTCTTTGTGTCAAAAGAAGTTTTGTTGGCTTCTCAATCAACTCTGTTCCATAACGATCTAGTGGGTTGCAGTCTGGGGAGTTATGTACGCAGATGTGATCTCAGTAATTGTCTCGTTTCTCCTGTTTGTAATTGATGACGCAGAGCCCTTTTGCCAGAGAGATGTACTTTCAGCAGTCACCACGTTGACACAATGCAGCAATACCTCCTCAAATCACTTGATGTAGGCTTTGGTGTTGCGTCTGAAGTCCTTACCAACAAATTCGGGAGTTCTTTTAACAGAACGATCAGAGTGAGGTTTCCGACCTGCCGTGCCTTCATAATAACAATTAGATTCAACCAGCTCTTTTCGAATCCTCTGCACTGTCCTCAGATTAACACCCAAACACTCCGAAATTTTCATATTGAAGCTCCCGGCGACAATAACAAACAGTACAGCAAGCCGTTTGAAATTTCTAGCGACATGATGCTCTTTTTATCACAGACGGTTCTTAAATAAAAAAAGATAGCAGAATAGTAATTAATAAATAGATAAAATAAGAAGATAGATAGATAGATAGATAGATAGATACTCAATGAGATTGATAGAAATAAAGAGACTGAGATAGATAGATAGATAGATAGATAGATAGATAGATACTCAATGAGATTGATAGAAATAAAGAGACTGAGATAGATAGATAGATGTAAAATCCGTGGGTAAGTGATCAAAGTGAATCCTAATAATATAAAATATTCAAACTGATCCACAAAAAGGAGCTCAATATATTTATTAGAGATTACATAAAGGAATTACATATAAATGAAGCTCACTTGTAGCCTATCTCGAGAAATTCCCTGGAGCTTGTCAAACCAAAAGTTTTTTGTTTTATCGAAATCTCGAGGGAACGTCTCGAGGTGAAAATTTATCTAGGAGCGAAATGCCCATCTAAATGTGGTACAACTGAATTTCATGTAATTGACACTCACACACGTATATATATATATATATATATAAAACGTCATCCACAGACAGACTGTTTCGCAGCACATCAGTTCAGTGTGGCGAGACATCCGGTTGCCTCTAGCTCGGATAGAAACCCGACTGAATTGGCGTCAGTCGGAGATTCTACCACTAAGCCGTGGGCGCACGAGAGGGACGTAGGTGGATTTTTAGCATATTTATTTTTAGAAACACGCCCAGTGACTGACAGTGACTCAATTCGCTATGCGAAGAGTCTCGCTATATTAGCTATAATAGTCACTGTTTACAAACCCATACCTACTCCCTAGAGAGCTAAAACTGAAATTAATATTTATTTCAGGAGCCATATCCCGTTTAATTGGATGCCAAATATATAATTTTTAATATAAAATCTGTAATCACCATATAATATTTGAAAGTGTCAACGTTACGGTAACTAGATATTTTTATTAAAATTTAAATTACGTAACGGTCAGTCTATACTTAGTACCTGAAGATTTCGTTGGGCATAAATCTCAGAGTCGTATTACCAGCAAAGGATAATGTGTATATTTACTAATATATATATATATATATATATATATATATATATATATATATATATATATATATATATATATATATATATATGAATAAAAAGAGATAAGGGGGAAAGTAAACCATGCTTTGCTGAGAATAGACTTGACACTTAGGGGATCTACTATAACTTTATAAATAGATTTTTCTCTTTTATCTTGGGATTAATTTTGTTATATATATATATAAATATATATATATATATATATATATATATATATATATATATATATAATGTTGTCTCTTTCTTAATTATTTAATTAATATTTGCCCCTGTTGTTACATTGAGCTCTCTGGATTACATCCTTTATGTAATCATCCACACGAATTACCAAACCCTGCATTACCTTACTGCATATATGTGTATCTATGCATCTTTCTCATTTATGTGTGTGTGTGAGTGTGCGTGTGTGTGACATATATATATGGCATATATATGAGACAGACTCCGTGTGTGACCTCATATATATATATATATATATATATATATATATATATATATATATATATATATATATATCAGACATTGCGAGTGTCCGTTAGTGTATTTTTTTCTCTAAATATTGGATATACTATTTCTGTGTACATACGTATATATATATATATATATATATATATCGTATTTCTTCATTCATCATTATTTCCCTTTACTTCTCTATGTTTATTCAGGCTCTTCTATTGATTGTCTTTTGTCTTTCTTTCAACTTCCGGTCTTTAAACGCCCCTTTTTTCTCATTCTTCTCCATTGTCTTTTTTTTTTCTTTTTTTTATACGTATGTTAAGTTATCTTTCACTCTCTTTCCTTTTCCACTTCTCCTCTTTCCTTATTTTTCGAACCTCATTTTTGACTACCAAACTCCTTCTGACGCTACTAATTCACGCCCGTTTATCTCTCGATCATCTTCTTTCTTTGTTCATTCTTTCATTTCTCCAATATCATCTTCTCATTTTGTTCCCATTTCCCAATTTCTCTTCCTCATCACGCTCTTGTAAAAACAAAAATGACAACACCTTTCCTAAACATTTCACACTCTTCTACTGCTTTATTGCTTCTTTTTTTTAAAATCTCTCTTTGCTTCATTCAATATCCTTCCTCTTCTATCACTCTTTATTTACACAGTCTCTCCCTTCTTCTACGTATGCCTTTATAAAAAAAGATAGCGGAAATTCAGCGAGATAGATACTCATTCTTATATAGATCTAAACAGACTGAGATAGATAGATAAATATATAGATAGATAGATAGATAAAATTAATGGATAAACTGATAGAGAAAAAATACACAGACATACATACACACACATATATGTATATATATATACACACACATATGTGAATATTGAAGCTAACACTCAGAGGCGACAGGCTGTTTCATGCTAGACGCAATCTTCAGGCCACGAATGTCCACTTTTTCTTCGACTATTTATATATATGGGTCAGTGGTGCATTGTGGGTAATTTATTCTAGCGGTTATTTTTGTGGGAGTGGCTTGTTTTTTTCATTTATTTATTTATTTATCTATTATTGATTTATTTGTTTGGGTTAATTTATTTTACTTGTTTTTTATTTTCATTTTGTATTATTTATTCTTTTATATATATATGTGTGTGTGTGTGTCCAGGGACAACTCTATGTCAAAGGACAGAGCAAAATTATTTGCTGCTGTTTTTTTAGAAGTCTCAAGAAATAAAACAAATTATTACCCAAGGGTTTTTAAGTGTTTGATATTTTTTAATTAATAACAATAACATATATATATATATATATATATATATATATATATATATATATATATATATATATATAAATTATGCAGAGATTTTAAACGGTGTTTATATAAAACCCCAACTAAATAGATCATAACCCCACACGCAAAAGCACACAACATGCACACAAGGTTAAAAAACAGTGATCAAATCACTCACATGCATGAATGCACACTCACATACGGGTATCTGTGAGACACGAAAAAAAAATATTCACACACATATATATACATATATACGCATGTTGACAAAACAGGGGAACTACTCACGAGCATGCACACAAACCCCACACAACTTAGGAAGTACGTGTGTATGTATATACGTATATATGTGTATATGTGTGTGTGTATGTGTATACTGGTTCCATGTTACTTGGGAAGTATGTGTGTGTATGTGTGTATGTATATGTGTGTATATACTGATTCTTTTTGGTGGGACGGTGTGTATGTGCGCATGTGTATGTATGTGTGTATGTGTACAAATAAGTTTACTAATTCCATATGGAATATGTATGGAGGGAGAATATACGCACACATATATACACATGCTGACAGAAACACACGAAAATGGAAACAGATCCAAGAACACACAGGGGTCAGTAAAACATTAAAAGATAAAATGCCGATAAGTAATTCATCATTTCTCTTAGACCAACCTTAATAGTTTTATGACCCTTCGCGCAGAACTCTTCATTGCCAATTCAAGAAAGACATTCGGATTACTAACACAAAAAAAGAGAATGTCTCATATCGAGAAATATATTAATAAATAAGAAATATATATAAATAACATTGAAATACATAAGGAAAAAATTAATTATTTTTAACAAATCTCCGCCTTTTACCTGAAGATGGTCGCGAGACCAGAAACACGTGTAGTAAAATTATGGAAAATAAAACAAATTTTTTTTTTTTTAAATCCACATTACAACCAAAAACGTTTGCGGCACCTATCTTCTCTTCTTTTTAATATGCATTTTTTTTCTCTCGTTGGAAGCACTATAACCTCTTTCTTTTATATACATATATATATATATATATATATATATATATATATATATATATACACCCACACACCCACACCCCCACACACACGCACACCAACACCCCCACACAGTGCGTTTGATAAATTGTCGTGTAAATTACACACAAAAAAAATAACACTGACATTTCATTTTAACAGATGTATTTACCAAAATTACACAAAAATATCTTGAAATACGAAAGAATAAATCTATTCACTCAAATCACCATTGGTTTCAGTCACGGTCTATGGAAGATGAATAGAGGCATAATGTCACCATAACTAGTGATCACTCCAAACACCACTATGTTGACTGGATATTTGGTTTTCATCTCTCTTGTTCCATCTTTTCGAGACGCAGCAAGCCGGTTGTTATTCTGAGTGTTCATCATATCCTAGCAGAATTTTTTCTCGTCGGAGAAAATCCAAATCATATTCTGCTGGAGGGTATGCTTGAGTTTCTTTTAGGAGAAATACCGATTAGTTTTTTTCAGTGTACTACGTGCTTGATAAGAAACTCAGACACTCCTGTGTCCCTGTCTATAGATTTAATTAACACCTGTACATTGAATACTGCCGCCATATCTGGTCTGGTGATCCTACTATTCATCCCGACGTTCTTGACAAAATTTAAAGAATGATCTGTAATTTAATCGACCGTGACCTGGCATCTCGACTCCAGTCAGTTTCTCACCGACGTAACATGGCCTCCCTCTGTCCTTTATATACATATTTTCATGGCAACTTCTCTGGTGCCCTGATGGCATAAATTTAAGTGTGCTACAATATTGGGATCTAGATCCCACCTGTTTACTGTGTGACACTATTTAGCGGTCGCGTGGAAATTAAAAGCGAGAAATAATTAAAGTGAGAAGAAGCTATCACGAAAGGACATACTGAGCGATGTTATTTTTTTTAACAAAGTAAAGTGGTAAAGTTTTTATTTTCATTTGCGAAAAAAGTTTTTTTTTTTTTTCGCGGAAGGTAGGAAATTCGTAAGACCACGGATCTGTCCGAATTAATTAATGTTATGACGCGGCGAAAGAAGATAGCAATCTGCCCATGGCAATAATGAAAACTTCAAATTGGTCAAGTGGCCTACGAAACATAAGCTGGGAGATAATGGTAATTATTTTGTCATTTTCACTCCCTGCAACGTCATGCGTACTAGTTGCATTCCTCCCTTGCTTGGAGTGAAATGATAAAAAATACTCAATACATATATATATATATATATATATATATATATATATATATATATATATATATATATATATTGCGAAAAGTTTATAGTTCTTCCAACGAGAGAAAAATATCTGTTTTAAAAAAAGAGAGAAGCCGCAAACGTTTTTGGTTATAACGAGAATTTGCTTTAGTGTATATATTATATTTTATTCTTCATATTTCTGCTACACAAGTTTCCAGTCTCGTGACCTTCTTCGGGCAAATAAAAGGATTAAATTTTTAAAAGAATAAATTTTCTTTATGTTCTTTTAATGTCTCCTTGTTCGTTTTCTGTGTTTGCTATTCAGAACTGATTTCCCTTCTGAACTGTTAACAAAATATATATTTAAAAATTATAACATAAGCATTTTATAACGTCACTACAAAAATAGCCATTTTGTTTCAACACTTTTGATGTTTTGGTAAGTAATTGTATTGATTGTAAAATAAATAGCTTTAAAAAGTTCAAAATCAACCCCGAACCCCAGTAGGGGGGAACATTATTACGTAAGCTATGATGGTCAGTCAGAATACAAGTATATGATAATTCAAAGAAACATTATTCTTCGCTCTACTTTGTATTGAGCACTTTTTTATTTATTTTTTTGTCATCGGAATTTTATTCCATCTATACCAACGCTGTATTCGATCATATATATATATATAAATATATATGGGGGGGGGTGCGCGTGCGTGGATGAGGTTTCCACATTATGGTAAGCTAACTCGTAAATGTGTTTGTGTGTGACTAAGTAAAATATAAGATGGGAATAAAATATAAAATATAAAAAAGTACTAAGTAAGTGAGTTACGAAAAACGACAAAATTTCCGTGACTAACTACAATGGCTTCATGAACCTGACTGGAAAATCGAAGGTAAATGTGAGAGTTTACCAACTGGAAGTTTCGAACATGAATAAGATAATGTCATTGGAAAGTCAGCTTCAAGGAAGTGAGATTTCTGTGCGTGCGTATGTCCTTCCCTTTTTTCAAATTGTTTCTAATTTAATTATCTACTCTGACTTTGATGGGCAGGCACAGAAGAAAAGTGAGAATGATAGTGAAATAGAGAAAAGGACCGTTTGGGTGTGCAGGTATAGAAAAGACAAGAAACAAGAGTGCTGCAAAGAGATTCAGAAAATGTGTCAGACCATAGAAAAAAAGAAGAGAAAAAGAACATTGAAGAAGAAAAAAATGGAAAGAAACGAAAATAGAATGAAAATAACGAGAGGGAAAGTGTGAAAGAAAAGGAAAGTGAGGTTTGAAGGTGGATATGTAGAAATAGCATGGCTAAAACAAGAAGGAGTTTTGAGTAAAAGAAGATGACGATGACGACAGGGATGATGATGGTTAGTTCAAAGACGATAAAGAAAGTATATTCAAAGATGAAATAACGAGTCTAATGAAATAGGAAAATAAAATAGTTCGAAAAAGGAGGAGAAAGCTGTTTGAAGAAGCTGAAAAAATGTAGCATGAAGAAAAGGAAAAAGAAAAGAAATTTTGAAGAAGAAAAGGATTTTGAAGAAGAAAAAACAAAATAGTGTGTAGAAGAAAATTGTTTGAATAATAAGAAGAAAGAAGTTTGAAAAGGATGAAAAATGAAGTAGTTTAAAGGAAATAAAAAATAATTTAAAGAAGAAGAATATATTTTAAAGAAGAAGAACGTAATTTAAAAAAAAACAATAAAAGAAGAAAGTAGTTTAAAAAAGAAGAATATTTTTGAAAGAAGAAGAAATTAGCTTGAAGAAGAAAAAGAAGAAGAATGTATCTAAATGAAGATGTGGGTAGTTTGAAGAATAAGACCAAGAAGGGGAAAGATAGGGGACAAGAAACCGAAAAATAAAAATAAATATAATAACAAAAACGAATATAAAAAAATCTAGAAAAAGAACGTAAGGAAAATAATGGCTGAAAGAAAGAAAGAAAGAAAAACGAAAGAAAAAAGAAAAAGAAAGAAAATACGAAAGAAAGAAAGAAAGAATGAATAAATGAATGACTGAATGGAAGAACGAGTTACAGTTAATGAAGAAGAGAGAAAAAAAAAGACACGAATGAAGGGGAAAGAAAATTGAAGAGAACAGAAATTAGTTCCGAAAAAGAAATCTAAAGAGCGAAATTGAAAATTCATGATCGAAAATGAAAAATAAAAGAAAGATGACGAAATGTTAGTTTATAGATCAAAAAAACAAATACAAGAAAAGCGAATAATTAAAACACTGAAAATAAGACAAAGAAGAAAATATCAATGGTTTAGATCGATAACTAGTGAAACAGAAAGATACTAAATAGAAATTACACCCAATTTCAATAGGAGAAGATACTGGGAATTAAAAAGAAGACAATAACAAACAAACATTTCAAATAAACACCATTTCAGAAGACGAAAAGTAAGATAGATTCAGAGAAAGAAATGCAAAGAGCCAAAAAGAATAAAAAAAAACAAAAACGTGAAAGCTTGCAAAACGAAACAGAAACACAAAAAAAAAACAACGAAAAAAAAACAAAAACAGCGCGAATTCAAAGATGAAAGAAGACTTGAAACAAGAAAGTAATGAGTTCATTGTCGTGAAAGCGGCCGGGAGCAGGTGGTTGCTTTTTCTGTCCGACTCCTCGATACAAAATGTCCTTATAGGCGGGTGTTAGTTGCATACATATAAAAATGGGGGTCTGATGGTGCATGGGGATGGGTGTAGGTGTCTGTGGCAGGGTGACGAGATGTGTAGGCGAATGCGGTGGTGGGTAACTTGGATATATGGAACTGAATTGGGGGCGGTCGTCTGCAAAAGTGAAAAAGAAAAGAGAGTAGACTGAAAGGGAATAATGTAATTAAAAATTGTTGGGGTGTTTGTTATAGATGAGGAGTCGGTAAGAAAGGAAGAAAGATGAAAGGCTAAAGGAGAAAGAAAGAAATATAAAGGATACAAAAGAAAGAAAGAAAGAAACGAATGAAATGAAAGAAAGAAAGAGAGGCTGAAGAAAAAAGAAACAATGAGTCAAAGAAAGAAACGAAACGAAATAAAAAAGACTGACAGAGGAGAAAGAAAGAAAGAGAGAGAGAGAGAGAAAAGAAAAGAGAGGCTGGAAGAAAAAGAAACAATGAGTCAAAGAAAGAAAGCAAACGAAAGAAAAGAGTGACTGGGGAAAAGGAAAGAGAGAAAGAAAAAAGAAGAAACGAAAGAAAGAGAAGAGAGGATAGAAAAAAAGAAAGGAACAATGAGTCAAATAAAGAAACGAAACGAAACGAAAGAAAGAAAAGTCTGGTTGAAGAAAAAGAAAGAAAGATAGATAGAAAAAAAAGAAAGAAAGAAAGAAAAAAGAAAAACAGAAATAACAGAGTATTTTTAAAAGAAAAAATGTGAACGTATAATGAAAGGAAAACATGAAAAACACGCAAAAAAGAATAAAAATGAAGAATTAATGAAAGATGAAGAAAAAATAAGAATCCATGAAGAAAACAAGAAGAAACAATAAATAAACAGAGTAAACTTCATACGAAACAAAAAGAGTAAAAATAAAAAAAGTGGGTGGGGAATTAAACAAGAAATTCAGAAAGGAAAACAAGTGATTTTTTTTTTTCAAGGAACGAAGAGACGAATGAGGAATGAAAGATGGCCATGGAAATAGAAATGAAAAGCTGTGGGTTCCGTCCTGATTTCGCAGAAAAGAATTTCCGACAAAATAAAGTGACAGCAGCAATTGATAGTTTTTAGGAGGGAAAAAAAATGAACCAAATTATTTTTAGCTGAATGAAAGTTAAAAACCGGAGAAGTAACGCAAACGATAAAACACGACTTTTGACAATTGATTGTTTTCTAATTGATTTGTACTTAGTATTGTGTGTCCCTCTGTAAATCACAGCTTTTACCTGACACTTTGTCTCATCTCACACTCTCACTTTCTCTCTATTTCTCTCTTTCTCCTCTCTCTCTCTTTTGTCTCTACTTTTTCTATCACTCTCACAGTGCATTGCTGTTTTAAAGACGCGTTTGGATATCATTCTATTTCTTACAGTATCAAGTTACGAATAGATAGATAGATAGATAGATATTAGGTTGGTGCAAAAATAATGACGTAATAATGTCGTTTTTTGAGGTATTTTTAACGTCAAAAAACGACATTATTACGTCATTATTTTTGCACCAACCTAATAGATAAATTTGATCAGATTGAGATAGATAGATAGATAGATAGATAGATAGATAGATTTGAACAGATTGAGATAGATAGATAGATAGATAGATAGATAGATAGATAGATAGATAGATAGATGTGAACAGATTGAGAGATTTGAACAGATTGAGAGATTTGAACAGATTGAGATAAAAAAAAATGTTTATATCATGCTTTTTCCGATAGTACATAGATACGAACAGACTGAGATAGATAGATAGATAGATAGATAGATAGATAGATAGATAGATAGATAGATAGATAGATAGATAGATAGATAGGACACGATTTCTATCAGTGATCCATCTGCATAAATGAGTAGAGCGAATGTGGCTTTTTAGTCTTGCTAGGGTCTTACATTTTCTTGCGCAGATGTAGCAACGTTGGGCGTCTTTTTGCAGTAGTTATTGCATAAATGCCGCTTTTTCTTAATAGCTTTTTTATCGTTTGATTTTTCCATTTTTCTTTCAGTACTTACTAATGGACTCATATTTATACGTTGATTTTTTTTTTACTTATTAATTCCTATAAGTCTCCATCTGTGATAGATGAATTAAAACTGTATCAAGCAATACAGCATTTTTTTACATTAAATATGTTGCACAAAATTAATCAAAATTTATTTGCTATAATCTACACTGTACAATATATCTATATATATATATATATATATATATATATATATATATATATATATATATATATATATATATATATATATATATATATATAGGTGCGTGTGTGCATGTGTTTGTGTGAGTGTGTGTCTAGTTTTATTTTTATTAATGTTTTGAAAATTTACGTTAACATCGTAAAGGTTTCTTAAGCAGCTTACATTTTTCTAAACCTAAAACTTAATATTTCAAATTTTATTTCTATATATGTTTATCTCTCTTGGTAGTACAGGATAGATAGATAGATAGATAGATAGATAGATAGATAGATAGATAGATAGATAGATAGATAGATAGATAGATAGATAGATTTGAACAGATTGAGATAGATAGATAGATAGATAGATAGATAGATAGATAGATAGATAGATAGATTTGAACAGATTGAGATAGATAGATAGATAGATAGATAGATAGATAGATAGATAGATAGATAGATCTGGATATAATTAGACGCAGTCATGGATGCGTAAATATGGAGTGACTAGCAATTCACGTGAACTTGTATCAAAGATTGCATTCTGAAAAGGAAAACACAACAAACGTATTTCTGGAAAATAACGCTCATTAAACAAGAAGATTTTTTTTTTTTTTAATTTATTTTCATTTGTTTATTCTATTTATTTTTGTAAGTATAGAGCTCGATATGCAAATATAGAGCATTAATATGGAAAAGTAAAATTAAATGTTCGCTTATCTGTCCCTACTCTGAATTTCGAGGAAATTGTATCTCCTCGTCAGGGGTCTTAATAGTAAAATTGAATTCATTTTTTTCATCCTAGAATTCATAATTGTTTTTTTTCTTTCCTCTTAAAAGATGTTAGAAAAAGTAACATCTTTTATGTAAAAAAAAAAATATTTCTGTAAATAAATTCAATTTACGCTACCACCCCAACGAGTGTGTACTTCTGCAAAGCTCGGCGTACAAACAGAAATAAAGAATTAACTTTATTTGTTACTATTTTATAGGGACTTAAGATGAGCGGTCACGTGGCTATAATTGTAGGATGGCCAGTTAAGAAAGAACTTACACTCAGCTTAGCTATTAAATCTGCTTATATCTCTTACACACACGCTCTCTCTCTCTCTCTCACACACACACATATATAGAGAGAGAGATTTTCCAAGGGTAGCTTACATGCGGCACAAGGCCGAAAGTATGGGTCGAACTCACTACTCAGTCGTAATTGTTCTAGCGAGACACGCTTGCTAACCACTACACCGCCTCGAAGTAATATATATATTTCGGTTTCGAGCGTGACAACCTCCTTTATTTCATGTCCCCACACCCCCTCAAATTCTATGTATTCGCAGGTGACTCTTCAGGCCAGCCAAACTGCGAAAAATTTTGCCACAGATTTGGCATACCCGATCAGTTTTGTTTACAGTGACATTATTCGGGTGCACACTAGGTTTTGTACATTTACGCAAATATATATATATATATATATATATATATATATATATATATATATATATATATATATATATATATATATATATATATATATAAGTGAACATAGAAGTCAACACTTAGAGGCGACAGTCTGTTTCATGCTATATGCAATCGTCAGGTCACGTATTTCATCTAGCATGAAACAGACTGTCGCCTCTAAGTGTTGACTTCTATGCTCACTTTTATATTTACACACGCTCTATCTCTGATATTGAGCACTTTATCCCATAAATATAGCACATCTTAAGACTATATTTCTTCATATATATATATATATATATATATATATATATATATATATATAGTTTATGGAAAACTAGGTAATCCGTATGGGTAGACCCAAAGAGGATAAAATCCAGAGAGCTAAATGTAAATCCATATATATGTATATATATATATATATATGTGTGTGTGTGTGTGTGTGTGTGTGTGTGTGTGTTTGTGTGTGTGTGTGTGTGAGTATTTGGAGTCCAAAATTTGCTTGAGTATGAAATGGAACTAATGTTTTGAATTTAATTACAAAATTAAATTCGAAGCTTTCAGCTTCCATTTTTAAAACATCGTTATTACCGTGTAGCGAAAAAAAGCATATTTTAAATTAAGTTAATATATATATATATATATATATATATATATATATATATATATATATATAATAGAAGCGGATCTGGACCCACAGTCCTGAAATTTTGGATTCCCAGCTGCGATGGTTTAGGATGATTTTTGCGATGATTTTTTTTTTACGATAACAATTTTTATAACTTGGAAGTAAATTTGGGAATAATCGAAATTAGTTGCGAAATCCAGCGAAAGTCAGCCATGAAATAAAAATAATTGTTTGTACAAAAGATAAGGACCTACTTACATCAAATTATCTTAAAGTTTCGGGGCAGAAGAATTATCATTGGAATTTTTAAATATTGATGCAATACATAAATGAAGCGATCAATTGTAAGTTCTTCTATAGTTTATTCTTGCATATCGCATCTATTCTTCCCTACCTATTGTGATTATGGATTAATTAAGAGCCCTGCGCAGAAGCTAGCTTCAATGCCGCCCGAAAGCTAATGCATTTATGGTGTTCAGACAAACTGCATATTTTCAAGAAATTAAATTGTCAACGACATTTTATTGAATTGGAGTATTAACAAACAACATCGTCAATCAGATTTCCATCATTTGTGAGGCAAATGTTGTTGCTCTTTGCAAGATCCATATGAACTCGATGCAATGACTCCACATTTCCGTTCGCTTTTTATTTAAGTGTATTGCATCGCTGATTTTCATTGAGTACACCTCCTTTGAGATAACCCAGAAAAAAGTCAATTATTTCGGTAAAACTATGTTTAATCTGTGGATAACCAAAAATATCGTTAATAAGATTTCCTATTCATCCAGAATTTAGGGACACCATATATATATATATATATATATATATATATATATATATATATATATATATATATATATATATATATATATATACCGGGTGTAACAGTACAATTGTCCAAATCGCGTAACAGCAAACTTGTTCAATTGTTAGATGAAAATTTGAACCGTTGTATCTTAGAAATGACTAAAGATATCTTACTGAAATTCTCCGAGATTTGTATAACACTACTGGATTCTACTTTGAGTGATAATAATGTATAATTACTCTCCAACATTAACAGAAGAATCGTGATGAAATCGATTATCAACGAAAATTATATGTTAATCATTAATTAATAATAGCTAAGAATTGGAAGGTCATTAAGAATTTAAATTAAGTTCATATATATATATATATATATATATATATATATATATATATACATATATATATATATATATATATATATATATATATATGTATGTATGTATGTATGTATGTGTGTGTGTGTGTGTGTGTATGTGTGTTACTCCCGGATCATTTTCCAATTCATTCAAGATCATCTTCGCCCTCTCTAATCGTCTAAGTTTCTGCCTTTGAGTTAGGTGTCTCTCACGTTTCACATACGATTTAATTTTCAAGTCTTTTTTCAAGGCTATTGAAACTGCCATAGCTGAAACTCCTATCTCACGTGCCAAACGTCTTATAGATTGAGTTGGATCTTTTCTAATTGACCGCTTTATCTCTAACTTGAAATGATCCGTCTTCTTGTGGTGACTTCCTGATATATTTTTCCACTCTACTGTTCCCTCTTTTTAAAACTTACGCCCTGTTCTCTTGATGGGTCTTGAATGGACTTTGAAGATGGAAGCCAGTGGATGAATGTTGGTTCCATTAGTGAACGGCTGAATGTTTTTCCCCCTCTCACCATTGCTCACACAGTGGGGCTGACGCAAAAGGATTTCAAACTGTTCTCTTTCTAGCTGAATAATTCAAAAGTTTTTCAGTGATTCAAATTATGTCAATATAGTTAAACGTCTCATCCGAAAACATGTAAAAAAAAAACTCAGTTTAGTGGTTATTTTACATATTAAACATTTTGTAGGATGAACAATTATGCTGCAACGTGATTTGGACAGTTTTGCTGTTACACACAGAAAGTCACACACACACACACTCATATATATATATATATATATATATATATATATATATAAGAAATATAACACCTTTCGGCTTCTCTGAATCGTCTTCAAGTAGCGAGAGCACAATCTAAAAGGTCAGCCAATCTAACAGTGATCTCATCCGACAATCCTCACTCTTGCTCCATATGTAGCCTCCTTTGTAAATCACTAGCGGGTCTTAAGTACCACTTAAGTTTATCACACAAAATTTCCTAACTAAATCAATTAAGCTGTAAGATCCTCATACGTCGAAACCGACGGGAGAGTCCATTATATATATATATATAGATAGATAGATAGATAGATAGATAGATAGATAGATATGTGTGTGCGTGTGTGTGTGCGTGCGTGTGTGTGTGTGTGTGTGTGTATGTGTAAGATGAGAAAACTCTTCGAAACTAATGACATATATTTATTTCTGTTGATACTGGGAACGCAATAACCCCTTTGGATAGAACAAGTTTTAAACTTCAAAATACTATATTTCCATATGCTCACTACGATCCTTGCGCTTTTGTTCTAGGAATAAAAATGAAATTGCAAGAATCGTGCGTAAAATTTTGCAACAGCCAACCCAACCCAACATTCTACACACATATCGTTTTCTCTGCTTCTGAAAGACATTACCCAACGCCTAACTTGGCTCGCATTCACTATTTGTCCTTTGTAAATATTCAGCAAGCATCAGTTAATATTAATGAGTCCAATTTTTTTCGCATTCAATGTCGCACCTATGCTTTGTATGCACTTTTATATCAGATGTCCTAAGTGTCATGTATAGATATCAAGGTCTCCTGGATGTTCGCCCGCCGATACCTGGTTTTTATGCTATCGAAGCTTCCGTGTTTCACGGGTTGACTCAATAGCGTATACTGCTCTACTGCTAGTCGTTATTAGATTAATTTGTAAAATATAAATCTATGATAAAGTATTTCTTCCTCATTTTTGTTGTGCAACGCACCGAGTCAATATTTGCTAAAAGACGATATGTCAAAATCTTCTGAATTTGCAGCATAAATCTTCAGCCTTCATTTTAAAGCACCAATGTTACTCTAAAGCTTTCGTTTATTCTACGCTTAAGCGGCAACAATTACTAAGCGCTGTTTTTTTAATATTTCCGCGAAAGAAGAGAATTTTTTTCTTAAATTAATATTTTATATATTTTCCAGCATTAATTATCAACGATTCTTAAAATTCATATTCGTTCTCTCAGTCCATATGCTAAATACAACACAGAAAGCCAGGCGCCTGTTACTTCTCATACATTAATTTCGAATGTGCTGTGTTGCTGATCTGTGAAGTGGCATTAAAATTATCAATATGAAAAATGAGACTGGAGAATTGCGTCCAGGTTCCATTCGTACGAATATCCTTGTGACAATAATATATCCCCTTTTTCCAATATGTCATGACAGGAATTATACCCCGCTGCATGATCTCCAGCTATGACGAAATATCCTCCAGCTCTGATAGACAGTCTATTAAAGAGATTTTTTTTAAATTATGGCCACCTTCCTTCATCACAGAACCGATCATACCTCGCTGTAGATTCGTTTTGTTTGATATCTGTGAATTGCTGTGTCTTCTTAGGAAAGTGGAGTCGTTTCACGTTGCCGTCTCCACGGATTGGTATTTAGAGTTTAGCCTAGCTGAGCTAACAAAGCAACATACCTAGATGAGATTGGAATACCAGGTGTTTTAAGCTTGAATGTGCAGTTGGTGTAATGGATAACGACTCGAGCCGAGTTCAAATTCTGGTCGGGTTTATTATATTCACTTTTATTCCCTTCGGAAATATATGCATCTACCTTTTATTCCCACTACAGCCGTCATTTTATTACTACGAGTTAATTATTTGTACCAATAAATCATTACTATCTCTAAAAATTCTTACAATCTCAAATATTTTCTGGCTTTAAATAACGTGCAAAAGCTCTATAAACCGTAAAAAACAAATCAGTAAATCAAGCTACCTAGGAAAAGTGTTGAGTCGTTGTACGCGGGTATGATCTTCACTTTAAACAAACAATGAGAAGGTCTCTGAAGTGAAGTAAAAGTCTCCAGATCTTAACATTAGAGGTAGTGCCTTTTCATTTTTCAGCGAATGTTGTAACCTAGAAAGGTTACTGAATGAGCAATAACCAAAACGGAGGTTGAAAATGATTTCTCTGTATTTATCGATAGAAGCATACATCTGTCATCAATTTATTCTTACTTCCCCTAAACTTTCCAGGTTGAATATCGTTAATGTAAATATTAGGGAAAAGGAAAATGAACATAGAATAGCCTGCACCAGAATTAGTTTCGCCCAACACCGCAATTTTTTACGAAACCAAATCATCAACCTGAAATCTTGATTCATGTTCTATGCTTTTATATGGATGTCATGCATGGTGCTTAACCCGTTCAGAAATACCTATAGTGTCAGCTGGACTCAACAACTTCCTAAGATCAAATCAATGGTCAAAAAGACTTTGAGCGAGTAAAGTCTGGGAGTCTTGGCAAAGATCATCCTTCTTTGAACATTGTGGACTGGCGCTACAGAATCACAAAAAAGTGTATAAAATAACAGAAACCACATCACTTGAGGACTTCCAGCAGCAGCAGAAACTAAATTGTATAGTACATTAACTCAAAGAGTAAATAGTAACATAATCTAGATGTTAATTGTTGCAACTTAGAAAATGTTACTGAATGAGGAATAACCAAAACGGAGGTTGGAAATGAAATGGTGATCTTTATAACATCAACAAAATAAAATACTCGCCAGCGGCGTGAAGTAGGTAAACCACTGCTAGTGCTGTACTACTTAAACACCTTATTACCTTCCACTTACAATAGTTTCCAAAGTATTTATGATGTTTAGGACATACCCATTAGTATTGATAGGTACGGTATATAAAAGCAGGCCTAGAAAACCAAGGTGACAGTTAAACTGTATTTCTTCTCATGAAAACTATAAATGCCATTGCATAAAAACGGCAAAGTGAAACCACTATCTTTCCTAAGAAGATACAGCAATTCGCAGATATTAAACAAAACGAATCTGCAGTGAACCAAGATCGTCTCCGTCCTGAATGTGATTGATTGATTTATTCGTTTTTACGGCTTATCAACCTGCAAGTTATTTAAGTTATTTAAATTTTTTTTTTTAGATTGTAACAATTTTGGGACTAATGAATTACTGATACAAGTCCTACTAATTAATCCATAGCTGGGGTGGGGAGAAGAGTTGGATTCACATATTACTTTAAGGTATTTACGCCAAAGTGACTATAATGCACCAACCAGAATTGAAAGTTGACTCTCCGACTTCCAATGTCAATCCATTATCCCACCTGCATATCCAATCTTATATCACCGGGTATTCCCAAGCGGTCACCCATCTAGGTTTCTGACTAGTCTCAACGTTGCTTAACTTCGGTGATCGGACGTGAAGTGGTTTTTCAATGTGACGCTTCCGTAAGCCTTCCTATAATGTAAAGAAAGAATCACTCAATCAATCAATCTATCTATCTATCTATCTATCTATCTATCTATCTATCTATCTATCTATCTGGAGGGCTCTTCTCGATCATAAAATTCTTTCTAACAAGTAGTTATTAATGTCCAGTCCTCCGGGACCCTAGCGGTCAACGTAAGCGTTCGCCAGAGGTCAGTCCTCCAGCCAACCCTCCTTTTTGATCAACATAAATGATCAGCCTAAGAATATACTCAGATCATTTGTAAACACATATTCCGATGAGACGACTTTATAGGCCCACCTCTAAAACTTTCGATGGACTGCTCTCTCTTCCGATCTTCCACAAACTACCCAACAAGCAATCTTCTTAAAGAAAAAGAAAACAACAAATCATAACGTTGGATCGATTGCTTGTTCGGCGAATCTGTCCGGGGCGAGGCCACAATAACACGTATTGCTTAAACAGTTTGCAAACCATAACAGACTTAAAATGAATCATAATCAGTTATATTTGAAAAACAATCAATTATGCTATGATATTTAATTTCGGAACTAGAAATCTGTTTTCTGTGTTGCATTAGATGAACATGTGACGTTAATGAAAAGTAACGATTGACTCTTAATTTGTCTCAACATACATGATACGAATTCAGTTCGTTTGATTTTAATCAATATTTTCGATTTTTTTTATTTTTCAGTGCTCTCATGTTTTACGATAGAAGTGTGGCTATGTCTGTGCAATTAGCTTTGGTCTAAGTTTTATCCATTAAAAATTATAAAGAAGTAATATCGCTTATAATTTTATAGCGGGCAGTAACAAATATGTTTGCTAAGAACTTATGAATCTCTGAATTGATCAGTGGGGTCTTTGAGTTTTTGCGTTCTACCAGGTTAGGGTGCCCATATATATATATATATATATATATATATATATGTGTGTGTGTGTGTGTGTGTGTGTGTGTGTATGTGTGTGTGTGAGCGTTACAGATACAAAGTAAAATTGTGCCTCAAGTCGTCAATTCTGTGTTTATATGATCTATTAAACATTATGGTTTTTAAAGCAAAAAAAAAAAATGTATTTTCACGTTTCTTTTTTAAAAAATCAGCTTACAATCCAAGTCATTTGCACCGGATAAGATTTATCGAACATAAAATATTCAACTTTTCAATTGCCGCTCTATTTATGAAAGATTCTTACGAAGTTCTGTTAACAGAAATCGGCCATTTTTTTTATTTTTTATTTTCTTGGTGACTTCAAAAGATTGTATTGGGAATGTAGACTTTGTGATGTGTAGATGCTTTAACTTGTAATGAAATGAAAAATAAATTTTCTTTTTAATTTAAAAAAAAAATCCCAAGAAGTAGTTATGATATAGTTGAATTTTTTGCAAGCTTGAAAGATAAATACACAAACTAAAGTATTTTATAAGCAAAAATTTAAAATAAATTAAAAAAAAAAAAACTTACTAAAAAGATAACTCCTTTTCTCTATATTGAAAATCTTATGAACATGGCCCCAGAACTGTTTGTCCGAGTTACTAGATATATCCAAATAAATATTACTGGGCTATTGTTGCAAACGGTTAGCTCGATGAAGACTTTCAAGTTAAACCATTTAAGGAATGGCCGAAGAATCCTATATATATATATATATATATATATATATATATATATATATATATATATATATATATATATATATATATATATATATATATATATATCCTATATATATATATATATATATATATATATATATATATATATATCCTATATATATATATATCCTATATATATATATATATATATATATATATATATATATATATATATATATATATATATATATATATATATATCCTATATATATATATATATATATATATATATATATATATAATATTGTTACCGGGTTCGGCACTTCATAATAACATTTATTGATCTGTCTGACGAAAAAGAAAAAGAAAATATCAACTAATATTGGTTCCATATGCTATACGTATTTTTTTTACTCAAGAAATATGGTTATTTGTCAATTGATTAACAAAAGCAGACGATAATGATTTGATCGAAGAAATATGACTCTTTTTGAAGAGTATTATAAAAAGCCGAAAATAAAATCCAAGACACAGTAAACAGGTTTATAAACCAAATGTCAACATCAAAGAATCTTATGATCAAAATTGGAAATTCAAATATCTAATCGCAGATGTCACAGAATGAAATGTCTAAGACTGGATATATGTCTACACAAGTGTAAGAATGTTATATCTGAGTTAAGACATTCATGTTTACTAAAAAATATTAACCAGGATCCATGAAGCCACTCCAATCTGTTCGCAAATCCAGGCTTTTTTCTTCCTGTTACGTAAGGTGATGCCGAGTATGATTCACTCCATTTTACGTTCGGACGTAGTCGAGACCACCAAGTAGGCAAAAACGGATAGGCTGCCCACGTCTCTCATATCAGAAACAACAGGTGGACTAGAAGAGCGACAGAGTGGCCACCAAAGGATTGGAAGAGAACTAGAAAGAAGCCAACGGTACGATGGCGCGTGACCTGACTCGATACCTAGGCAAGACATGGTGAAATATGGCCAGAGAGAGGAAGTGGTGGAGGTCAACATGGGAAGGGTTTCTCCATCAGGAATGAGAATGCCCTGAATTTGGACATGAAGCCAGTATTTGGAAGATCTACATCTTTGTATATGTTAACGACCAAAGGGAATGTGAACGTTGTCTCTGTGTAAAGAAGCATATGTGAGTAAAAATTGGCCTTTACCTAGCAAATATCTGCGTTTAAGATAGACGATTTAGCTAAATGGTTATGTTTCTACAGTATATCTGCTTTTGTATTTGTGGGTAATTATAATTTGAATGCAATATGCAAATGTTATGTGTGTTTATGAGTGTGTGTTTATGTCTATTTTGTTAATGTTTTTGCGTGTTTATATATTTATGTGAGGAGGGTTGTGAATGTTTGTGTATGTTCACCTGTTTACATGTATGCGTGCTTGAGTGTGCCTATGTTTTTTTTTTTTGTTTTTTTTTATGTATATAATGTATTCGTCGGTGTATGTGCGCATTTGCAAGCGCTAATACGAGTGAGCTGGTGTGTGTGAATATGTGAATGTATTTGTGCGTGGGTGTGTGCCAATATGTCTGTTATTTTGTGTCTTAGTGTATATTTCTTGTTAGCGTGTGTGTGTGTGTGTGTGCGTCTATGGATTTGTGTGTGCGTGATTTCGCCCACGTAAGTATATGTTTTTTAAATGTATTTGGGAATGTGCTTGATTGTGTCAAACTGAATGTATTTACACATTTGATCGTGGAAGGACATCATGTTAGTTGTTTAAAATATCTGCTGTTCAAATTCGTGCAAGTTTTCTCAGATTTAAATAAAAATGATTTATCATATATTTAAGTATTACATTAATTCCCATGCTATTTAAGACCGTGTTGTTATTTAATAAGCTTAGGTCACTTTGACACAAGGCCATAACTGCCTGTCACCCAGTGAGAGCTGAACTCACTTACTCAGTAGTAATGGCCAACGAGGTTAGCTCGCAAACAATTAGCCAAACCCAAGACGCGCTTAATTAGTTTGACACAAGGACTCAAGTAGGGAGCACCCAGTGAAGTTTGAACGCACTATTCAGTAGTAATAATCAACCAGACAAGTTCGTTAACCTTTACAGCACGTCGAGGTACACAAAAAGATTTACTATGCTTAGTTTTGTTTGACAAAAGACCACGACATATAGAAACTTTTAATCAGACGTGGGGCGCTAAATAAAAGTTTACAAGCATGATGCTCTCAGTAAGAATCGAGCACGTTATGCTTTAGTAATATTCAACGATGCAAGTTCGTTAGCCATTACACTACACCGACAATGTATTATTTATCAGGTTCGTTTGGTACAATGTCTTGAATATGATTGAACTCACAGTTCTGTAGTAATGGTCAACCTGCCTAGCTCGTTAATTAAAGCTTTCCGAGGTACACGTTATACATACTTTTTTACGAAGATCTCATGCATTTTCATATTTCTGTTATCTACCTTACATATGAACATCAATAGCTATGTCCCAATCCTCATGAATACGTTGGATACTATTGTAAGTCAAGGGTAAAGTAGTCCACCAGTAGCAGTGGTTTACCTACTTCATGCCGCTGGCGAGTATTTTATTTTGTTGATGTTATAAAGAATACCATTCCATTTCCAACCTCCGTTTTGGTTATTCCTTATTCAATAACCTTTTCTAGGTTACAACATATTGTAAAATCTTGCATTTTCAGTTTTAAATCTCTTATTATTTGCCGCCATATTTCTCGTCTCTCTGAATACTTTTAGTGTTGACTTTGAGTAATTTCCCTTTGTTATTGTTATTTAATTAGTAATACTTGTATCATTAAATCATTATTGTCTCTCCCATCATCACTCCCTCCCCCCAAAAGATTCTTACAATCTCAAAATAAGATCTGACTTTAAATAACCTGCAAAGTGTTGATAAGCCGTAAAAAACGAATCAATCAATCATTTATTGATGAATTGAGCGTGTGTTCAAGATTTTGCCTTTCTTTATATCTTCTAATCTTTCCAATTTCCTCTTTTTTATTTTCGCCTTTTAATTTTGTTAATTATTTTGTATTATATATGGTACCTATGAACACTAATGGGTATGTCCCAATTCCCTTAAATATGCTGGACACTATTTTAAGGGAATGGTAATATGCTGACTTAGTAGTTCACTATTAGCAGTGGTTTACCTACTTCTTGTCGTTGGCAAGTATTGTATTTTATTGATGTTATAAAATTTGCCATTTCGTTTCCAACCTTAGTTTTGGTTATTCCTCATTCAGTAACCTTTTCTAAGTTACAACAATATATTAGGTTGCTGCAAAAATAATGACGTAATAATGTCTGGCGAGTATTGTATTTTGTTGATGTTATAAACATGATCATTCAATTTCCAAAATTCGTTTAAGTTATTCCTCATTCAGTAACACTTTCTAGGTCACCACAGTTTTATAGAAAGACATTCTGGTTCAGCAGTAAGCTAAAGAAGGTGATTTTGTTATTGAGCTTAACTTATGATAGCAGGTGCAAAAAAGAAAATAGAGGAACTCCTGTAAATAGTTGTAAAGGAAAACTAGAAGAAAGGCCAAAGCATCAATGCTAACAACTGTAGGGAATGTCATGATAAAGAAGATTCCAACACGTTAATGGCAAATTGGAGATGCCAAAGATCAAGCAAGTTCAAATATTTAGATAATTAGGAAGTGTTTTAACGAAGAACGGAAAGCAAGATACCGAAATCCGAAGCGCATTTGAATGGCGAAAGTTGCCTTCTAAAAGTTAAGTATTAAGAAACGGGAAAACTTAGGGTCAAAGTTTTAGGGAAAATGGTAACCAAAAGGACAATCAGAAATCAGAAAAAGATAACTGAAATTTCTTGGGCACATAATGAGGAAAGATGGTTTAGAAATTGTGTCACACACAGGACATTTTAAAGGCAAGTGAGACAGAGAAAAACAACGCAGTAACTATCTAACGCGTATGTGTAAATGGTTGAAAGAACAAGCTTCAGGAAAGATATCGAAAAAATAAAATGGCGACTCATTGAACAACAACGTTTTGAAAGGACACGGTAGAGGGCATATATATATATATATATATATATATATATATATATATATAAAGAAAATATACGGAAAAAACAAACAAAAATCCTTATATGCAATTATGCTGTTTTAATGTTAATATGTCAATAAAATATAAAATATAAGGATTTTTTTTTTTCCGTATATTTTTCTTCATACTGTCGGATCTATATCCATATATTTGCTTACATATATATATATGGATTCCTCAATACAAGTCGCTATTACATTCACCTACATGCTAATACCCTTGGGAAAGGTATGAATCCTCATCATCTCCCTCCAGCTATGGGTAAATAGCAGAACAGCCCGGATTTTCCACAGAGTGCAAATACACACTGCTCGACCCAGAGATTGAATTCAGAACCAGAATATCACCAAATGGAGGCGCGGTGAAGTAATTGATAGCGATTCGAATTGAGGAATTGGAGAATCGAGTTCGAATTCCAGTTGCTCCGTGCTAATACCCTCCTTGGGAAACGTATGAATCCTCTTCTTCTCCCCACACCCAACTAGCTATGGGTAAATAGACCGGGTTCTATAGAATTGGATGGCAATTGGTCTACTGCAGAAAGAAATGGCATCCTACTGCAGGAAAAATCTGCCTCGTCAGTCATATATCGAAAGATACATGATCGCCTAAGCGTGTACAACTTATGGCACATAACTGACTGAAAAAAAATGTGTAGAAATGCTTTAATCACTAGTTCAGCTACAGTAGATTTATGGCCAGGTTCTTATAACTTTTCACCATTCTTGGCAGATCTTTTATAACATGTCGGGATATTCAAAAACAAAGATGATGGGAAGAAAAATAAAAATAATATAGATGAATTTGGATGAATTTGGCTAGATTGCAAAAAAAAAAAAAAAACTACCAGCGATTCTCATTCATGCTCATGTGCAGTTTATTCATATCTATCTATCTATCTATCTATCTATCTATCTATCTATCTAATACTGTTCAAGCCTATCTAACTAGCTAGCTATACAACTCCGCCATGACAATACCAACCCACACTGATCCACGTACCAATTGAATTCATTTATTATTTCTTTATATACCGAGATAAGCAATGCATTTCGCACTAGAATTCAGCGTCACGGATCCGTGTTCAAATTTTGGAAGCAGCTGTACACAGAGGCGGTCTTCCTTCTGCTTTTAAAATGAGACAGAGTATTCATTCCTTCATTCATTCATTTCTTCGTTTTATTCTCGTCCCTATAATCCCTGCGAGGCAAGAATTTTAAAGCGATATGCTTCTATCACAGTAAGCGTTACGAAACATCGCATCTGTCAGCTTTTGACGACTAATTCGGTTTTCGCGCGCACAGCCCCGACACACAAAGCAATAAATATACAATTCTGTAATCTCATAATCCCACTTGAAATAGGAAGGAAAAGTTGCAATGCTCTGAAAAAGCCGTGTGTATATTGACACCATAAAAATGAGATAACTTTTTCCGCTGATTACACGAAGGTGTTATTACACGAGAGATCGGTGCTGACATACAACCATGAGTGTCTCTCTTTCTCTCTCTCTCTCTCTCATACGCACACACACACATGTGCATGTGTGTGTGTTGGCATGTATGTAGATATCGACATGTGTTGATTTAAACATTTCTGAAATTAATATATGCATATTTCGTACAAATAAAAAGAGATGTACAAACGTGTATCCAACATACTATCTATCTATCTATCTAATCAAGTCTGCTATAGCTAGCTATCTAATGAAGTCTATCTATCTATCTATCTATCTATCTATCTATCTATCTATATATATATATATATATATATATATATATATATATATATATATATGTATGTATGTCTTTATATAGTTTTAAGAATTCCCAGTACAAGATCAATATATATGTATGTATGTATGTATGTAAGTATGTATGTCTTTAAATGATTTTAAGTGTCCCCAGTACAAGAACGTAAGTAATTTTAAAACTAAAATAAGTCAAGTTAGTTAAATCTAATTTCTTTTGTGACAAACATACGCATACGTACATACGACACAGATAGATAGATAGATAGATAGATAGATAGATAGATAGATAGATAGATATGAACTGATTTCCATAGATAACAGAAGCGAGAGATAAACAGATGGTTAGATCCGTGCCGAAGGATATATACAGAGAAAGACCACGTGTGGGAAAAATGTATTTTCTAACATATATACAACTTTGTATGAAAATATATTTTATGTGCTTAATGAAGAATTCTTTCTATATTTTATCTGATAAAAACAAGATAATTATCAATTATATTCTTTTCTTCTTTGGATTAGTTGATATTTTATGTTAAACTGTTGGTGGTCTACATCATTATGTAGTGTGTATCAATCTCGATAAAATCTAGAATAATAAATTGTAGAATTAGTCATACTGATAGTAATGAAATGTCTATCAATTCAGAGTGTGGGTATAAAAAATAACAATATGTTTAGAAATAGTAATAAAATTATAGTAATAATGAAAAGTTCATCAACCAAAGCTTTGGTGTAAAGTCGGCAATAATATGTAATAAAATAATTATAATGAAACTGTTTCAGATAAAATATTTCGAATATACGTACCAAAGCTTTATTGCTTTATTTACCAATCGTTTTCTTCTTCTTTATTTATTTAGATATTTATCTACCATGTATATACTTAAATAAAAAAAAAAAAAGTCGTGTTTTATGACAAAATCGGAAAGCAAATCCTTGGAAAGCTGGCACACAAAGCAATTTCGCTAGTTTAAGATTTACGCACAAAGGGAAGGTCTAAGCAGACCTCTTATCTTCAAACATTAAACATATTCAGCTGTTTTCTAAAAACTTGTTGTGTGGCAAACATTTTCTGTCGTAACTGACTTTCAATAAATCCTTTACTAGGAAGACAGTAAATCTTATGATACTTTCCCACATTTTAATTTCAAGAGTTTTCAATAAGAAACGGTGAACCATTTTTTTTTTTGTCTTTTTTTACACATGGCGCTCAGAGCTTCAGCTTCGCCAGTCCACATTATAAAGAACGTAACGGGCGTGCGGACAACGTAACTGCGATCAGGTCCCGAAAGCGGAACCGACGTACCGGGTTCAAACTCCGACCTGTAACTTTTGCATTCACTTCTTACTAAAAAGCTACATGGATCAATTTCTTCTCGCGTCACAAAACTCCAGAGCTGGATTAACTACCAAGGCAGACTGGTGGTCTGTCTAGCCTTGGCTGATAGCCAGTCTAAGAGAAAGACAATTAAAAACCGGGGAGAAGTCAATGAGAAGTCAGCTGCATTGTCGTTACCGAGAAAGACACTGAGGAGAGCTGTAATCACCTAAGCTGTGAAGGCACGCGACATTCAGAAGTAATAGATTTTATGCGTTTTGATACTAATCAGTAGTTGGAAAAAATTTAAAAAAAAAATTGGAATTGGATTGCTCGATACAAAAGTTAAATAAGAAAATATCTATCTTGGCTAAATGTCAAAAAACGATTGAATCGACTTTTACAAGAGGATATACGTTAATTCAATAATAACGTTAAGCAATATAAGTAGCCGTCAAACCAGTGATTATTCGCTAAATTTTAATTTTTAATATCCTGCCATTGTACTGAATTAGATCCGCACAATTGTCTCACTGCATTGGCCTTTTGCCCCACTTAACTGTTTTTAGTCTTAGAAAAATCAATTACTTCTCTTAGGGAAGCGGATAACGAAATAAGCCGGTTGCTTATTATTGCTATGAAGGGATTTCTATCCTCACTGGTCACAACATAATTGTGGCCTTGTACCAAACTTAACGAAGCTTATTAAACAATATTTGGGTCGATTCAACTTGTAAAAATTATTAAGCACTTCCATATGGTGTAGTAGTTAGAGAGCTAGTCGTGTTGACTGAGTAGAGAGTTTGATCCTCACCAGGTGCTCCTTATTTGTAGCTAAAAGGATTCGTAACAACTTCTCCCGCTTCCTTTAAAACTTCAGAACTCTGTAGGTGATTATTTTCGCTAACCAAAATGTTACTCGTTGCCAGTTTAATTTGAATTTCTTGGTTGTGTAATCCGAACCTTCTAAAACAATCTTGACTGAAATTGAGAGCCAGGCCACTGCAATTTCAAACATATAGAACGAATATATAAAACCCCATATTTTGAGAGGATTCCATATGAAGTAAAAGGTGAAGTAATATTTATAAATGATGCAGAAAGAGATTGAGCAACGTTTTCAGCTTTATGTTTGTAGCTTCAACTAGGGAAAGCGTTCAAGATTGATTGAAATAAATAAATGCACTAATCTTTTATGAATTCGTCTGGGGATAAATTTTTGTCTGCGTGACCCCACCCCGCTACCCACCTCGACATGAGTAGAGCAAAGAAAGCTGACCCCTCTCCCAATATTTATTTACCCATTCACTCAAACGAATAACACAATCGTACAAATATAAAGAGATGTCCAAGCGTGTATCCAACATAGTATCTCTCTCTCAATCTCTCTCTCTATCTATCTATCTATCTATCTATCCATCTATATATATATATATATATATATATATATATATATCTGTGGTGACTCATTATCTATCTGTCTAATCATGTCTGCTATAGCTCGCTATCTCATCGTCTGTTATTATCTATCTATTTATGTAATCATGTTTGTTATATCTATCTATCTATCTATCTATCCATCTATCTATCTATCTATCTATATATATATATATATATATATATATATATATATATATAGCTGTGGCGACCGAAACGAATAACACAATCGTACAAATATAAAGAGATGTGCAAGCGTGTATCCAACATAGTATCTATCTATCCATATATATATATATATATATATATATATATATATATATATATATATATAGCGAATCATTATCTATCTATCCGTCCAATCAACTCTGCTATAGCTAACTAATTATTCAAGTCTGTTATCTATCTATTTATGTAATCATGTCTGTTATATCTATCTATATATCTCTCTTTATATATATATATATATATATATATATATATTTGTTTGAATAAAAACAGACCATTTTAAGGTTCCATGTAATAAGTTATTTCACCACAACCCTTTTAAAGGGCTCTGGATCATCAGACTTTACTTCCAAAAGTTGAAATGAAAAATGAAAAGAAACTTACACATTTTTGACGGACCGCACCAAGCATATTTAAAATTAACGAAGTGAGGAAGTGAGATTGGAGAGAAGATATGAATGAGTTAGATGTACCATTTCAATTCCTTATCCTTAACCCCACTCCGTGTAGGCTAGAAGCCGCTTAACTTAACGTATGTTATCTCTAGATATAGATGGGTAAGGGGTCAGGGAGAAGATCGACTTAAAAGGGAGAAGATACAGCATACAATAAAATAATAAATCATGTCCATGAGCGCAGGTTTCACTCCAATTCTTAGACGCTGTTATTTCGCATTACTTTGGGGGTTAAAGTTTGATATAAATCTAAATGTCTAAAAAATCTACGAAGGATTTAATTTGAAGTTTGTTGGAGTTTTGGGTATCTTCTATGAAATAGTCGATTGGAAAAAATTCCTAGAAAGTACATTGAAAGAATAATCCATTTTATCTAGTAATCTTTTTTTATTTTCCTAAACTTTTTTCTTATAGATTGTTAAGTTGACATCTATTCGTTTGATTTTTGTTCATAAATTAAATTCGTGACTGTTTTTAGATACCTACCTAATTATTATTAAAGGTTCTTCCAATTTTAATAATTCCATCATCAATAATGATTATTAAAGGGTAATATATTTCCATCTAAATTAAATTACCAATTTAAAATTTACCTCCGTATTATTTAAACTCACTTCCAATTGGAGAATCCTAGAGGAGAAATTTGGATAAAACATTACTAAGAGAAAATTAGGTCCTTCTTTTACAATCCATACACATACACACCTCTTCACATATCCGAACACTTATCTATATCTACATACCTATATCTCACTATATACCTATGAATCCATCTATACATATGCACACACATCTACACTGAAACTATATGTATATTCCCACATTTACACATATAGACCTATAAAGAAATACAAAGACACATATCTACATGCATATCCACACATACACATATACTTACATATATACATACACACACATAAGGTTATATGTATATCTATATACATATACACATATCCACATACGCACATAAATGCCCACATTTGTACATCCATACATATATACATATACACTTACGGTGGGATAATGAATGAAGCCAAGCCGCCAGATCAAGACCAATAATATCACTGATTATTCTTTAGATTTTATCAAGAATCTTAAGGTATTAGGTTGGTGCAAAAATAATGTCGTTTTCTCACATATGTTACTTTTATATATGATTTCTGAATTAATTCATTGATATATATATATATATATAGCCATGTTATATATCATTTTGAAGCGTATTTTGAAGCATTTTCGCTCTATCGAATCGTGTTATTCGTTACCGTTCTCAATCTCTTCATTCATTTTTTGCAGGCTTTTCGACAGCATGGACAACATTCAAATCCGCACGATTTTCTTGTTCCAGTTTAAACTAGGCCGAAAAGCTGCCGAGACAGCTCGTGATATCAGTGATGCGTTTGGCCCAGGAACCACTAACGAACGTGTGGCACAACGGTGGTTCAAGAAATTTCGCAATGGTGACGAGAGCCTCGAAGATGAAGACGGTCGCGGCCGGCCGACTGCGGTTGATAACGAACATTTGAAAGCCTTAATTGAAGCCGATCCTCGCAAAACCACACGAGAAGTTGCTGTTGAACTCGAGGTCGACCACTCAACAGCCGTTCGCCATTTAAAGCAAATAGGGAAGTCAAAGAAGTTGGATAAATGGGTGCCGCATGAATTGAACGATAATCAAAAAAATCGTCGTTTTGAGGTGTCTTCTACGCTCCTTCTGCGCAACAAAAACGACCCATTTCTCGAGCGGACTTTTACGTGTGATGAGAAGTGGATCCTCTACGACAACCGGCACAGTGGTTGGATGCCGGAGAAGCTTCACAATACTTCCCAAAGCGGAAATTGCACCAAAAAAAAGTTATGGTGACTGTTTGGTGGTCTGCGGCCGGTCTCATCCATCACATCTTCTTGAATCCGGGCGAAACGATTACGGCGGAGAAGTACTGCCGACAAATTGACGAAATGCACCAGAAGCTCCAACGTATGTGCCCGAGATTGGTCAATATGAAGGGACCAATTCTCCTCCATGACAACGCTCGTCCGCATGTTGCTCAACTGACCCTGCAGAAGCTGAACGAATTGGGCTACGAGACTCTGCCTCATCTGCCATATTCACCGGACCTCTCGCCCACCGATTATCACTTTTTCAAGCATCTCGACAACTTCCTCCACGAAAAATGCTTCAAAAGCCGAGATGATGCCGAATCGGCCTTCAATGACTTCATCGCTTCCAGAACTCCGGATTTCTATGCTAATGGGATAAATAAACTTGCTTCTCGTTAGCAAAAATGTGTCGATTCTAATCGTTCTTATTTCGATTAATAAAGTTTATTATGAAAGGAGTTGTGGTCTTTTGAATTTGAACGTCAAAAAAACGACATTATTTTTGCACCAACCTAATAAATAGCAGTCAGATAAACTAAATATTTAAAGAAATTAACTCTATGTTAGTGAGGAAGAACCGGCCATGAGAATGGCCGCTCTATTCTACCGATAGGCAGAATCAAGGAACCCACTCTCGTGGACAGCTAACGTATAAAGTATTGAGTTATTGTCCTCATCTTTGTCGTTTTTGTCACAACGTTAGAATCAGGTGTATATCGATGTGACAAACCTACAAGTGATTTCGAACGGAAGCCATCATTTAATCTACACAAATAGACTTTTCTCGTTCCACACACTGTCTAGGGATATCGTCTAGATCTTATTTTATTTAACACTGTTCAGTTATTTCTCGCCCGTTTCCACAGAGTGCAAGTACACACTGCTCGAGCCAGGGATTGAATTCAGAACCACAATATCACCAAATGGTGGCACAGTGAAGTAATAAATAGCGGTTCGAATTGAGGAATCGGAGAGTCGAGTTCGAATTCCAGTTGCTACGTGCTAATACCCTTGGGAAAGGTATGAATCCTCTTCTTCTCCCCCAAATATGGATAAATAGACCGGGTTCTATAGCCTTGGATGACAACTTATCTACCGCAAAAAGAAATGGCAACCTACTGCGGGAAAAATCTGCTACGTCAGTTATGTATAGAAAGATACATGATCGCCTCAGCGTGTATCATCCATGGCACATAACTGATGTCACCAAATTCACAGACTTTTACCCACAGGGCAAGTTTCTGGAATAAACTTACAAGTTAAAACCTGACGTTCACTGCTGATTAGGCTGACGCTGCTGGCTGCCATGTTCTGACTGCTGCTGCTGAACATGTTTTTGATTACAGCTGCTGCAGTTGAAAACCTACTGTCATATATATGTCTTTATTAGTGGCTCTCATATTGTATTACCGGATATACACCTGAGGTTGGCCGGAGGGCACAACGGCCGAGATGTTGTGATAAAATCAACATAGATGAAGACAATAGTCGGAATGTAAAGAATGATAACTCCACATCCGAGAAATAAAGACCAAGAGATAGAGGATTTGGTTTTTATTTTTCAATATATATATATATATATATATATATATATATATATATATGTGTGTGTGTGTGTGTGTGTGTGTGTGTGTGTATGTGTGTGTATGTATGTATGTATGTATGTATGTGTGTGTGTGTGTGTCAGAGTAACAGAAATAATAGTAATATATATGTTAAAATTGAACGCGTTAAAAGTGGTCAATACAAATTCAGAAGGCCAAACTTGCAAAGCTGTTTAATATTTAAAAAGTATGAAAGATGGTCAGAGCATACTACCGCGGTTTCGACCTCTACGGTCTCTTCAGGAATGTATTTTTTGTGCTACCATATTCACCTTTCACTTCGGCACCATATACAACCCGTTCAGTACGGCATAATCCATTTAAAAGACAGTTTTGTCCTACAATTTCATAAAGTCATATTCTCGCCTTTCATGTAATTTTGTAGCTTTAAATTTCTGCTATTCATTCTTTTTATGATGTTTCCCATACTGTTTGTGCAGCTATAACTTAATTTGACTTTATTTGGGTTAAATAGCTTATGCAGTCCGGACGTATTAGGGCAGTGCTTATCTATTATATTGAGAAAAAATACATCGGGTGTGCTGGGAGCCAGTTCAAGAGGAGGTGGTACAATCACATCTCATCCTTTTGAATTGCGGATCACAGTTACAACTAGCAAGCTATTATTGAAAATTTAGGAAGAAACATAGAAAAAGTCCAAGCAGTAATGGAGCATTTTAAGAAATTTAAAGAAGACGAGCATATTAGTCGAGAATACCTGTAGGCTATGCAAAGAAGAGAGACTGTCTGTAACAACATATAAAAACAGCAATGAATTGCTGAATGGGAGATTATGACCACATGCAGATGTTTTAAGAAGTTCAGCTTGGAGTTATTTAAACCCGTTTAAAGTTAGTAATTTTCCCCCACCCACTACTTCCGGTTTCGAAAGTGCTTAAGTTGTTGAGCTCCGTGCAGTTAATTTGCTGAAGAAACCACCTGAGGAGACCGTAGCTCTCGAAACCGCGGTAGTGTGCTCTGGTCAGCTTTCATCTTTTGTATATATTAAACCGCTCTGCAATCTGGTTTTCCGACTTTGTATTGAGCACTTTTAATACGTTCGGTTTTAACAAATATTTTACTATTTGTGTTGCTCTGGCATATGTTTGCTCCTGTTTAGCAGTTGAGCAATTTAATTGTACTGCGTATCTGCAACACAACTTTTGTCGACTTAAGAAAAAACCCACATAATATAAAACCGTTATCTGGGTAAATCAGTTCATATCTATCTATCTATCTATCTATCTATCTATCTATCTATCTATCTCACTCTGTTCATATGTCTCTCTCTCTCTCTCTCTCTCAGTCTGTTCATTATCTATTTATTTATCTATATATCTATCTGTCTGTCTATCTGTGTCGTATGTGCATATGTTTATGTTTGCCATAATAGAAATTAATTATTTTAGCTTTAAAATTAATTCAGTTCTTGTACTGAGGATACTTAAAACCATGTAAAGACCTACAGAAATACATACATACATACAGACATACATACATACGTACATATATATATATATATATATATATATATATATGTATGTGTGTCTATGTATGTATGTATATGTATGTATATATATACATATATATGTCTAGATAGATACATAGATAGATAAATAGATACATACATAGATATAACAGACATAATTAGATAGATACATACATACATAAAACCGATATAATATGGATTTTAATGAACATGAACTCAAAATCAGTTAATCTCTAAAGAACATCCCGATTCCTAACAAGCATGAGTACATGATTATTATGATGAACAAAATAGAATCGTTTTTTTTGTAGAATGAGGTGGAATATATATATATATATATATATATATATATATATATATATATATATATATATATATATATATATATATATGCTTTTTTTTGCTCTAAACCCCTACGCAAGGAAAAGTAATGACACTACTATACCTCTGTTAAAAACGGATAAATACCCACCAGTGATAAAAAGAGCTATTATGTTTCGAGAATGATCTTATCAGTATTTCAAACAAAATAAGGTTTAGAAAAAGTAAAAGCGTGTTCCAAAAGAAATTATCAGCGGACATTCGAGATTTAAAAAAATTTTGTCATGGGCAGCAAAACAAATAAAATATATACGATAAGCCCAAAATATGTACAAAAAAAAAAAAAAAGAATTGCTGAGGAGGTGACCAAATTCTATAAAGAGGCTCCTACTTCCTACGTAGATGACATCAACATCGAAGCAAAAGTAATATCTACAAAGCTTGGAATTAGCGACAAAATCAGAACAATAACGAAAAAGGAAGCCTTTTTAACAATTAAGGATCAAAAAGAGGACTTCCTTAATAAACCATCGTTCCGACTGATATCCCCTAGAAAAACAGAGCTCGGCATAAACCACTAAATAGTAATGAAAACGTGATCTACTAAGGGTGGCAACTCAAGCTAAGCAGTGGAAAAGCACGAAAGATTGCATTTCGTGGTTCAGTAATATCTCGAACAAAAATCACAAAGTGTTCATTAAATATGACATTAAGGATTTTAATCCGTCTATCACAGAAAATACTTTATTAGATGCATTGATGCTTGCAAAAAGCTTTGTATGTTTAAACCCTGATCACATTAGATTGATCTTGCATTGCCGTAAGTCTATTCTATTTCATGGAGGTAAGGCATGGGTTAAAAAATCTGATACGTGTAATTTTGATGATCCACAAGAATCGTTTGACGGTGAAGAAGTGGCTGAGCTTGTTAGAATCTTCATATTAATTAAATTAAATAAGATCCTCTATGTTGACGATCACGGATTATACAAAGATGATGAACTGATGGTGGTAATGGAAAATAAAAGAAACAGCGATTCAATCAGGAAAATACTACATAAATTATTCAAAGACCTGGAATTCAATATTACTGTAGAAAACAACAAAAACGTCATCCAGTTTCTGGACTCAGAGTTAAGCCTGTCAAACGGAACCATATTAACTTTTATGAAACAGAATGCAACTCTAAGATATATCAATATGGCGTCTAACCACCCAACGAGGATAAGTAAAGAAATCCCGTTAGGAGTGCAACATAGGCTATCGCAAAATTCTTATACTAAAAGTATATTTAACGAAATAAAGAAGACTTACGTGTCGGCATTAAAAGAAGGACATAACGCTAACTTGCAATTCAAAGAACAGACGAATCCGAAAAACGATAATATCATTAATAATAAAAGAAAGAGAAAACTAATCTGGTTCAACCTGTCTTTCAACATTGACGTAATATCAAACATTGGGAAGATGTTTTTTTAATTTATTATTAAGGCCTAATAATGTCGTTTTTTGACGTATTTTTTAACGTCAAAAAACGACATTATTACGTCATTATTTTTGCACCAACTAAATAGATAAGAACTTCCTTAATATGTCCGGACTACATAAGCTATTTAACTGAAATACGGTCAAATTAAGTTATAGCTGCACAAACAGTATGGACAACATCATAAAAAGAATGAATAGCAGAAATTTAAAGCTACAAAATGACGTGAAAGGCGAAAATAAGACTTTATGCAATTGTAGGACAAAAAATAACTGTCCTTTAAATGGATTATGCCGTACTGAACGGGTTGTATATTGTGCCGAAGTGGAATGTGAAAATAGCACAAAAACACATCGGGTGTACTGGAGGCCAGTTCAAGAAAAGGTGCTACAATCACACCTGCTCTTTTAGAATTCCGGGACATAGGTACAACACGAAACTAGCAAGCTATTAATGAATATTTGGGGGAGAAACATAGCAAAAGTCCAAGCATTAAATGGAGATTTAAAAACTAACATAATTGTCGAGAATACGTGTAAGTTATACCAAGAAGAGAAACTGGCTATAGCAACATGTAAAAACAGCAATGAATTGGCGGTCAAAGATCATGACCAAATGCAGACATTTTGAGAAGTTCAGTTTGGGGTTATTTGAATCTGTTAAAGTTAGAAATTTTTTCCCCTACTACTTCTGATTTCGAAAGTGCTTAAGTTGTTGAGCTCCGTGTAGATTTGCTGAACAAACCACCTGAGGAGACCGTAAAGGTTGAAACCGCGGTAGTGTGCTCTGGTCAGCTTTCATCACTTTTTTTTTTAAATATATATATATATATATATATATATATATGTGTGTGTGTGTGTATGTATATATATATATATATATATATATATATATATATATATATTCCTTTATTATAATTTTATCATATAGACAAAACCATTTTACTCACTACAAAGATGCAACTTGGTTTCAGTGCATTTCAACTGCACTTCGACGGGTGAGAATCGAAAATAGTTATACCATTGTAGTGAGTACAATGGTTTTGTCCATATGATAAAATTATAATAAATAGTTATCGCTCTACTATCAGAATCGAGTACTCTTTTGGATTAATGCTGTAAACGTTGGAATTTATATATTACTTTCGTTCTCATCACATCGGATATATATATATATATATATATATATATATATATATATATATGGTGTTTACAAAATGGGCGGTAATATTTAATTTGTCGAACGTTTTATAAAATATCTAATCTCTCTTATTATTTTTAATTTATTTGTCTAAACGTTATTTTTTAATGGATATTTGAGTGGATTCTCTGCTTTTATTATTAAACAGTATATTTATGCATTTAACTGAATATTGTGTGAATATTGGAGAAATCATGTTCTCCTCTGGGAGGTACCGTCATTAGAAAATGACGTGCTTTGACCTCTCGACCACGTACAAATTTCTCATCAAAAAATCTCGAATAGTGCTTTTGAACACATATCTTTGCTGATTTTAGAAATATATAGATATCTGATCTGTTTTGTATCCCAACGAAAACAAAGACAGTTTTTTTTTACTCCTGTTTGGTTTGTTTTACCTCAATAGGTTATTTAATGCCGACAATTTTTATTGCTGGTAATTTTTTTTTTTTTTCAAAATGTATTTCTGATAATACATTTTTTACTTCAAAAATCTATTTCTGGGAATATTTTTCCTTCAGAAAATGTATAGTTGGTAATATTTTTTTCAAAAAATATATAGTCGTTCTTTATTGCTGGTAAGGTTTTTTTTAAAATATTGCTGCTAATAATTTTTCTTCAAAATATTATTACATATAATATATTTCTTACAAAGTTTTTCCAGTATTAAAACCTACTTTTACACTTTCATAGTATTTTGACACAAATTTATGTGTTAACTACGAGAGTCATTCAATAAATAAGGTGAATTTTTCCGTATAAGGACTTCTAATACAGATAGAAGCTTACTTTTTTAATTTTTTGTTTGTTTGTTTTCCTTTTTTTTTACATGGATTTAATTTTTTTTGCAGATTAAAAAAAAACTTTGAGACTTTAGGCGATTAAAAAAGATGGTCGACCAAAAACATGCTCCAGGATTGAACAGCGGTCAGTTATCAAGTTTTTGGTTGCTGAAGGGCGCAAACCAGTTGAAATTCATAGGAGAATGTCAACTGTGTATGGTGCCACATGTTTCAGCAAAAAAAAAAATGTCTACAAGTGGGCTAAATTGTTTAAAGAAAGACGGAGCAGTGTTGAGGATGAAGAAAGGCCTGGGAGGCCTACAGAAGTGAGGTCTCCTGAGGTGATCGAATCAGTCAACGGCCTCATTCAGTCTGACAGAAGAACTACTGTGAACTGATGAGGCAGATCAAGAAAGATATAAAGAACAAACGCAGGGGTCATCAGTCAGAAGGAGTCATCTTGCATCATGACAACGCAAGGCCTCACACGGCAGCCCAAACGGTGCAGACCATCAACGAGCTGGGCTGGGAACTGCTCCCTCATCCCCCTTACAGCCCAGACCTTGCCCCTTCAGACTTTCACCTGTTTGGTCCTTTGAAAGTGTTCACGAGAGGCACGAAGTTTAAAAGTGACGATGAAGTCAAAAGTGTTGTGAGCGACTGACTGAAACATCAGTCCAAAGATTTTTACGCTGAGGGAATACAGAAGCTTGTGCACAGATGGGAAAAGTGTGAGACAGTGCTGGGAGACTACGTTGAAAAAATAATGGTAAGCTTCTGTCTGTATTAGAAGTCCTTATACCCAAAAATTCACCTTATTTGTTGAATGCCCTCTTATTTGTCCATAGCTGAGATCCTAACAGGGGCTACCACCACGGGTCAGGGTAGACCTGGGAACATCCGCAATTAAGAGGTTGTTATGACGCTCCTCAAAACATCCTGATCAGAGACATTACTAACGGACGTAGTTTATCGTCTTACCCACGACGGACTTATTATCTTCAATTCAACTTTTAAAAATTGAAATATATGAGGAAATTTTTTATTGATAATATTGTTTAGTTAATTGATCGTGCTTGGAAAGAAAGTACAGTGTAACCCGGATATAAGAGAGTTGTCGGGGCCGGAGAAGAAGTATCTTATATCCGGGTTTCTCTTATATCCGGGTATGGTCTAATTTATATACATTAACACAGGCTCTAATTTGGGACCAGAGAAAATCTCTCTTATATCCGGGTTTCTCTTATATCCGGGCTACACTGTATTTATATCTGCCTTCTCAAAATTTTGTTGTAAAATACCAGAAAGATCCCAACGTATTTTCACTTAAACAGAACGTATAATAAACATAATCATGGCTTTTAAGATGTGAGCGTACAATAAATAATTTCACAAATATAAAAAGATAAAATCTGTGTAATAAACAATGCGTTCTTTTTTTAAGCGAATTATCACCATTTATTGAAAACACATATTTTGTTTTTGACTATGGTGTTTTCAACTTATTTGAAATATTTGTTGGCACGGTCACTTCGACGTTGGGTAATGCTTAGCAAGCTTGTTTCATTGGATCAATTACGACTGAGCAGTTAGACGGTGGAGTAATGGATAGCGGCTCGGATTCCAGTCGAATCCATTACATTCACTTACGTGCAACCTTGGGAAAGGTATGAATCCTCCTCTTCTCCCTACCTCCAGCTATGGGTAAATAACAGGACAGACCAGGTTCTATAGCCTTGGATGGCAACTGGTCTACCGCAGAAAGAAATGGCAAACTACTGCAGAAAAAAATCTGCATTATAAGTCATGTATCGCAAGATACATGATCGCCTAAGCGTGTATTATGCATCGCACATAACTGAGTGAGTTCGATTTTCACTCGGTGCTCCATACGTTTGGCCTTGGGCCACATCGAAGCTACTCTTAGTAAATCATTTTAGGACACTTTGACGTGGTGTATTGATTAGCAAGCATGTGTCGCTAGATTAATTACGACTGAGTAGTGAGTTCGATCCTCACTGACTGCGCGACACTTTCGGTTCTGTACCAAATCTAATATCATTTTAATATTCTCAAGCACTTTTGCCTAGAAACTTACAAAATATTAGCTCAATTCTCGGCTATACATAAGTTTAAATAAGAAACAAGTAGGAAAATCTTTATAACGTGGTTAGAACATTTGCTTTATGATCATGAAACCCGGTTTCGAATCTCACTATGCTCAGGAATGGGACATGAATTATGTCGGCTTGGGGATGTTTAAGTTGGCGAATGCTGACATAATTCTTGCCTTCGGTTCAGCTTTGGTGTTACAAGGAATTTTTTTTGGTCTCTCGCTCAGCTGCACCCCATAAGTAATAATCAAGGGGGTTGTAATCTGGAGAGTTAGGTGGTCAGATGTAAGGGATAATGTCGTTGTATAAATTGTGTGACAGCCATGTCTGGGTTCTCCTGCTTGTGTGTCATGGTGCAGAGTCCTGTTGCCAGACATAGTGTCTTCCAGCAGTCAACTTCTTGACCCAGGGAACCACTACCTCCTCAAGGTACTTGATATAGCCCCTCCCCCGTGTTGAGTCTGAGGCCCACACCAACAATTTTGGGAGTTCTTATCAGAACGATGAGAGTGAATTTTCCGAGCTGCCGTACCTTAAGTGAAATTGGGTAAACGGGATTGTTTGAGTGTCGTCGATAGTTGCTCTAGCACAAGTCATCGTGACCGAGTGTTTGAGCGTAATGTTGATCGCGACAAATAATGCACTCTCTCCCAGAAACTTTAACTAAGGTATGATCAGCATAGTTGCAGTATAAACCACAGGTAAGCTCTGCGAGTCTTGAACAAAAATAAATGTGCTTGAGCAGGCGTCTGCAATCGGGATTAGCCATTAATTCTTGTAGACAGGTATCCTCGGATACGATCGGCCAATTTTTGTAGGAGTCAGGTGTTTACCTTATGACGTCTTTGTGGGTGTGTGATTACTTAAAAAATTAACACACGCTTTGTTTTGGCGTCTAAATTAATATTCCAAACAAATTCGAGTTATTGAGGTTTATGTCATTGGTATAATATTTTCAGACGGACTTAGTTCTGTTTCGTGCCAAGAGTATAAGAACAAATAAAATGCATTTTAAATGACCTTGTTACGCTCATTTTCGCTTTGATTATATACAAAATAGAGAAAAAAAATGATATTTTCTACGTTTTCAGTTATAGAAATGGACAGTGGCTCGGAATTAGAAATCGGAGAGCAGAGTTCGAATTCCAGTCTGGATCCTTACATTCACTTACACGAAAATACACTTGGAAATGGTATCAACCCATCTCATTCTTCTTGCTATAGATTAAATAAGTCCTACTGTGTTGAAAAATCATTATTATTCGCAAAAACTTTTTTAATCAATAGTCAGTCGGAAAAAATACTTAATCTTACAAATAAAAATATAGATCAGCTTTAATTAACACACAAATGGCTGAAAAGCCGGAAACACCTGAAAACAAATCAATCAGATTATAAAAATAAATCTAATATGAGGTTCCTAAATGTAATATTTTTAGCAGGATGATATTCCTTGAAGCATTTTATGCACAATCTTTAATAAAATGGTAACACTACGGTGCATTATTTGCACAAATGTTTTAGCATTTTACACCACTTTTCTCTTCGGGAAATATGAAAGCAGACATATCACTGGCTTTGACTATATTTTCCATGTTATTTCAGGCAAACAACCGCGGCAGTGAATGCATCTAATTAAATAGTAACCCCATCAACCCTAGAGTTGCCATTTAGTCACGCCCTGTCGCCCCTTCAATAAGACGTCCTAGGCATGACGATAAACTACATCCGGCAGAACAGCCTCTGATCAAGACATTTATGAGGAGCGTGGAACCACTTCTTAATTGCTTTTGTTCCCAGGTTCACCCTGACCTGGGGGTGGTAGCACCTGTTAGGCTCCCAGCTATGGGCAAATAGTTAAACTCTAAACTGGGATCAAAACCTGTCTATATTTCTGAGATGAGCTATTATGTACAGTATTTACATTATGCGGACTATTGTCCTCATCTTTGTCGCCATATTTGTCACAACGTTGAACACATGGCACAGTGGATAAAGGCGTTGGTTAGATCCAGTGACAAACCCAAAGAGTGTGAGTTCAATACCCGGTTAAGGCAGTGGAGAACTTTCAGAGGGAAAATTAGCAGGAGATAACTGATAACTGACATCCATCAAACATGGCACGTGGAACTAGAACAGTCTACCCCAGGGATCGAAATAAAGGGTTCAGTTCGAAATTCCAACCACCTGAAGAAGGCCGGAGCATACAACGGCCGAAACGTTGTGACAAATATGGCGACAAAGATGAGGACAATAGTCCGCATAATGTAAATACTGGGATCAAAACATTATGAATGTGTAAAAAGGTTTTAATACCAGCAATAGATATTTGGAAGAAAAAATTACCAGTAATACATTTAAAAAAAATTACCAGCAATAAAAAAGTTTGTTGGCATTAAATAACCTATTGAGGTTGAGATCTCGTAAAGCAAAACAAAGCAAACGAACCAAAAACCTATTTAATTATTTGAGTTTATCAAATGAATAATGAATGAAGCCCGCTTCGTTGGGGAAAAAGAAGTTTAAAACATTAATTGATTTACTTATAATAAATGAAATAATATTTGATGATGCCTGCTGTTTATGGGTTAAGATAAATCCCACAAATGATGGAAAGCAGAACCAGAGATTTATTAACTTGCGAAACACAGAGATCTGCGTGGGTCGGTGCCCAAATTATCCGGTTTTATTGGCATATTGCTTTAGGCAACATGGGGTATCTACTGACCAGACGCAGTTTTGAAAACAAACATGTAGTAGAGGCACTAGATAAGAACAGTTTGCATGAAAACATTTGTAGAAAATCACAAACGGAAGCCACGTTAAATCGGTGAGAAAGTGAATGTGTTGCGGGAGTATGTACGTTTGGTGTCTGAGTTGGGAAACACGTGTCTCCTGGAATGCATATACCGCAAGAAAAATGGCAGACTTGCAAGTGTGAGTCTGGGTAATAAAATATAAAGAAACAACTAAAACAAATATATATACAAAAAAAAATAAACGATAATATATTATTAATAAGACAAAATGTTACATTGTTGCGAGAGATAAAGACAATGATATCGTATGTACGTGACGTTCCAAGGAACATGCATAAAGAAAACATTTAAACTAGTGCATTGTTATGTGTAGTTTGGTTTAGGAGAAAGTCCTAGAGAAAAATCAAGTTAAAGGCGCGTACCTGTGTGCGCGTGTGTGTATGTATGTGTGTGTGCGTGTGTGTGTTCCTCAGTAGGGAAAACGTTTCACTAGTTCGACCTACATCTTACCGTCCCTTAGTGAAAAAAGAAAAAAAAGGGAATGATAGAAAATATTACATTGTATTTTTAGTTTCAGAAAGCGTCCCCTAGCGGCGGTTTTTTTAGTTAGGAAAGTAAGTGGTGTGTTCCAAAATATCCCTACCCTCTACTGATGGAGAGAATTTTATTCTGTCCACATGTTCAGGAAGTTTTTGCATGTTTGTTTTTGTCCCTCGTAGGCTGAAAAAAAAAGAGTTGAACAGTGCGGTTGAGATCCGTGTTTAAACATGTCGACAAAAATGTACTTTGTCTGAAGTACTGTGTCGTCAGGGTGCTATATAATTAATTCTCTAGCGGGTCAGAATCGATTCATGCCCGGGAAGATACGTCAATAGTGTAGAAAGAAAGATATCAGCAGTTGGTATTAAACTTTTGTTATTTTCCAATGCTCCGGGTTGAATTGATTTTGTTTGGAAGGATGCGTTCGTTTGCTGGGCGTGGAAGATTTTGGCGCACAACATTTTAATAGAAGAAGCCTCGATCTGTAAAGTTGCTGATCTGATGCTGGTGAAAATGCTTCCTCGAGTCGAATACACGTTTGCGAGAACATTTGAAGATATCTGATATTATTGTCGATTTTTTCTCGGAGATGCAGCTATCTCCTTATATTATTAAATCGTACTTGCAGATTTCTTACTTTGTTCGTGTTAACATCTTACCGTCCCTGGGTGAAAAAAGGAAAAAGAGAAAAATAAAAAATATTAGAATGTATTTATAGGTTCAGAAAGCTTCCCCTAGTGGCGTTTTTTTAGTTAGGAAAATAAGTTGAGTAACTCCACAACTGAATTCATGATACGATGCAAACGTGACAAGAATTTAGAGATGTATTAGAATAAAAGAAAATGCCTCACACTTAAAAAATTTAGTGAAAAACAGAAGAAAAATATCTCATTAAAATCAAAAATGAGCTAAACAGCTCCGTAATCTTCCTAGATGTCAGTGGATGCTGAGCAATATCCGCACAGATGAGGAAGAGATGTGACAAAAGAGATATGATTGTCAAATAGGTAACTGATCCAAAAAATGGCCTACAATCTGTTGTTAAATGGGAAATTTACTAATTTACTTGCTAATTTTAACACCTCAAAAACGAAACCGAATTCTTTCAATAATGTGAGAGAAGCCGTTTTACTTTCTATCAGCATGGCTTATGCCAGAAGAGTGACTCATTGGGCCTTCTCGGGCAAACGTTTTCAGCTAACATGGAATGAAAAGAGTATATCGAATCAAGTGCTAAATCTGCGGCTAAGGAACTTCGTTCTCTAAGTCGTGCTAGACAATTTTTCTCATCAAAATCTATCGTACGTATTTAAAAATCTACTATTCATCCTTATTTTGAATATTGCTGCCACATGATGTGGTGCTACTGCTATATATTCAGAGATTCTAAATAAAATCCAAAGAAAACCTGCAATGCCATTGACCCTGACATGGCACCTCGGCTTCTGGCCGTTTTTCACTCCCAGTGCCTTTTTTTATAAATTCTTTCATGGTAATTGCTTTGATGAACTTTTCGCTATGGTAGCTAAAATTTATGAATTTAACCGCAGTAGTAGATTGGCGGCCAGTCTAGTTGGCTGGATGTAACCGTAAGTTCTATAATAAGAGTTTTTTTCTCGCAATTATCACTTGTCGGACTGTCTTCTGGCTTCTTGCTTCCCATTCAACTTTGATCTTTAAAAAATTAAATGCAATGTCAATCGTTATATCTTCTTAATATTCGTTCTTTTATTTCCTCTTCATAAAAAAAGTGGTTTTCTCATATTCTCTAACACTCAGCAACCGCTTGCGTACTAGTGGCTTTATTGCTTTGCTTGGGGTAAAATGATTAAAAAAGAAATGTTGCTGAAAAATAAAATAAATGGTTATTTAAATAAAATGTCGCTTATACTCAGAATCATAAAGAGATGGTTGAAATGTCTTGGATAGAAGTTTAAATGTGAATTAAGTTTAAGTGTCTAATGATTTTTTTATTTTTTTCTCAGATTTCGCGGATATTTGGGCGACATTATTTTTCATACATAATTGCTATGACTGAAATAATATGATCCAGTAGAGAAATAAATAAATTTTCACGAATAATAATGATTTATTTACTGCTGACTTTGATCTGTCTTAATGAAACACCCTTATATATAATCCATCTTAATGAAACGCCCTTTATAACGGGGAAATGATATGCTGAAAACCAGAGGAAAAGAAACCAACGAGTAACCTCCCCCAGGGGTTGGATGGAAGATCAATGACTTGGAAGAATGGCGTGGAAACAAATATTGCTTGGATCTATGGAGTCGATAAAGCAGGACTAAATAAAACGCTAATTCGTCAACCAATAACTGCTGTCGTAGAATTAGTCTAGCACAAGTTTGTATGTTTATCCTTGAGTCAAGCTAACCTAAATTTATTAAGGGCCAGATGTAAACAAATGTATGAAGGGAGAAAAATGTCAATCTTCGAAGTTCAAGATTTTAATTACAGCGAAAATCAGGAGAAAGTATTGCATTTACCCCCGCTTGAACGTTGATCCGGAAAGTAAAAGTGAAATATACATGTAGCTCAGCCACAGGGGAAAATCTAAGTGACGTATTTGTGTGCATAATTAGTTCTGCATCAACATCAGTGTTTAATTATTTACGAATGGATTTGCTTATTTATTAATTTATTGTCTTGTCTTCTTAAATGAGTCTTATCAAATTGGGAAGATGCTTTAGCCATTACATACAATTTGTTCAATTTATTCGCAATTGTTCTTTGTTCATTTTTCCCTTTTATGATGTGGGGTGTTCCTAAGAAGATGAATATCTTAAAGAAATCACATTCAAACAAAAACGCATTTTCCTTGTCTATTGATTCAATATTTTTTTATAGTCAAGTTAACCTATCTTCTTTCACTTTCACTTTTACTTTCGTTTTCTGCTTTTAGTACAATTTTTTTGTTCAGTATATGTATCAATAAATATGCTTTTCCACTATCTATTCCATTGATATATATATATATATATATATATATATATATATATATATATATATATATATATATAAACTGCACATTTTGTCTGTCCGCGCATATGTTTGAAACCACTCTAACTCGCGCCATATTTGCCCTACATCGATATATTACACCTTTTTGGGATCTGCGTGATACCGGGATTGAAAATCTGCTCTTCATCTCGTGCGTGAACATCCAGTGCTCAATATCAGGAATAGAGCCTATGTAAATACAAAAGTGAACATAGAGGTCAACACACAGCGGCAGTAGTCTCTTTCATCCTTAAATGTCCTGAAGATGCGTTTAAGTATGAAACAGACTTTCGCGGCTATTTTTTGACCTGAATATCCACTGTTATATATATATATATATATATATATATATATATATATATATATATATATATATTGCTAACGAATTAATGGATTTTATTTTCATCACTCCAAACATTATCTTAGTCGATACTTGTATTTGAAATAGGTGCCCCATATTTATTTTTAAAATTTTGTATTGCGCCTATCGGCCTGTGTATTCGCTAAGTCTTAATAAAGAAAATGTACATTCCGGGGGAAATCGAAACCGCGTCCCCCTTTATAGGATAGACCACAGTTTGATCCGTCATTACTTACCGCTTCTGCAGATAGCTTCATCATGTAGCAATAATCTATTTTCACTTTTGAGAAAAGCCCACATCCTCTTTCAAATATTTTTTTCTTAGAAGCCTATATCAGCTCAGTTTCATATCCGAAAGCAATTTATAAAGAATGGACGATTTTTTTTAATCCGACATTTTAATTGATACTCGCATTTGTAATAGACACTCCATTTTTTTTCTAATTATAGTTCTCATATCACTCTCTCTCTCTCGCACACATACACAGGCACACACATACACACGCTCGCGCGCGCACACACACACACATATATATATAATTTATTCGAAAATTATAACATAAATATTTTATAAAATGACAACAAAAATAGCTATTTTTTCAACACTTCTGGTGTCTTATCGGGTGATGGTTTTGTATCCAGAAGTGCTGAAGCAAAATGGTTATTTTTGTAGTGTTTTTATAACATATTTATCTTAGAATTTTTGAATAAATTATATTTTCTGTACTCTGTATTGAGCACTCTTTTAAGATTTATATTTTTTTAGTTGCATGGATAGTAGATTGTGAAACCCGGGATAACAGACTACTATCCTTACAACTGAATATATATATATATATAGATATATATATATATATATATATATATATATATATATATATATATATATATATGGTGGCCTGACGATTGCGTCTAGCATGAAATATTGTTACCTCTGAGCGTTTATTTATATGTCCACTTTCCTATTTACATACGCTCTATCCCTGATATTGAGCACTTTATCTCATAAATATAGCACACCTTAAAGCCATATATATATATATTTTATATATATATATATATATATATATATATATATATATATATATATATATATATATTGCTAGATAACTATCGATCAGTTTGTTTTTTGATATCGTCTGCTTCTACTTATCTCCCATTTCTCTTAAATATTCCAATGTAACAATGAAAAACGAATATAAAAGTTTGTTTTTAAAAAAAACGAAAGGGCAACGGATAAATTAAAAGGAGGTGAAATATTTTGCTACAATAATAATTCAAAGACAAACGGGAAGTAATACAAAAAGAAATAGGGATTAGCTAAATGGCTCTATCAATAGATGAAAAAAAGCCGCTGACTGGCTAAAACAAATAATAAACAAAGGGAAAGGCGGAAGTCTAGGCGGCGACGCATGCGTATCATGCGTTTAGCTGCCGACCAAACAACCGGCGGGCGGGCTTATTCCTTGAAGTACATCTGTAACGCCCTCGTTAATAACAGGCTTGTTATCTAAATTGTTTGTCCAGTTAAATCTTTCAACGCCTCAGGCGAAGCTAGTAAAAGCGGCTGGACGCGTTTTACTAAAAGAAAAAATGCCTGTTTGGCAGATGCTGTATAAGCTGCATGCGAAGAGTGAATAAAGTGGGTCGGGAACGGTGTCGGAACTTAATAAATTGTCGAAAGATCGGGGTCTCTTCAAAGGTGTAATGAAATTGTCAAGGAGTTGCTAAAAAGAGAAAGAGAGAGAGAGAGAGAGAGAGAGTCAAAGATTGAAGAATGACAAGACAGGTTTTCTTCGATGATGACAATGATCATTGCATTTATTCTCAGTTAGTTTTTCTTTGTTCTTTTGCATACATCAATAACTTTACGAGTGTGTGAATCTGTTAGGTCACCTGCAGCATATTCCGGGGAAGACATAGTGGGATTTTGCATTGATAAAGTCACTTTTGAATGGTGAGAAACTACCTATCGAGCAGGGCTCGTTTAAATATTTACATACATAAGTATCTCAGTTAATAATAATAATAATAATAATAATAATAATAATAATAATAATAATAATATAACTATCAAAATACAAAGATCTTGAAATAAATGTAAATCTCAGAAATGTGGCACATGAGGACATCAGTAATTCCAGTTAGATTTGGAGTGCTCGGATTGAAAGGAAAAGGGACTGATAGACTCAATGAAGGGAACCCTGATAGCCCATGCCTCGCAATTAGAGCTCACATATTACGAAGGGCTTTATCTATGTAAAATATGTGTGATCCTAGGTTTTTGTTTTTTTTTTCTTTTAAATGATCAGTAGAATATATCAGGAAGCCATTTCTGACCTTAGGTCTCTGGTTGGGACCCGAAAAGAAATTCGTGTACAGCAGAAATCTTGGGATAAACAAATAATAATAATAATAATAATAATAATAATAATAATAATAATAATAATAATGTACTTAGAGGAGAGAGCCATTTAGGAATAGAAAAAAGAAGACAGCGTTTGACAATGTTCAACAATATTTCAGCATTATGCGCGTTTCTTCAAGTTATGTTTAAAGATTGTGTACAAGTATAAAATAAATATTTTAATAAATCTGCATAAACTAACTTTGTACAAACGTCGGGAGAAAACGGCCGTACTGGTAATCAACGTGCCAAAAAGAATGAAAGGCAATCAGCGTGAATGGCATGCAACTGAAAAGTGTGTAATATGATGGTGATCGCGCTCATCATTTTCCATTCGTTGATTAGTTACTAAAATGAATTAATCATTGTAGTATAAGTTTCATGGAACACTTCTGGCATTGTGTTCATTACTCCACCACAAACACAACAATGTGACGTCAACGGAGCTTATGGAACATTTTATTACAAACGATTGTAATTTCGACGAACATCTTAAGGCGTACATTCTGGAAAAAAATAACCAGAATTTACCGACCTTGTGACACTTATATTAGATGTGGACAGTTACGTATGCAAACTACGCAACCTACACATCCGTAATTTAAAAGCTTATGGCCATATCACGTTTTAACATCCGTTCTCATTCGATCACAGGGTTAAGCAACGTCGAACTTGATAAATACCCAAATAGGTAACCGTTTTTGGAATAACAGGTGCTGTAAGTCCCTACCAACACGCAATGAGCCGGCAAGGTAGGGTAATAGCCCATTCCTCTCCATGAACGGCAAACAGAAAATACTGGGAAAAGCCTACATCAAACAAAGGCTGAGTAGAATTAAGAAAACTTCTTTAAATAGTTACCTGCATTTTTTTATTTATTGATTTGGTTTTTACGGCTTATTCAACCTTTTGCAATTTATGTAAAACCAGAATATATTTTTAGATTGTAAGTGCATTTTTTTAGATAATAATGATACAATTCCTGCTAATTAACCCATGATGGGGGAAGATGACGTGGATTTATACATTTTTCAAGGGTATTTGGGCATAAGTGAATATTACGAACCCAACTGGAATTGGAACTCGGTCCCCTGATTTCCAATTCTACGACGCTATCCATTACATCACACGCACATTTAAGCTTACAGCAACTGTTATTCCCAAATTTTCACCCGTTTAGGTGCTAACCAGACTGAATGTTGCTTAACTTCGGTGATCGTAAGGGGACCGGTGTTTCAAAATGATATGGTTGTACGTGTTCATCTGTATGGTTGTTATTGTAATATTTTGTTAAAGTTATTTAGTTCAAAGTTTTAGCAATGCAATAGGTGTACTTCCACAGGAGTTTTCTAGTCGTGGAACTTCCAAGAAATTTATTCAGTCATTAACTTCATCAGAAAATTCAAATAGGGAAACCGTAAAATATTCACCGTTATTGCTAGTAATGATGACAATGCCTTCATAGCTACAGGGTCACCTACAATAATTAGAATCCTGGAAACAATTATTAGGTTGGTGCAAAAATAATGTCGTTTTCTCACATATGTTATTATGCGAGAAAACGACATTATTTTTGCACCAACCTAATAAAAAAAGGTTACAAATAATATACTGCAGAGATCTGCACACCTAATCAGGAAATTCACAAGTCTATGAACGTCAGTCCCATGGACGTTTCTCCAGAAATAAACTTTACAAATCAATTTTCTACTTACCGGTCAGTTTTGAATCCTTAACCATAAACCGAACATATTATTCTGTATGTTTCCATAGCGTTATTTCCTTGTATGAATTCTCCTAACATTACGTGACGTAAATGCGCTTTTAATCCCTCCACTAATAATACCGCGACAAGCCCACCACACGCGCAACATTATTTTTCGTCCATGAAGATCAGCTTCTTGGGTCGGTTATCAGTCGTTGTTTGCAATGAAAATTTGTCATATAGGACCTATTTTTTATCACCTGTTATGATAGATTTAAGGAACAGGTTATTTCTCTTTGGTAAAAGATTTGTCACTAAGTGTTACGGTTTTTTGCGTATATATGACTAGTGAGACAATCCAAATGATTTAACTTCCTTTATAGTCTACCAATAGAAGGTTAACCAATCAGAAGCCGCAGAACATTGTATCCGTCTTGTATAAAGGCGGCCATCTTTGTTTACCCTCCAGAAGGACCAGTGCCAACTTAACAGGCGAAGATGATAAAAGGAAGAACTACGCTCTGCTACTTTGCTACGATATCCACTGCGAACCTGAACTACGCTTTCCTACTGTCTCCGAAATATTCACTGCCAACCTCTGGATTCTTTACTCAAAGACGACCGTCATGAAAATGTCTAACACTAAGGATAAACGGCCAGCTTCGTTCTTTTCGCTAAGAGCGGGTGGAACCCAGCCATCCAGCTTGCTGATTTTCAGTATCTTTTATAAGTGCCGGCACATGTTAGATTCTGATACCAATTTCTAAGTACTTTGCCGTCGATTGCTTTCCTCTAATTCCAAAATTCCAGATTCCAAGAATCAAAACCCCGATGAACACACCTGTCTGGATTTATCTTCCAACGACGTTTCCCCAAGGAAACTTTCCAAACCAAATTTTCCGCAAGGAAACTTTCCAAACCAAATTCGTATGTTAGTTAGGACTCCTTAATCATAAACACTACATATTTTTCTGTATGACGCCTGGCTTTAATTCCTATAATATTATGTGACTTAAATGCACTTTCAATTAGTCCATTAGTGGAGATAAAAATTATACCGGGAAATTAATACTAACACACGACGGAAAGGGCGTCGTGGAAATATGAATGTGCATTGGGGATAGAGAAAGATGCCTTCCAGAAGTTGAGCAAAGTAATAAGAAACAGAAAACTATCCATGGCACTTACACAGGAGCTAACCACCCATTTTCCCTCCGTATTCAATTGGGAAGAAGTAAGTCCCACTCGAACAGCTTCTTCCCGCGAAACACTGCTCTGTGGAACAGACTCCCAAGAGAATGTTTACAATCTTAATTTGTTCAATTCTAGAGTTAACCATTATCTATGGCTTCTACTTGTATAAACTACCCCCTTAACCAACCCTGTTTTTCGAGTGGCCCACGAGCCTTGTACGGGGTGACATTTACTGTAAAAAAGAATAAAAAACCTGCTACGTATGATTAGAAGTTAAAATGATATATTCGTCATTACAAATGATTTCCAACAACGGAAATACCTTATGACTCAACCTAATCTATCTATCTATCTATCTATCTATCTATTAATTATTTATGACTCAACTTTATCTATCTATCTATCTATCTACTTATCTATCTATTAGTGTACACCATTGAACTATATTCCATTTAACTGCTATTTATGATTAGTAGAAAGAATAACACATTTGTCATATTAATTGCCCTCCCAAAACGGAATTTATTTATGACTCAAATTTATCTATCTATCTATCTAGCTAGCTCTCTCTGTCTATCTATCTATCTATCTATATATATATATATATATATATATATATATATATATATATATATATATATATATATATTAGTTTACTCCCCTTTTAGCTTAACTGTTACGTATGATTAGTAGTTAGGTTGCTGCATTCGTCATTATAATTGGTTTCTAACAAAGGAAAATTACTAATAATATATTAAAAAACTGTGCGACTATAATAAACCCTGTTGCTGCCACTTGGTATTAAATTAAAAAAAAAAGGTTAGTTGTTATTTCTGTGAATATTCTTATGTTAATTAGACTGGAGAATGAGATGGTGAAGTAAACGCGTTTGCGTAATTCATTCCCGATCTAAGCTATTAAACCATTTCAGGTTTGAATGATCATAAAACCGTAATCTCTATCATTATTCTGTCTGTTCGTATAAACTGCAGTAAGGCTTTTCGAGCTATTATCAGTGTAAGCTCTGTGCATTGTCCTAATCTGAGCTGGAATCCGGTAAACTTTCAGACCGAGAAACCTATATATGAATAGGAAACTGAAGGAAATGGGAAAATGAAGAAAAAGTAAAGAATGTTAAATAGAAGCATCTGCAGGTGAGACAATTAAAGGTAATATATTTATTGAAAAAAATAAAAAATTATATATATATATATATATATATATATATATATATATATATATATATAGATAGATAGATAGATAGATAGATAGATAGGGAGCACAGTGGAGTAATAGTTTCAGGACTTATTCATTAAGGAATGGATGTTTTAAGGTATGAGTTATTTTATTAAAACCTTTTCCGAAAATATTTTTGGGCTTCACACCACTTTTCGATATCGCGTACGTACTTTTTTTAATTTGGGTGTTCGTTCAAATTTTTACGGTTATTTAAAAAGAAATCCCCGAAGATATTATCTCAGTAAAAACTTTTACAATAACGAGTGTGGACATACGGAAAATTAGGACCGCATCTTGCTAAAAAGTCAATCAATTAATGGAACTTGCATAATTTAATAAAACACGTTATTTTCTATCAGATGCGACAGAAAAAAAACGTGAACTTAATATATCGTTTTTTAAAGTATTTGTAATTTTTCAGTTTAATTTTGAAATTAGTGCCATTGCTGTTCCTCACAAGAGTTTATTTTATTAAATAAAGACATATTTGAAGATTTGAAAAATGTAAAGTTTAATGTCATTTCCCAGTAGGAACATTTTTTAAAAGAATTTTATTTTATTTTTATTTCTGTTTTTTTTTTTTTTTTTTGCTTTTAGCAATTGTTAGATTATTTTTGGTATGGATATATAAAAAAGAAAATAATTATGATATCATGCGCTGACTGCTATTCAACATTGGAGGAGTATTATGATATTAATCTAATTTCATATCTCCTGTTCAGTGAATCTTACTTATTATAAAACGCAGATTGTGTGTGTGTGTGTGTTCGTATATATATTGGATCGGATTTCCAACATTTTTCAACCGATTTCAACAAAATTTCACAGGACTACGTAAAATTACCTTGCAGTGGTTCTAACAGCGCCAAAAATTGGAAAAACACAATTGTTTTTGCACGAAATCAATTTGAAAACACGATTAAGAGGCATCACGAGAATGAAAGGGGGACAACTCATATCGAGTTATACTTATTATAAAACCCAGGTGTTGTTGTGTGTGTGTGTGTGTGTGTGTGTGTGTGTGTGTGTGTGTGTGTGTGTGCGTGCGTGTGTGTGCGTGTGTTCCTTTATATATGGGATCGGATTTCCTACATTTTTCAACTGATATCTACAAAACTTCACTTTTTTGGCAGGTAGTGTTTCTTATTGTCTTGCACACTTTTTTCTTTATTTTTACATTCAGAATGCTTTAAAAATCCATTTACAAGACATTTGTTTATAATAAAATTCTATTCAATCAGTAGACTTATAACGATTGAAAACAATGTTTTTGTTTGAGTTTGGGTTTTACAAAATCGTAAAAAAAAAAAAAAAACTAATTAAGACATGCGTGTCCGTCAACCTTAAACAATAATCTTTGTCAATTTTATTTTTCTGTCTTTATGATGGTCGATGCTTGATCTATCTCTTACTGTTACATCCCCGGGCAACGCCGGGCTCTACTGCTAGTATGAAAAATAAAATGATTAATTATATTCAGTTTGATAAAAGCGTAAAGAATAAAAAATTATATTCATAAACTGTTGGATATATTAGATTAAATAAAATTTAGTTATAAACATAAATAACAAATTCATGATTACTGCTGGTCTTCCTTACTTCTCTCGGTTTTATTTTTACTTTTCCCGCGCTTTCTGGCACAAGCGGAAAGAGAAAAGTAATTTTTCTTTTCTAATCCTGTGACATCACAGGCTAGCATACTTAAATCAAACGTTATTTCCATTCTGTTTTAAATAAAAAGTAAGTATTACTTTTAGAAAATCAAGTTAAATAATCCTTAAATTTACAGATAGATTTTGAAACACATCTCTAAAACAAATATGGGATTTTTAAAGAGAATTTTAGATTTGTTGCTTACGTTTTTCGTATACAATGCTGGCTCGATGAGTCGATGAATGACGAACAAAGTACTAATGTTTTTAAAATGACTAAAAATTTATTTATGTACGGAAATTAATATTTTTCTATTAATTCGGATCCGGTTTAGGCCATTAACTTTCAAATGAAGCCGAAATTTAACTTAAAAGAAGGGATTTAAAATATTAAAAATGTATCTTTCTGGTTTTTAGAAAGCCCGTGGCGGTACCTAGATATATTTACTTCTTTACATTAAAAGAGAAATTTCTTCCATAATATGCTTCTTGAATACAAAATTAAATAGGTGTAGTGTTTTTCAAAATAATAATTATGTTTCTTATATATACTTGTTTCCTACTCACGTTTATTTCAAAATACGTAACGGCAGCAAATCATGGTGCCTCTATGTATTTATTTACCATCAAGTATTATAACACATATAGCTTCTTTCAAGTAGTTGGTGATAAAAAAAAATTCTAATGCAGTATAATGAATTGTATAAATATATATTGTGTTATACATATTAGAATTTATTTAATAATGTTCTTATAAGGCATTATGAATATTATTGCTCACGCACAAAGTTGGAATATAATATGCAAGTGTTAGTTTTTATACGCGGATTGATCTAAGATTATGTGTCGAAAATAGATATTGAATCTGCTATTAAAAATACCGTAAAAACAGAAAAAACGGCCCTAGTTTAAGGAACCCCTTGTGTAATTTTAATGAAATTTGGAACTACACTTGGCAGGGATTCAAAATAGAATATGTTCCAAAATTAGTTGGTGGACTGTGTATCGTTTAAGCTATATCTCGGCAACACATACGCATACATACATACATACATATATACATATATACAAGATCAGAGTATTAGTAATATACGCACACACACAAACACACACACACATATATGTGTGTGTATACATACATATATATATATATATATATATATATATATATATATATATATATATATGAAAAAATGAATGAAAACAGCCGATAAAGTTCATTTTCTTCAGAAAGCCATTCAATCCTGTAGTTCACTGCAAGAAGCAGGATTTTTCCTCCTGATGATGGCCATGCTGGCCAAAACTAGTTGAAGGACTAATAACTGTAATAAAAAAAATATATTACTTTACAAGCCATTTTGACTGAAATGTTTTAATTTTTCAGTATGTTTTATTGTTCAAAACACACACACACACACACATATGTATGTGTGTGTGTAAAGAGAGAGAGAGAGAGAGTGAGAAAGAGATAGATAGATAGATAGATAGATAGATAGATAGATAGATAGATAAACAAGTAGGTCTATAATATAGCTCAAGACAGATATGAACACAATGAGATAGCATATTACTGATAAACATAGAGTAGATACCGACAGTGTGAGAAAAAGATGATAAAAATAGATAGATACATAGATAGATGGTTGTCTACTTGATTTCGTGTATAACATATTTTTAAAAATTACCATTGCTTGGCTAAAACAGTTTCTTAAACTTGCATTTGTTTTGCCAATGTTTAGTATGAAAAAAAGTGTATGCTGTCAATATATATATATATATATATATATATATATATATATATATATATATATATATATATATATATATATATATTTGTGTGTGTGTGTGTGAATAATATCGACATATTCTGTGTTCTGGTTAATTCTGGCGCTCCGACGTTTGGTAGAACCAATTCCACGTCACTCAAGTTAACTTCATTTAAACCGTCAAAATGAATTCACCAAAAATAGTGGCATAAACTTTGAATATGAACTTATCGATTTTATAAAACAACAAATTCGGAGATTAGTATTTGTCGCTATTATCCAACCAAAGATCTTTGAAAGTATTCTTGCTACCAAAATACACCTTATGTATATATATATATATATATATATATATATATATATATATATATATATATATATATAGAGAGAGAGAGAGAGATAGATAGATAGATAGATAGATAGATATTTTGTTATGGTCCGGTTCCTTGTACCACGGTGATAGTCCAAGGTAGAACCAATAAAGAAGAACTCGAACACAGGTATGGAATAACACAGATATATTACAAACAGGAATATATACAGAGAAGTAGAAGTGTTAGTATGAACAATCAGGTTTAGTAGAGAGAACAATGTAGTCTCGACCAGTATCACTATTCAAATGTCTTGCAGTAATTGTCTGAACGCGACTCTATTTCGGACTGCCTCTGACTCGACTCTTGACTTGACTTGAACTATATTCAGTCACCCCCACACGTGGGAATCATGTGGCACAAGGCCGGTTTAACATGGGATCTCCGATCCTGTGGGCCCTTTGAATCGTATAAACGGATTCAGGGTCGGTTTACCTCCCCGAAAAAGACTCCGTCCTTCGGCGTAGCCTCCTTCGGGTTCCTCCCCGCCCAAAGGCAGAGAGTTCAACCGAACAGCCGGTCAGGACTTGAGCGACTGACGATATTCAGTCACCCCACCACTGGTGTAATATGTGACACAAGGTCGATTAATTATTGTGTGTTCACCGAGCCCGTGGGCTCGGACAGAAAATATGCCCATTGAACCTGTATAAACGGATTCAGGGCCGGTTTACCTCCCCGAACGAGAATCCACCGTTCGGCGTAGCCTCATTCGGGTTCCTCTCGGTCCGAAGGCAGAGAGTTCAACCGAACAGCCGGTCAAGACTTGAACGACTGACGATATTCAGTCACCCACCCCGCACTAGGGCAACATGCAACACAAGGTCGGTTATTTATTGTTTACCTCGCCGAACGAGACTCCGCCCTTCGGCGTAGCCTCGTTCGGGTTCCTCTCCTATTTCAGAGATTTCAACCGAACAGTCGGTCAGAAAGTGAGCGACTGACGATATTCAGTAACCCCCTCACGAGGGTGTCATGTGGCACAAGGCCTTTTTAACGTGGGCATTCCTAGCCCGTGGGATCGGCCAAAAATATGCCCATTGAACCCGTATAAACTGTCTACCTCCCCGAAGGAGACTTCGCCCTTCGGCGTAGCCTCCTTCGGGGAGTATAATCGAGCAGTCGCTCAGAAAGTACTGGGTCCACTGACTCTTTGCCTACTCCTGAGGTGCAGTATTTATTAAGTATGGAATAGTCCATTATTATTATTATGGGTACGATCCCATAACATATATATATATATATATATATATATATATATATATATATATATATATATATATATATACATATATATATATATTAGGTTGCTGCAAAAATAATGACGTAATAATGTCGTTTTTGACGTTAAAAAATAAGTCAAAACACGACATTATTACGTCATTATTTTTGCAGCAACCTAATATATTGTTGTAACTTAGAAAAAGGTTACTGAATGAGGAATAACCAAAACGGAGGTTGGAAATGAAATGGTAAACTTTATAACATCAATAAAATACAATACTCGCCAGCGGCGTGAAGTAGGTAAACCACTGCTAGTGGTGGACTACTTAGACACCATATTACCCTTTACTTACATTAGTATCCAACGTATTTATGAGGATTTTGACATACCCAATAGTGCTCATAGGTACAGTATAATATGTACAATTATCTATATATGTGTGTGTTCGTGTGTGTCCGTGTGTGTGCGTGCGTGTGTGTGTATTGTGAGATGGAGAGGGTATGACGACGAAATATGAAAGAGAGGCAGGTGCAAAGGATGGATAGAGAGACAATAAGCGAAGAAGTGAAAAGCGTAAATCTTGTGATACATTAAAATTCTATGTAGAAATATAAAGCCAAATAGATCTGAAAGAGAATTCACAGCAGAAAATATTTGTGCATACCTTATCCCGGCTTTGTATATGAAACTAATCCATGACTGTGTAATATTTAGATAAAAAAAAACAAAAAACAAAATACGGACTGGCAACAAAGATATATGGGGATAAGGTAGAGAAAGAGAAAGAACAGACAAAAGAGGGGAGAACAGCCGCGAAAGAAAGATAACGGATAATCTTCGTTGTCGACACCTGTGAATTTTCCATGAAGCTAGATACTTATTATTATTATTATTATTATTATTATTATTATTATTATTATTTGTCGTTGTTGTTGTTGTTGTTGTTGTTGTTGTTGTTGCATATCTTAAAGCTGTGATTATTACTAATGACGTAATAAATAAAACATACAAACGGGTATTTTTCTCCGTTTTCTCAGCATTTACATTTCCTTCATTTATCTCTGCTTTATAAAATCCTGTTTTGTTTTTTGTTTTATTTCGGGGTAATTTTTTTAAGAAACCTTTGTAGAAATTTAAAAAATTACAGCGTAAAAGTTTTGGTGAAAAGATTCATTGAAAATAAATCATTTGAACACAAAAAGAATGTTACCGAATTTTTGTGAAAAAAATGTGCTCAGCAAATGATGTGTGATAAGCGTATACACTTTTACATATTGCTTATCTCTCAGTGTGCACATACCTATCCATCCATCTATCTATCTATCTATACCTCTGATCGGATTTATATGTCTTTCTATCTATCTCATCTTTTAATCATATCTATCTATCTATCTATCTATCTATCTATCTATCGATACCTCTGATGAGATTTATCTATCTTTCTATCTATCTAAGCTTTTAATCATATCTTTCTATCTATCTATCTATCTATATATATATATATATATATATATATATATATATATATAGAGAGAGAGAGAGAGAGAGAGAGATATGTCTATCTAAGCTTTGGAACATATCTATCTTAGCCTCTGATTATATTTATCGATTTATCTATCTTATATCTATCTATCTTAGCCTCTGATCAAATGTGTCTATATATCTATCTAAGCTTTTGATCATATCTATCTCTTTCTCCCTCTCACTCTCTCCCTTTATATACATACACACACACACACACACACACACACATATATATATATATATATATATATATATATATATATATATATATGTATGTATGTATGTATGTATGTATATTTCATAATAATTCATCATCTAGCAACCTCAACAGAATTCAGAAAAGCACTGGATGTTTCGTCCTATTTTATGAACTAACCAGCAGTGTGTATCCATCCACAACTGAGAATCGAACCCGGACCATTACGATACGACGCAAGCATCATACTACTGGGTCATTGTGGCTCGGTCACTGAGTAACTAGGCGTAATATAGCGCAGCTAATTCTAATTCCTGTGTTGATAGGGTAAAGGAAACATAATCCAATGAACGGGCTGCTAGAGCAACGACTTCTCTCACCAAGCCGGTCAATCCAGAGCATTAGAACCTGGATGTAGCATAAGATTATATAACTAAATAGTAATTTTGTATATATATATATATATATAGTTTTACCTGATTATCCTGAATCCTTAAAAAAGGATTTTGGGTGAAATAAATTATCGTAATGGTACCTTAAAGTGGTTTGTTTTTCATTATATATATATATATATATATATATATATATATATATATATATATATAGCTATTCTAGCTAAAAAGATATAGCTTATATATATATATATATATATATATATATATATATATATATATATATATATATATATATAAGCTAAAAAGATATAGCTTATATATATATATATATATATATATATATATATATATATATATATATATATATATATATATATATATATATAAGCTATATCTTTTTAGCTAGAATACTTTCAACTATATATAATCCACAGGGCAGGCCGCAAGAGCACCGCCTTCCTTCACCAAGCCGCATGAGAACCTGGATCTAGCATAGAATTATATAAGTGAATAGAAACTTTAGAATTTGAATAATAATTTTGACATGATGAATTATTATGAAAAATTATTCAAATCACAAAATTTCTATTCATATATATATATATGTGTGTGTGAGTGTATGTGCGTGCGTGTGTGTGTGTGTGTGTGTACAGGGTGTGATGGATAAATTTTATTTCGTATAGTTAGTATAGTTAGTGACAGGCCCCGCAGTGGCTGGCCTGCTGCTACTGTAAATGGGGATATAGCTGTACAAATCAATGCACCGGTTACAACCGAGAGTTTTTTGAAAGCATTCTGGTGTGCCATTGTAATATTTCTAGTTTAATCCAGTCTCTTGGATAATCAAAGTTCTTTGAAAATTTGGTTCCTGGAATGCTGACAGTCTGTATCAAAGAGCGGAAGGTGAATGCTCCTTATGAACTTATGTCACTACACAAACCTAATCACACTCTCCTGAGCCTGACAGTGACTACTGATGAGATATGGGTTCACCGTTTTCAAACATAAGGCAATGCGTAGGCGCCAAACCAACTTTCAAAGAAAATAATAAACTTACGGTAACTCGTTCTGTAAAGAAACGGATTGTTTTGGGGGAGCAGCAGGAAGTCATACACTTAGAGCTTAGGATCAATGATACCACTATCCATGGTAAACACATGTCAAACCTCAAGAGAAGGAATCTTCGTGCTAGGCCTCATTTAAAGGTAAGTGATATGCTTTTGAAGCACGATAATACATTACATTATCTCAAAATATTGCAAGCAGACATAGAAACATAATTGTACAACCTTACCTCATCCTCAATAAAATAGTTATCTGTCACCTCACAGCCAATAGTAGATACTATATGAAAAAAATACATAATCAATATATTTTTCTCTCTGACGATTTTATTGTGCTTCCATATTTGTTGCTTTATCCAGGGACATAATTTGAAGATTTTCTTTTGTGTGTAATTGGTGGATTGGGATAATTTATGGGAGAGTTGAAATATTTTCTACAGCCTAATGATCGGGTTGAGAATGTTTCAGTATCATTTCGTATACACTATTTACATTATTCGGACTATTGTCCTTATCTTTGTCGCTATATTTATTACAACGTTACGGCCGTTATACGCTCCGGCCTTCTTCATTTTGCTCACTGGTGTAGACTGTTCTAGTTCCACGTGCCATGTTTAATGGGTGTCAGCTATCAGTTATCTCCTGTTATCTCCCCTCTCCAAGTTGTCCACTGCCTCAAGGACATAGTGGATAAAGGAGTTAGTTAGATCCAGTGACAGGAACCAATGAGTTGTGAGTTCAATACCTGATTAAGGCAATGGAGAACTTTCAGAAGGAAAATTAACAGGAGATAACTGATAGCTGACATCCATTAAACATGGCACGTGGAACTAGAACAGTTTACCCCAGGGATCGAAATAAAGGGTTCAGTTCAACATTCCAACCACCTGAAGAAGGCTGGAGCGTACGACAGCCAAAACGTTGTAATAAATATGGCGACAAAAATGAGGGCAATAGTCCGAATAATGTAAATAGTGTACATAATACCTCATCTCAGAAATATAGATTTCGTATACATCTATTCGTTGAATCAAATTTACTTCAAGTAAGGCAGTAAAAAAAAAACAGTAGTGGTTACTTGGTGTAAAAGAATTAGAAAGCAGAAACAT
>OZ010585.1:53418590-53428590 GCA_963932145.1 Acanthosepion lycidas
CAAGAAGATAAACACAGTAAAGTACATACATACACACACACGCACAGGCACACGAACACACACGCACACATATATATTTGTGTGTGTATGTGTGTGTATAAACATATCCTGGTATAGTATCTGGATATGCATGCGTACATATATGAATTTTTACATATATATATATATATATATATATATATATATATATATATATATATATATGTGTGTGTGTGTGTGTGTGTGTGTGTGTATGTGTGTGTGTTCGTGTCCAGCATTGTTCTGCGTATAAGCTTTTGATGTGCGCTCTGAATGTCTATTTTAAAACTTTAAGATATTATGATGCTCTTTTTCTTATATTTTATTATTTTCCATTATTACTCCGTCTTTTCACAAAAGAAGTTGCTGCATGATGTTATGTTCCCAGCTTTGATCTGCGTTCTCCAATCGCAACATTTCACGAAAAAGACAGTGGGTTAGAGAGGGAGGGAGAAAGAGAGAGTGAGAGAGCGAAAAAAATAAAACGAAAAGCAACAAAAAAATATATATATAAGAAACAAGGACAAAGCGTTAGCGCGCGCAAGGAAGAAATGAAATGACAAGGAGAGGAAAAAAAAAAAGAAAATTCTGGAAATAATAAAGAGACAGTTAAGAAAGAAAGTTGTTAATAACCTCTCCCCCCCCCATAACAAAAATAAATATGCCATTCTAAATGCACAACTAAATTTTTAAAAAATGAAACAAAAAAAAAAAATACAATAAAATCGCAGAAAGAAAATGGTAAAAAGATATTGGCAGAATCTGGTTTTGTCACAAGTAAAACAATATGAAAAGAATTTGGATACTTTGCTTCTTTGATCGCGCATCTGTTTGTACTGAAAGTGTCTGAGACTTAGTTGAACAAGCTTGGGAAGGAAGATGGTAAGATACGATACGGATATGATCGCTTATAGCAAGGCCGTTCAACAACACTAGGAGTACGGCAGAGATCAGCGAACGTTTCAGTTTATTCGTTTATAAGTCAAGTTTTATCAAACCCGATGCCCGGATATACAGAAACTCAATTTGGATAATACAGTAACATATAACAGAATACGTGACACAGAAATCAGAAGGTGCATGATAACTGAGAAAAATGCCTTCCCGAAACTAAGCAAAATTTTAAGACAAAATATATTTAGAAGCAAAAACACTGCCGGACTACAATACGAATCGATGCCAATCTCCAAACATGTGAAGAAGCCCCTTCAAGCAATAGACAGAAGTCCTTGGAATCTTGAAGATACAAAATTAGAAAAGACTATTTGGAGATATTAACAAGCGTAAGTCACATCCAACGGAAGAGAAGTAAGCAGCTAGAATTTGAAGGATGCGTAATAAGTTAAATCTTTAGAAAATTTAATACACAAAACCCACAAATCAGAAGGAGAAAACAGTTAGAATGTTGGAGATATATAATAAAAAAAGAAGGATTTGTGAATTTAACACTCACAAGGCACATCGAATAGAAGCGGAGGGAAGCAGCAGGTAAGATACTTAACAAGTTTGAGTTAACACAAGGAGAAACAACTGTCACAAATCAATGACGGATTATTAAAAGCATGTATTAGTGAAAGCAAAAGGAAAGTTTGGAGGACCATGTTCTGAAGGCACGTGTTACATAAAAACAGAGTGTGATAAATGAGGATACGTCTCTTGTAGAGTATCTCGCTACTGCAGTATGGAGATTAGTATGCACATTCCCTGTAGAAGCAGGAGAAACTTTATTAAATATCCACGATGGCCTCTTGGACACAGGTTAAGAAACACGTTATTTGTAAGAAGCAATACTGTCGGAACACGTTTTCGAAGTATATTCGGAGGTGAAAGAAAGTTCAGTAGGAATTGTACGTCACTGGTACCTTATTTACAACGTTCTCCCTCTGTGGGCTTTGACATGTAAACCCTTGATTTAAAAGGTCAGCGTGTCGGTCAGGAGCGTATCACGAAACTTCAATAATGTAAACTTGAAAGACGTCCCACTCTCCTGCAACAGAGTCGGGGTATTGTTTCAATTTTTTATTAAAGAAATCAAGCGATGATTTTTTTTTTCTGAAAGCCCGACCCTGATTAACCAAAGCAGGATGCTCCTTCTTTAGTTTACACGCGGTCTAACTGCTCGTAATACAGTTTACTGTTGATGGCGCGACCGTGTGGAACATGATCAAAAGGCAGTACTTCTTGGAAATTCCACCAGACAGAGATCAATATTTGTAGTTTTCTTTTCGATTCTTGTGAGTCGGGACTTTCTGGCCAAAACGCGCTAATTGTTTCCATTTTCCTTAATACATCATCGTTATTCACATGTTCAGTCCATATTATTCTCAGCATCCTCTGCAGAACTACATTTCTGAAAGAAAAGAAAGAATTTTATATTTATTTCAAATCATCGCTAAAGATACAAAAGCCAGCAATTTAAACTGGTGCTATTTAAGGTCTGAATAAAATAGGAAATATATGGAATTTAATGAACGCCCTTTTGATGTTTTGGGGGTTCAAATGTAAGATCATTATTAGTATGCGTGAATAAGAGAGGGAGTTTTCATATATAGAAGGGAAGGGGTTCGATAAACTTTCGTCTCTCTCACCCCTGTGTGTTCTCTCTCTATATATATTTATGTCTGTCTGTCTGTTTCTCTCTCTCTCTCTCTCTCTCTCTCTCTCTCCCTCTCTCTCTCTCTCTCTCTCTGACAGCTCCTGACGAGTGTACTGAACGATTACAAAAAGTTTCGTCTTTGAAACGCTGGAGTCAAGGGTTTGAAATATTTTCCCTTTATACAACGTAATGCAATACACTGCCCTCATCAGCCACCAACCAGAGGCGGTAACACAGTTTCGGTGACTAAAGTAGTACTGCCACCCCTGGCGCCACCAGTGACTTTTGCCACCAAAGAGGGCATTGATTTTCGGTGTAGATGTGTCAGTCTCTGCGATTTTCTTAGTTTTTTCTTCCTCTGCGTTTTTCCATTATTCACTTTCATAATTTTTCAGCTTTGTTTTCTTTGTTTCTAACGATTCTTTCCTGTTTCTTAATACTTTGCTTAACTTCTGGAAGGCATATTTCGTATTTTGCTGTTGTATTTTCTCTCCTCTGTTAAAACAATGCCTTGATATTTCAATTTTCGTACCTAGTTTAATTTTGTATTTTCAGTTCTTATTTTACATCTTGTACTGTTCCTGACAACGATGTTTTTTTTCTCTTTTTACAATGAATTTACTTTGCCGAAAATGTCTTTTATTAATGAAGATATAATCGTTTCAGAGAGAGGAAGCTTGCTTAATTCCAACCGCTTCATTGCCATGATCGACAATCTATTATAATCTTTGATTTTGCTTTTTTTTAACGGTCACACATGACATCTTTTTTGTTCTTTCTTTTCTTTGCTCCATCTAGGCTAAAACATTAGAAAAGGCACTCAAGAGGCATCGTTAAATTTGATGGCTAATCCCAGATCGATTACCTGACTATCGGCGTGTCTCTTGAGATGGTAAGCAATGATGGTAAGCTGCACAGGAAAATGAGGCCAACACCTGTTGTTTTGGATACAAAGACTTCGTCATCATGTTACCCACAAAATAATGTAGCTTTTGGTCTCGTTAATTACAGTAAGTTTTTTTCTTCTGATGTTTTTTGCATAAAAACAATTTTGTTTTTCACAGCACTTGCACAAAATCAATATTCATCCTTTGTGATGCAGCAACGTTGAAAATTGGAAAACAAAGACACATTTTTTCTCGTTGTATTTAACCAGACTGCATAAAAGTCTTTTGATAGTTCATTATTATTATTATTATTATCATTATTATTATTATCATTATTATTATTATTAATAATAATAATAATAATAATAATAGGTCTCCGTTGGCAATCTAATGAAGATATTACTGGTTTGTATAAGTCCTGCATGTTTTCAATTTGAGCTTGATATTTATCTTCGGCGGGAAGGGCTAGCTATGGGGTTGCCACTGTTATCGGTAACAGACAATATTTATATGGAATAATTTGAAGACCTTGATCTACATGACGCTCCATTGCAACCGCTGATCGTGCTTAGGCACGTGAATGAGTGACGGGTGAGTCGTGAAACTGATAATGGCTGAGGAAGTGGAATCGACAAGCCGAATACAAATTCGGATTAATATTTTGCGTTCCCATTCGAACATATGTCACTATGACGCCGCTAATTCCTTCTTACCCTTCCATGTTACAGGTTAAATAGTAAGATAGACTGTTTCGGAATTGGAAATCGATAACACATACACACACACACACACACACACACACACATACATATATATATATATATATATATATATATATATATTATATATATATTAGCGATAACAAAGGAAGTGTAAAGCCAGAAATTGTGTTAATTGTGGAAATCTGAGAAAAAGGATATTTATGGCAAGCAATCGTTGTAATAAAAGGCTCGATATCAGAGAAAGAGCATTAATAGGTTTAATACAAATTAAAAAATTTTCAACTCATTGATGTTATACTTACTTCTACACCTCATTGATAACGGTCACCACGAGCGCGTTGTGTTTTGTTTAACGATCAAAAGCAAACGGTTTTATTGAACAGAACATTGGAAATCTGACTTGTAGTGACATAAAAATCGCTGAGACTGACACATCTAAAACCGAAAAACAATGACCTCTCCGATGGCAAAAGTCGATGGCGGCGCCAGGGGTGGCAGTACTGCTTTAGCCACCGAAACTGTGTTACCGCCTCTGGTTGGTGGCTGATTAGGGCAGTGTATTTCACGTGCTTTCCTACTTTGTATGAAGGGGAAAAAAATTTAATTCCCTCGACTCCCGAGTTTGATAGAGGAAACTTTTTGTAATCGTTCAGTACACTCATCAGGTGCTTTCAGAGAGAGAGAGAGAGAGAGAGAGAGAGAGTTCTGTTATCCACTTGCTTAAGCCCGCCCGGTATGTCACGCGTTGTTTTCTCTTGTCTGTCTTTCCCTCTATTTGACCCGTGAGTATCATATTCACCAGGCCCTTCTTCCTATTTATATATCCCAGAAACTTCAGCTGCCTCAGTTTGTAACCTCTCTAAGACCTCATCATTGCTCACACGCTCGGTCCATGATATCCTTAGCATCCTTCTGTAGAACCATATCTCCGTTGCCTCGAGTCTCTTCTTTAACCTTGAGGAAATCAAAATTTCGCTGCCGTAAAGAAGGACAGATGTCTAAGTATTCTTTGTTACCAAAGAAATCCTCCTGTCTCGCAATAATCTATCCAGTTTTTGGAATGTGTCCCAGTCCATCGCAATACGGCTACGGATCTCAGTGTCGCACTTACCGTCATCTGTCAAAACGCTTACCGTCCTTATATACTTTTTGCTCATTCATGTATTAAATTCTGTTTTTATTTTTTTATCTCTTGAAATTGTGATCTTAAGGGACACACGTTGATATTAGGCTTAAGTTCTCTAAAACAGAATGTATGACTCTCGCTAAAAAGATGAGCCCGAAATGCGGTTTACAGGTTGGGGACACTAAAATCAAGCAGGTGCAGTAATTTAAAAATCTATGAAGTGTTCGGACAGTAAGTGCGACTCTGGAACCCTAAGACGTATTGGGATGGCCAAAGACGCATTCCAAAAGCTAGGCAGAGTATTACAAGACAGGGGGATTTCGTTGGTAATAAAGAAAAGAGTAATAAACTGCTATCTGATAACTGTGATATCTGTCCTCCCTTACGGCAGCGAATCTTGGCGCGCTCTCCTCAAAAAGTGACTCGAGACGACAGAAGTATGATTCTAGAGAAGGATGCTAAGAATACCATGGACTGAACGTGTGTGCAACGGTGAGGTTTTGGAAAGGATGCAGGCAAGGAGGAAGCTTATAATTAACATCAGGAAGAGGCAGTTGAAATTTTTGGAACGCGGAAGGTGTCAAGAATCTGATACTCAAAGGTGGATGGAAAAAGAGACAAAGGAAAGCAACGCGTGACATACTTAGCGGGCTTAAGCAAGTGGATGATACAAAAAGGGTTTGGTATAAGTAGCAAAATGAGAAAACTTATTCAGAAGTACAAGGGATGGGGAGAAATGGAGAGCCATGATCACCTACGTCCCGAAGTGACACGGCATATAAAAAAAAGATGATAAGAAGTATTATTAGATATCCCTATCCCTGGGTATCGTCAAGTAAGTTTAGATAGATAGACAGACAGACAGAAAGAAAGAAAGAAAGAAAGATAGAAAGAGAAAATGCAGGAAAGTTAGAGAAAGTGACTGGAGTACACATCGTGATATCTCTTGAGAAAACTCTCTTCAATCAACTACTTTACTTACAAACGTAAAAGACAAACCTCGTCCTCCAATTGCTTGTTTAGATTTAACGACGAGTCCTCTGCTGCATTCTTAAGATGCAGCAGAGGACTCGTCGTTAAATCATCACTGAAATAAGCACCATTGTTCTTCGCATTTTTCTGCGTCTTTTATGTGCCAAATCCCTTTAGGACGCAGACTACCATGGCCTTCCGGAGCTTCCTGACGTCATTGTTCTATGTAATTTGGGCTTGATTTTATCTCTTTATCCTTTTTCTACCGCGCCCATTCACAAAACGATTTCAATAGGTTATTAATTGTTTTCTGCCTTTAAGTTATCCATAACTGAAGATTGGTTTCCCGTTAACTTCTCTACGGTTTTCATTTCAGTGTTTCCATATTTTATATTTTTACGCTATTGTCCAACCAATATAAGGTCCAAGAGCCACTCAAGGTAGAAGATTACAGAATATGTTGTATTTTGGCCGTAAGAATTATATATATTGAGAATATGCAGGAGAAATGGCAGTTGACCCTAGACTTGAAGTGGCTAAGATTTTAATGTTTGGGGAAAGACATTCTCAAAGCAGCGGCTCGTCGGAAGAAGCTGTCCTAATATAACTTCATCCTTACCATGAATAAGGATGGTTCGTCTCTATTTACAAGGCATGTCGCGTCTTTTCTGTAAAGGTCCGAACTGATGGAAATAGTCAATATAACTCACCTGGATAATTTGAATGGAAATAGCGATAGACTTTCGGTTATGGGAAAAGGAGGTGGGCACTGAAAACAATCATCAACAAGGCAGCGTAAACGCTTTTGAACTCTTTTGTTGGTGGGAGGGGGAGAAAGAGAGGTTTGAGCAGCTGCAACCCAGCTATGGCAGAAATGCTTCCTATTTGGTCTGGTCTGATTCATATAGAGCTTGAATTTAATTTTGTAATTAAATTAAAGGCATTAGTTCCATTTCATCCTCAAAGGAATTTTCCTAAATTAAATTCGAGGCTTTTAGCTTACATTTTTGAAACATGGTTAGTACTGTGTAGCGAAAAATATTTTAAATCAATTAATTTATAATATATATATATATATATATATATATATATATATATATACATATATATATATATGTATGTATATGTATATAAGGATTTATTCGAAAATTACAACATAAATATGTTATAAAATCAGTACAAAAATAGGCATTTTGTTTCAACACTTCTGTTGTCTTATCTAGTGATGGTGTTGAATGTAGAAAGGGTTTCAAAAGCCCTTTTAAAATCCTTATTCTACATTCGACACTATCACTTGATAAGACACCAAAAGTGTTGAAACAAAATGGCTATTTTTGTAGTGATTTCATAGCATTTTTATGTTATAATCTACGAATAAATAATTATATTTGCTCTACTCTGTATGGAGCACTCTTTTAAGAATATTATTTGTTGGTCATTGGAAATTATTCCGTATACACCAATCCTATACTTGGGTATATATATATATATATATATATATATATATATATATATATATATATATATATAAAGCAAAACGTGTAATGTGTCTTGTCGAATGTCTGCCTGCATTGAATCACAAGCTTCAGAATCCTGACCATTGAAAACGACTTTCAATGTTCTTCCTGATCGAAAGGAGTTGATTATGACAAGCATTCTTCCAAAGATTCCATATCCGAATATTTTATGTAATAATTCGAAAATCGGCACCTTCTTAAAAGTCTTTGAAATATCTTTCGATCTTCGTTTGTTAACTCAGTCTCTTGATCTTCTCCTATCTAGGAGTAGGTATAATATTTGGCGACTGACGAATTTCATTAGGAAAATGCAGAAGACGAGCAATTTTTGTCTCTTGTTTTATGTACGCGATGAACTCCCACCGTAAAACTATTCTAATACCGTATTCAGCTCGACTTACGGTTATATATACTCTTTGGGGTCAAATAATCTCTTTGGCATATTTTTTTATGACGTGGGTTATTTCATTTGTCGCTGTTTGTAATGAATATCATCTCGCTATTCCTGTTGGGCTAACCATTTAAACAAGCCAGTTAGGTAGTTTATTCGCTGCTTTTCCTTGTCCTACTTGCATTCCTGTGAGTGTCAAATTTTCCAAGCCATCCATTTCTGATTTTTTGTATCAGTGTCTTTTTTTGTTTACATTTTCCTTATAACTTACTCGTTACTCATATGTTTAGTCAATGGTATTCTTAGCATCCTTCTGTAGAACCAGATCACTGTTGCCTTCATCACTTCTTCATCTCTAAGGAGATTGTCCAGCATACACTCTTCTTTGTTTTTCTGGGGTTTTTTTAATAATTTTTTTTAGCTTTTGGAAGACAACATTCTCTATTCCCAAACGCCTTCTTATTTCAGTGCCCCGTTTTACGTCGTCTGTTAAAAAGACTTCCAACATATCAAAATTTCCGTACTTGATATTTTTTGCTGTCTCCAGTACAGAGTTCGCGTCTTGGGCTGTCCCTTTTGCTCAAAACCCTACATTCTCTCTTCTTACAATTAGTCGTTTCTTCTTGCTTTCTTTTACTACCTTCGATAGGAGTTACCGTAGTTTCCGAGGAGGAAAAACTAGATTATGTTGCGCCGAGCTTCTGAATGAATAAATACCTGCCTGCCGGCTTTTAATATTCAAAACTATATTATTTGGGTTTGAACACCGACCTCCCGGACCGGTAGGAAGTGCACAATGCAACCGCGAAACAAACGAGTCTTGTATTGCAAGCCAATAGACTCTTCTTATAAACGGAAAGAAAATAAAACGAAACAGGTGTAAACGTAATGGATTCACCAATGCCCAGAGCCAACACACTGGTGAAAACAGTTGTGATAATGCCGAAAACAAGTCAGTCGTAGAAAGAGATCAGAGCTTATTACTCGACCGGTCCTCCGTTTTAATTTACGGAATACCATTGGGGTTAAGTATTGAGTATCAGCTGTTTTTTTTCCCGCAGCGGGGAGTGCTGGTTCTCCAGCAACAAAGTGTAAGTATTAATGTACAGGAGCAGAAGGCGTTCAGAATCTCTAAATATATGAAATGACCCGGCGAAAATAACAGAAATATTGATGCAAACTGATTTGCTTCTTCTCTCCCGTTTCTATCTCCACCAGCGCCAATGAGTCGTTTGTATGATCATCTGGAGATATTTTCTCATTGTCATGAGACAAACCTATTGATCTGTCCAAACAAGCGATGGTTGATCAAATTTCTCTCCGATGCCTTTGAACCAAAAAGGAAAATCCAAAGGATAATTGTTGCTTTTTCTTTTCGCTTATTTAACTCTGTATTCTGGTTCTCTGCCTCATAATAATTCATCAAATGAATTACCTCCCTTGTCACTTTTTTTTAAATACCGCTTTGTTTTGCAATCTAAGTTTTCTTTTTCTTTCTTTCTTTCTTTCTTTCTTTCTTTCTTTCTTCTAACATGAATCGTTTTATTTCTTTACCTTGCATCCTTTTCGGGCATTCTTACTTTTCTTCTACTTCTAAATCGTCAACTATGTCATTCTCTTCTTCGTTCTCGTTTTTTTTTTTTTTTTCTCTCAAAATCTTTTCCTCCTTTTTATGAGTAAATTATCTCATTCTTCTATTCTGTCTATATTCTTCTAGATCGCCCCCCCAAAAAAAAGAAAGACTTTCTTTCTCTTCTACAAACCAACTCAT
>OZ010585.1:53431090-53498590 GCA_963932145.1 Acanthosepion lycidas
TTTATTATATTTTTTTTATTATTGTGTCCCTTTCTTTCATTTTTTCCTTCTTTCTTTAATCAGTCCAGTATCTTTCGTAATCCTTTTTATTAGAAGATCCTATACTCTGCTTTCTTTCAGTCATTATTTACTCCCCCCCCCCATTTTCTCAGCCAAGATAATTTCTCTTACTGTACATCGAAGTGAGATTCAATGAGAAAGAAATAACTGCAGAGATAATAAATTGGAGAAAAAACAACGCAAAAAAAAAAATTAAAAAAAAAAAAACAACCGGGAAAATAAGGAAGAGAAGAGGAGAGATGAAAGTCAACATTTGTAGGGTTATAAATTCACAACTAAACAAACAAGGTGATTAAATTTTATTCCACATTAATTACCAAATACACCGAGATTAAAGAAACAAATCATAACGATCAAAACATGTTTATATAAGAAGTTTAGCGAATTGCATCATGAATGAGGCCCCCGTGAGAATCGAATTCACAGCTCTTGCGAATTGTTTGTGAAAGCAAATTGCTAACCACCGCTCTACACAAGGTGCCTATGTAAAGGGACAAGTATTAGGCATATTTATTTTGTTATCACAAATAAAGAACACTGAGAAGCAACAAATAATCTTGTGCCTGTTATACAGTTAAATCGAATATGTTGATTTTGAATAGGGATTCAGAACTACTCTCACATGTCAAGATTTTGTGATATATGTATTATATATAAATATGTAGATTAATAAATGTACGCTTTTTTTCATCACCGGTAGCACGACTCGAAGTATCATGAACAATGCTGATTAGAGACTGACCGTTACCGGAGATTGCATTGTGTATTAAAATTTTAGTCGTGCTATCGGAGAGTAAAAATGTATATTTATTAATATATACTTAATAGCTCTGTTATAGAGCACTATTTTATTAACACCAACAAACAATTTGAGGTACATTGTATTCATAAATATATATATATATATATATATATATATATAAATGAATACAAGGCATCGGAGAAAAGGGAACATTGAAGCCAACACACAGAGAAGACAGGCTGTTTCATGCTGGACGCAATCGTCAGCAATTTATATGTGCTCTATCTCTGAGATTGAGCACTTTATCCCATAAATGTAGATAAATCTTAAAACTATATTTCTTCATATATATATTTATGTATATATATATATATATATATATATATATATATATATATATATGTATGTATATATATATGCCATGCATTCATTTATAGTCATTTATATATATATATATATATATATATATATATATATATATATATATATATATATATAAATGAATACAAGGCACCGCAGGTATATATATATATATATATATATATATATATATATATATATATATATATATATATATATATATATATATATATATATATATATATATATATATATATATATATATGGGGGGGTTGGTTGTTTGGTTGTACGTGGGTGTCGGTAGAGGAGGAAGCACGGCGGAGTAATTGATAGCGGCTTGCATTGAGGAATCGGAGATCCAAGATCGAATTACACTTGCGTGCTAATACCCTTGGAAAAGGTATTAATCCTATTCTTTTCCCTTCAGCTATGGGTAAAAAGCAAGAAAGACTGGTTTGTATAGACTTGGAGGGCAACTGGCCTAACAGAAGGACAACTCTGTATTCAAAACCTACGGAGGGTCGTTTGGGGACCTTGTTGGATGTAGTGCACCAGGTCTCTGTATTCAGAACTTCAAAAAGTGTGGATGGTTCTACACAAAGTCTTCACCACTATAATCAAGTCATATGCGCTGGTGCCGGGCTGTCATTTCCAAGGAACTTATCTGCTTGACACTCATACGTCGAATACGACGGGATAGTCGAATATATATATATATATATATATATATATATATGTATTGAGACATGTTTATGTTCTGTCTGCTTATTTTCAACTGCGTCCTTTCGTATTCATGGATAGGGTTTTGGGTGTCGTTCTTGGAAGACGAGAGAAAACCGCCATGATGATACACATTCCGAGTACTTTCTGCATAGCAGAATGTCATGACGTATAGTTTATTGCAAGATAAATTTTGCAGTGTTCATTATTTTCGAAAACAAAATTCTTGTTTTCATCTTACTTCTGGAGGGAAGAACGCTGAGTTAGTGCGTGATCGCTGAGACCGTTTAAGGGGAAGTAACCAAGTATGGTTGTAGAGAGTTTTTACGAAATGAGTAGTAAAAAAGTAATGTAAACCTTCGCATTTCAAACTATCTTTTGTAGTCAATTTAAAACATTTAAGGAGTATTCGTAATTAAATTTATTAAGGTTCGATTTCAATTTTTTAATATAGATATCTTCGAGAATGTTTCTACCGTACCCACCGCTAGCATTATGGGAGTCTAATTTAGAGACGATGCCTAATACAATGGGGATATGTGCAAATCGATGAATAGAGACTCAGTTCTAGACGGAAATCGGGTGTGAGTACACTGGAAGAGTCGAGCGTTGAATTGGATGAGAATTTCCGAGCAAAGTATTCGGCCTTTTCAGCTGAGGAAGTTAGGACCTCAAATTGGTTGAATAAAGAAGGTATTGTGGGTTTGCTTTTGTTTAGTACGGTCTTGCAGAGACGCGAATAATCTTTGGAACCAAATTTGAGAGATGCAATACGTTGTTTCATTCTATCAGCATATAGTGACTGCTTCATTGAAGACTCGCTTGCATTCATTTCGGGCTGTTGCAATCTGATATGTCACTCCGGTACAGGCGGAAGAAGTTATTCCTATGAGCAATGGCAGCTGAGCAAGCAGCAGAGAAGCAAGGAGATAAGCCCGATTTAACCTTATATTTCATTGCAAGGATTAAAGGTTCGATTCCAGGAGGAGACCTCGGAAGCGCATTCTTGAACGGGGAGATTAAAGACCACATTCCAGGGGACATCGCGAAAGAAATCACGGAACGAGTCCCAGTCAGTTCGTTGATAACAGATAGATGTTCTGTTGCTAGGAGATTCTTTGCTGAGGGTGGTGTAGAAGGAGAGATTGACAGACACTACAGCGGGATCTGAGTTGCCAAGAGGTCAGAGCTGAGTGGCACGACAAGAGTCGGGGATGGAGTTAAAACAGAGATCGAGAAGGGAAGCCTTACCGTCTTGGTTATTGGGGAAACGTGTGGGAAAGTCAACCATTTGTGTGAGAGATTGAAAAGTTAAGGATTCGTATGCCAGCAATATCAGTTTTTAAGGCACCTGGTATGGTGGGCGTTAAAATCACCGAAAACGAATATATGTGCAAATGGATGAAGATAGATAGCCTTATCTATATTGTCGGAAATGCTTTAGAGTATGCCATTGTCTTGGGAGGATGGAGAGAGATAGAGGAAGAAGACGTAGCTTACAGCATTGAGGAAGGAGAGACGGAGACATATGAATGATCTGGTGATTTGAGAGACAGAGAGTGATCCCTAGCCAGTAGGAGACGGTCCTTGACGTGGACCACTAGGCCGTGCATTTGGTTTTGGGTGTCTTTTCTGAGAGGAAGGTAACCGGGAACTGAGAAGTCAGAAGAGGGGATAAACGTGTTGGGGTTGGTCTCGCAGAGAGCCAGTATATCAGGAAACTTCTCAATGAGGAACGATTCCACACAGGAAAAGTTGGTTTGAATGCCACCGATGTTAGAAAAGGAAATGTTAAAGGGTTTAGGTGATCTTTAGAGCTGGTTTAGGTTCAGCTTTTGATCGGTTGTTGTCATGTTAGCTAAAGTCGGTAGTGAAAATGAGAAGGCCTGAAGTAGAAGTAGCAGACAGGCATCTTATGAGAGAAGGGCAGAAAGGAGCTGACGAAGCCTGCAACATAATGTGGCCTTAGGGTTGCCCACCGGAGGTGCGTGCAGGGAGATTCTTCCTTTCCACGCGTGACTTGATACTACAGGCACCCGATTATTATAAAACTCTGGATCAGAGCGGCCGCTCAAGACGCTTCGCAAGAGTTAGGGCTCCTAACTCACAGTAGGGAACAGCAACCAGAAAACTGTCAACCCGGTAACCTAACAATGAAGAGCTGTTTCCACAGACTGCACACATGACAATAAAATCATTACAGTACTTCAACGGAGGCCAGAGAGAAGGAAAGGAAAGGAAAAGTTCCGGGAGCCCCTTCCTAAACGAGAAAAAAGAGATGAGCCTTTACACTTGTTCAAGACAAGGGGGAGAGGTATTGACCAGGCAATCAGGAAAACCTACCTGCTCCTATTACATGCGCACTAACACACACACACACACACACACACAAGACAAACAAGAAGGTTACAAGAATTCCAAGAACAACGTGCAAGGCACTCAGTGATGAAACTGGAATGTAAAGATTTAATTTAAAGTCCCAATATGCACTTCTTGAGTGCAAAGAGTACCTCATCTGAGAGCCCGCGAGAAAAAAATTCAAAGAATTTATCCAAGCTTTTCGAAAAACAGTGAGGACTAAATTCATATCAATTAATATTAATAAATACAAATGAAAAAAATATACAAAAAATATTTCGCAACGTGGTAAGAACAAAGGCAAAAGAAGGTAAATTAAAATTAAATAACTACTAAAATACGAAGACAGACATACAATGTAGACTGGCAACGATGGCATATTCTTGCCCATAATATTTTTTTTCAAAACATACTTTAGAATAATTTAAAATATAACAGATCTCGCCTATCCAGTAAACGTTAAGATAACGCAATAAACCGGACATACCTGACATTGCTGCCAAGAACGACCCATTGACCATCATAGTCGATTTACCGCCAACACACATGGCCTGAAGATTGCGTTCACGTATGAAACAGATGGTCACCATTCTCTGTTGACCTCAGTGCCCTCTATTATATAAATGTACAAGGTAAATATTAATAAAAAAAAAACATAACGAAAATGAGAACACGGCTGATGATAAACAAAGGATCTACTTAGGATATCAAGCGAACGCCGAGCGATAACAAGCCTATCTTTTCTTTACCTACACTCCACCACAATGCTAGGAAGTTACACATGTTCGGTTTATGTTCATATGCATATAAACATGGTCTAAGAGCAAAAATTACCCATTATCTTCCACAAATGTCCCCAAGTTTTCAGCTAATGTAAGTTTGGTATTCTTTGGGTGCCGATCTCCCACAATACTAAGTTCGTTAACCGCCTGAAGGTATGAACAGTGTTATCTTGCACATTGTAGTAACGTGATACGCTAGAGAAAGCAGGATATATAATCTACTCTAATCCCAGCGATTATGTAACTGGGGTTTGATCCTCTATTTATATACCCACATCACAAAACTGATATCATGTAGCAAACCTGAGGAAGATTTAAATATAGCTTGGAAAACTTTGCATTGCAGATTTCTCGTTAAATATTGGCCGACAGGTGAATAAATCATTAGAGGTTTCGAACGATCAAATCTAGGTAGGTTCTGAGGTATACCAGTAATATCTTATTTGAAATAGTCAACAGACTCCAAATATTCAAATCAAGCGTTACAATCATTAGCTCATAATAGTCGCTAATATAACAACCAAATACTTAAACCATAGTTTTGAGTTAAACCCAATGGAAATGTGTCGTTTTGTAAGTAAATTGTGATGATCGATGAAAAGTAGATAGTTTACAATAATGTTGAAAGCACGAAAGGGGACAACAGGCCAAATGAATTATACCCTAACCGTATCATGTTATAATTGGAGTGAAAAAATCCACCTTCCAGAGAACAATACGATTGCTTATAACAAGTACTGTTTCCAATCGATGGTAGTAGTCGTTTGCAAGGATTAATATTACAAGTACTCTTTTTATTATAGGCATTTTTATTATAAGACTGTACTTGTTCCTCGGTTGGTGTCATGTTATGCATCTTGGGGTATTTCTCTCTCTTTGCTAAAACCTTTACATTTTTATATCCGGTGCATATCTAATAAATGTATACCCGGATATATACGCAATGGTTTGGTTCATATATTTTAAGCTTTAAATGCCAACTTGCTCGGTATGCTTTAAGGCAAATAAACTCAAGATTATTTATTTATAGTATTTACATTCGAAGTAATATCTTAATCTTTCTTATTATCACAATATTTCTGCTGTTCTGCTCACCGGTCTTATTTAGGTGTCTTCCGGTGAAACTAAAGTGAACACTTTATTTAATCTACAATGGCAGATTGATCTCGTTCCACTGTCTAATCTAGTTCTAATTTTTGGTACTGCTTAGTTTTTGATCGCTCCGTTTACATTGAATTCGTGTCCGTACAATCCGGGCCAAGCATTGAACGCAGAATTAATGACACCAAGTTCATGTACCAAAGCATTATTATTATTTTTTTTTTTTTATTTTTTTTTACTAATTTCACCCTAGGCAAGGTGATAATGCGGGTAAAATGCAAGGGGTTACTGGGAGTGAAAGATAACGAGAAGACATTAGTGAGGAGAAAGGACAATAAAAGAACAGGTTTCATGAAGACAGAAGATAGTGATTGACGTTGCATTTAAATCTTTGAAGATTGCAGACGGCTGGAAATCAAGAAACCGGAAGGGAGTTCCACAGGCGAGAAAGCCGAGAAAAGGAACTATTAGAATAGGACTTACGGTTTCATTTAGTTAGATCAGCAGTAAAACGGTGAGACCGAGTTGGCAATCTAGTAGTATCCTTAAATACATGGAGTCGTGGTACCAAGGAGGAATGCCCATCAGAACAATTATCTTGAAAATATTTCGGTAAGAAAGTGACTGAAGCTGAGATGCCAGGATCTCTCTATATTATTGTGGAACTCATTAAAATACCTATTTAATTCCAGTGCTCAATCGGTTATTATAACCCTATCACTGACATCTGCTTACCTAGTTTCTTTTACTAAATATGACTAGCCCTGAGTATGATGATAAACTACACCCGATAGCAAGGCCTCTGATCACGAGACTGGAGCTTTGGGAGAGCGTAGAACCACATCTTAATTGTTGCTTTTCCCAGGTTCACCCAGACCCGAGGTAAATATTGAACGCCAAAACAAAAACAATATGAATGTACGGAAATACATTTTATTGTAAAATTGATCAGCAATACATTTTATCTGTAGTTGAAGATATGCAATCGAGTTTGAAATATTTAGATTTCGGCAATAAATAGCCAATAGGTTGAGATGCCGCGAAACAAAATCAACCAACATGAAAGAACTATTTCATAGCATTAATCCCTATAATATCCGACAATTTCTTAATTCAAATTGTATTCTAAAATATAACTTCAGCAATATTACAACGTAAAAACACACATATCACAGCCTGTAGTAATTATGTCCACACAAACATGTACAAGATAAGATAGGCAAATTGTCACTATTTTATGCTTTTAATTTCGCGCATGTGCGTTGTTTTTTTGGGTTTTTTTTGTTTTTTTTTAATTTGCCGACAGCACAGTATATTAAGGTCAGTTGGGGGCCGTCTGTGAGAAAAAGAGCACAATGACGCAATTCACGCCGCCAGAAATTTAAAAAGAGCGTGCTGTATTGCTTAGCATTCGCGTCAGAAGCTCCAAATTCGGAGTGTTTGGGTCCCAATCTGAGAAAAGTGCAAAGAATTCGGAAATAATTGGATGAGTCTAATGGTGATTACGAAGGTGTTTTTGAAAACATTAATGACGGCGATGTTATGCCTCCATTCATCTTCCCACCTGGCCTCAGACACAACACGGAGGCCTACATCAAGTTCTTTGAGGAGATAGTGCTGTCCTGGGTCAAGATAGTGGCTGCTGAAAAACCCTCTCTCTGGAAACAGGACTCTGGGCCATGTCACACAATAATGAAAATCCAGTCTTGGCTGTCAAAAAATTTCCGCGAATACAACACGCCTTATATCTGGCCACCTAACTCCGCAGACTGCAACCCCTTTGATTATTATGCGTGGGACGCAGTTTAGCGATAGACCAACAAAACTTTTTGTAATACTAAAGATGAACTGAAGGCAATGATTATGGCTGCATGCACCAAATTAAACAAGGAGACTGTCCAGAAGAGATGCTGGTGAATCCGAAATCGCCTGAAGCCGTAGTTGTAGCCAAGAGCGATTTAATTGAATAAATTTACTTTTTATTATTTCAGGATATTCTTGTGTAATTTTGGTAAATATATCTGTTAAAATGAGATGTCAGCGTTATTTTAATTTCGGGGTAATTTAGAAAACAATTTGTCCATCGCACCCTGTATATGAACAAAAGCAGAGTATCATCTACCATGCATTCAACTGTGAAAGCAGAATAAAATATATTATTATTAATTCAAAGCACTTAAGAAAATAATTTTCGGCATTAAATGGCCTATAAGTTGATATGCTATTAAACAATCAACCAAACTCAATATGAAACCACACACATTTATCTCTTAAATTTCCTCAGCCATCCACAGGTTATGTCAAATCTGATGGATTATCACCCCCTCTCTCAAAAAATAATTACATGAAATGTTTTGACTTTGATATAATTGCGTCTAGGCTCTTCGAAATATCAAAGTAGATCTGACCACCATTTCTTTCAGCAAAAATACTTTTGCTAAAATCTTAAGAAACTAAAAAGAGAAAATGTCTCCATAATGTATTTATTAACGAACAGAAAGACATTTTTATTTATTATTCTGACGCCGTGTGCTTGTATTTCTTCTTTCTACTTATACAAAGAGCTGACATCTTTTTTAAACAAATGCAAACTTTTTTCGCTTATCAAGACTATTATTATAGACATTTATTTTATTTTTGATTGCGAACAACAAAAGTCAGTAGTTATTATCGATTATTATTAGTCGTGTAATCGAGGATTATGTAGGTCGACTAAGTCCTTAATTCGATCAAGATCTAATCAAAAATTTGTATTCATATTTAATACTTTTTAACAATGTAAATAAACAATTTTACAGGTACAAGATTTTAAAACGAATTCCGTATAACCGAACAAGCTTTGCTTATTTTATGCGGCGTGTTCCTTCCTGACGTGAACGACAATGGCCCTCCACAACTTTTCATCCTTTGTAACTCTTAGCAGTGACTGACTTTCACTATCTCGCACACTCACTGTTCTACCAACCATTTACACAACACGTTAGATTATCTGTTGTTTCTCTCTGACCCTCTTGTTTTAAATGCACTGTGAGTGTCAAATTTTCCATACCCACTTTCCTCATTAGGTGACACACAATGTTCAGTTCCCTCTTATTCTATGTTTAAGTTCAATTTTACTTAAAACTTCCTCGTTATTCACACGTTCGGTCAATGGCATTCTTCTGTAGAAATACATTTCTGTTGCCTCAAGTATCTTTTTAATCCAACATTCGCTGTCATATAAAAGAACTGATGTTGAATAGCCGTTCAGCTGTCTTCTTTGTTTCAAACGAAATTTTCCTGTTTTTTAATACTTTGCTTAGCTTTTGGAAGGCATCTTTCGCTATTCCAATGGTCCCTCGTATCAAATTTCCATTTCGTATGTCATAACATTTCCTGAATATTTCTGTAATCGCTTAATTTTGACATCTCCAATTTGGAAGTCACATTTTAGACTGATCCTCTTGTTGCGATTATATATTCTGTCTTCTTACCATTGTTAGTCATTATATTCCACTTTCCTTTACTTGTGTAGGTGTATCTGATGTTTTCTTTCTATGTCTGCTCTCAACACTGTGTCATATGCATATTTTATATTAAGATTTAGTTCACTGATAATAAATCATTGCTTCGCCTTAGGATTCTCTTAAGATCGCCTCGATGTAAATGTTAAATAGACCCGGCGAGAATACACATTTTTATCTTATTCCTTTTCTTCTTCTTCTTTTTTTGTGATTAATATCTTATTTTCACATTTAGTATTACTTTCTATCAATACATTCTATAGATAATGTCTTCTGTAAGTTGTATGTTGGGTCGTTTCTCTTGCTTAGAAAATATCCTTGCTTCAAGTCTCTTCTCCATCTGTGAGGACATTGTCCAAGATCTAGTAGGACTGATGCCACATAACAGACCAGTATCATTTTTATTTTGTTTCTAACAAAATTTTTCTATTTCTTAATAATTTTCTTAGCTTTTGGAATATCTTCGTGTGTTCTAATGTATTTTTTGTATTGTTTGTTGATGTGGGTGCCAAAGTTGGGCCCACAGAAGTAAAACACAGAACACGGATTAGATGTAAGAAAGATATATTAACAACAGGTTACAGAGATAGTGTAAGCAGAGCTTACTATAAGTTAGTGTCCAACACAGGTAGTCGTACGAGACTCTCTCTGTCAATCTCCTGTAGAGTGCTATGTCGCCTACTTAATATAGGCCGGGAAGAGTCTATTGTGTAGGTAGTTTCCGGTCTCACAATATTTGTTGTGTGTGTATGTGCGTGTGTGTGTGCGCGTGTGTGTGTGTGTGTGTGTGTGTTTTGTTTTGTTTTTCAGATTACTTAATATCTGACTAGTTTATTTTTTATAAATCCCCCCCCGCCACCGCTTTTGAAATGAATTTTTTCTCAGGCCTATATCAGACAAGGAGGCATCACGGTGAGCGTCGCGGATTCAGGAATCGGAGAACAGAGTTCGAATTCCAGTCGAATCTATTATATTGAGTTATATGCTAATACCATTGGGAAATGTATGAATCCTCTTCTTCTATGGGTAAAGAGCTGGACAGACCGGGCTTGGATGGCAACTGGTCTATCGCAGAAAGAAATGGCAACCTACTGCGGGAAAAAATCTGCCTCTTCAGTCATATATTGAAAAAGATACATGATTGCCTAAGAGTGTATCACGTATGGCATATATATATATATATATATATATATATATATATATATATATTAGTGATTTCGCCATTAATCTCATTAATATTGCTGATTGATTCTATGTATGATTATTTCTTTATATATAAAATATATGCTGTCTAATTTAATATGTTTATAATAAAACAACTGATCCGCAGTACGAATTGTTTCGTCTTCAAGTTTTAATTTTAAAGGAAAAAATTACACCCTGACGATGAAGACATGGATCTTCGAAAATACTTGCTTAACTTAAAAAAATATACACTAGAAACATCTGACAACAGTTTTATAAATGAGGATCATATCATTCAATGGATTAACAGTATTTTAATGCATACATTATGTTCTACTAGCGAAGTGATTTTGCCATTAATCGCATTAATATTACTGATTGATTCTATGTATGATTATTTCTTTCTTTCTCTCTCTCTCTATATATATATTAATTAATACATCGAGTCTAATAGAAACCTCAACAGAATGCACTGGACGGCTGTTTCGTCCCATATTTGGGACTCATCAGCCGCGCGCATTCACTACCGAGAATTGAAACCCTGACAGTTAGGTTGTCAAGCAAACATCATACCAACTGTTCTAATGGGCCTCGGTGACGAAGAGATTGCAAATCAGACTCAATGTTGCCCCGCTCGCTCACATATTCCGTGGTAGAACCATACTGCGTTCTCTGTAACCATAGGACTGGCGCCACGACTACTTTCACCAAGCGGATCACTCTAGAACATTAGAAGCCGGTTCAAGCAATGATATACACAGATAGTAATTACTAGGGGGATTTGATAATTATATTTTAATTAATTCATCGAGTCTGATAGAAACCTAAACAGAATGCAGAATCACTGCGTCACCGAGGCCCCATTGCAAATGAAATTGGCCGTAGAAGGCCTGTCATTACTAACTTCATTAAAAATCCGGATGCGTCTGTTTCTAAAAAATCAAGAAATCGCGCCAATAAAATTTCACCATCTCTAGATAGACGCGTGAGGCGAGAAGTTAAGAGAGATTCAAGCCTAACATCAAATCAGATAAAAGCGAATACAGATGCTGAATGCAACTGTAGAATATTTCGACGACATTTAAATAAGAAAGGGTTTAAGAAGTTGAAACGGCTGCAGAGGCCTCACCTTCTTCTTCGCCATAAAATCTCCCATTTACAATTTGCTTCCGATTATCAAACTTGGGATGTGGATAAATGGAAGAAAGTGTTGTTTTCAGTCGAGAAAAAAATTCAATCTTGATGGCCCAGACAGTTTCCAGTGTTACTGGCATGCAAAAGATGTCCCAAAGTAAATTTTCTCAACACGACACTGTAGAGGTGGATCAATTATGGTCTGGGGTTCATTTTCATACAATAGAACTCTTGAGTTACAGGAGGTAAAAGGTCGTCAAACAGCTGCTAGTTACATTGAGATGTTAAGAAAGGCATCGCTAATTACTGAAAACTCTCATCTATGTGGAGAAAAGTGGATTTTCCAGCAAGACAATGCTACAATCCACAACACTCTCCAGATAGAAACCCAATCGAGAATGTTTAGGGATGAATGGCAAAGGATGTTTATAAACATGAATCGCAATTTGAAACTGTGGATGCTCTTTGTGCTGCAGTTCACGCATCTTGGGCGATTATCCGAAGCACCCTCATGCAGAAGTTAATAATGAGTATGCCAAAGCGAATTTTCAAAGTAATTCGCAAAAATGGAGGATGTACTAAGAATTAAATTGTCGTCCTGACTTATTTATTCTGTATTTGCTATTTTTATTTACATGGTCTTACCTTTATGACAAAACAAAAAAATCATTTTTTCAATTTTTGTTTAAATTAATCAATTAAAGCTTAAAATGTTCATTTGTTGGTTGATAAAGTACATTTTCGAATTAAATGTAAATTTTACGCAAATATATTTTGTTTAAAGTAACTGTATTTTTTTTTTTTTAACCTTTTTGTATCTGGTCTTAAGATTTTGACCAGGGGTCTATGTTTGCACAATATGTTCATTGGACTTTATCATATGAATTTTTGGAAGCCATTTCTTTCTGACATTTATGTGCGAATTACATAGCTGATTATTTGAATGATGTAGTTTTTTGACTCAATGATTTCGATTCTGCTGTTTTCCAGGAATTCTACTTTAATGTCGGTTGATTCATCTTCATCACCGGTAGAATCTGAAATAGTGCAATTGTTTATGTCGCAGTTAGATTCTTCAGTTTTATTTCCTGAGAGATCATTATTCGTATCTAATTTATTAAGTTTGTATCTCATCTACTGTAATATTATCTATTTCCACTCTTGCATTATTATTATTATTATTATTATTATTATTATTATTATTATTATTATTATTATTATTGTTGCTGTTGTTGTTGTTATTATTCCCTTAATTTTCTTTTCTTTGATGTCTGGTGTGCACTAATTTTTTCCAGGTCCCGATCAGTGACCTGAGGTCAGAAATGTCATCATGACATTTTCCACTGATCAATTTAAACACACACACACACAGACACACACATATTTTACACAGATAGAGCCCTTTGTAAGGTGTGGACTGTACTCTGTACGAACATTTTTTTTTTTTTTTTGTATTTCTATAAGGTATGGGATGCCAGGAATCTCTTCTATAACTCTATTGGAATTTTTTTCCAACCAATCCGAGGGCTCCAACTACAACAGGAATTGTTGATGTTCTTGCCACATTTTTGGGATTTCGATTTCAAGGTCCTTATATTTTGATAGCTTTTTGAAGATTTTCAAAGATATTAGGTTGGTGCAAAAATAATGACGTAATAATGTCGTTTTTTGACGTATTTAACGTCAAAAAACGACATTATTACGTCATTATTTTTGCACCAACCTAATACAATGCAGTCTGCAGTGACTCCAATACTAATAAGAAGGCACTTTTTGTTTTTCCGGTCTCCAATCACGATGTCTGGGCAATTAGCTTTGACTGTTCTGTCTGTATTGTAAAGTCTCAAAATTGTTACAGTTCCTATCTCCGTCTGTCTGGTGCTCATACCAATTTCTTGCAGTTTCCTTTCAGTAGAACTTGCAGATTTTCCAGTGCAGATATTGGCCCACTCTGTCATACAGGGTTTTATATTCAGTGGGTACAACTACCCTGCAACCTGCTACAAGATGGTCCATTGTTTCTGGATATTTATCACATAATCTACATTTTGGGCTAACAAAATATTGCATTATATATGTGCTTGAAAATTTCTAGTTAGTAAGTATTGGTCTGGTGCAACAAGAATAAAACATACGGTTTCAGCTTTTAGCCCTGCAATAAGTAACCACTGATGGGTAAGGGTTTTGTCTACATCAGCTTGTTTGGTATGGGTAGAGTATTGACCGTGAAGTGGTTTATCTTGCCGTCGTTTCTGTATCTGGCCAGTTGTATTTGCCTTTCTTTTTTTAAGTATTTTACAGCTTCACTTGGTGTATTGTCTTTTACTTGTATTTCTTCACCCATTTGAAACTCTATTTTGAAATTGTTGGCTTTTTATCACTGAATAAAGTCAATTAGTACTTTCACGTTCTTTGACACATATCCTCATCCAGTCTTCTGTAGTTTTCAGATATCTTTGAAGGCCAATTGTTGTAGTTATTTAAAACAGTTCTAGTTGAACTAATCGTCTGCCTCCTTCGGATCTGGGGCATACAGAGGATCAACATCAGCGTAGTTTTCATTATTATTATTATCATTATTATTATTATTATTATTATTATTATTATTATTATTATTATTATTTATAGTATCGTATTGCCAGTGAGTAATTTCCAAGATCTCCGGGGGTATATGAATAAAAGGGACACTGTTGGTGACTTATCTGTGCATATTTAGGGCGTTTCCTTTAGATGGAGATGGTTTTGCAAATAGTATGTGCAGTTTCCCTTCTTTATCATACCCAATAACTATATGACAACAGGGATAGTCGTAGTTTTAAGTTCCCACATTTTTGTTACTTCGATTTGCATGTTCTTACAGTTTGGTAGATTTTGAAATTCGTTTTAGGAACATTGGAATTCTGTGGGCAAGTCATATCAATTAGTTGACAGTTTCCTTTTTCGCAATCTTTTATGATTCTGTCTGGTCTATTTGCATCAATTTTCTTGACTGTGATGTTTGGGAAAATTCACACCATTTATGACATCATTCGGGTGGTGTTTGTACCATGTATCCTGGACTTCAATATCATAGAAGCATTCCAATGAATATATTGTCCTATTTTCTTCTTCTTCTTCTTCTTCTTCTTCTTCTTCTTCTTCTTACTATTATTATTATTATTATTATTATTATTATTATTATTATATCTCTTGATTTCTGTTGTATACTCATTTCCTCCTGGGTCACAACCAGAGACCTAAGATCAGAAGTTGTATTTCTCTTGCACTTTTTTTTAAAGAATGCAAACGCAGAATGTGATCAGCGCTTGTAAAATTATAGTTTATATATTTGCCTAAAACACATGCTGCAGGGATTCCTTCAATGAGTCTATCAGAACCTTTTCGAATTGAACCCAGGCGTGAAACACAAGGGAAATTATTTATGTCTTCATGTGCAACGTTCTTAAATTTTTCACGTCAAGATTCTTGCCTTTGTTAGTTTTTTGCAGATCTTCAAAATTACCTTACAGTCTGCAGAAACAAGAAAACGCATTCTGTGTTTTGTCATTGATTGTCATCTCAGTGAGTATTGTAAAGTCCTATAAAAATGTTATCCCTGTGAGTATTGTAAAGTCTTATAAAAATGTTATCCTTGTGAGTATTGTAAAGTCCTATAAAAATGTTATCCCTGTGAGTATTGTAAAGTCCTATAAAAATGTTATCCCTGTGAGTATTGTAAAGTCCTATAAAAAAACTTACAGATTATATGCTTATAAATGAGTTTTATGATTATTATAATTTTAGTATATTATTACTACACATCTAATTTAGTTGACCGGCCAAATTTTGTCCTTCCAGAAGGAGACGACTGTAACAGCTCTTTGAACGCATACGATTAAACAATGTTTTTCACAACTGACTAGTTTGCAGAATGCATTCAGAGTGTGAAGACAATTTGAAACTCGCTATGCAATAAAGTTTTGTGTTGACAGAGATGGAAATAAATAAAAAATTCCCTCACCCCACCCTAACGTCCATAACTTGCTCTCTGTGACTTTTCGTTGTTCCCCAAGCTGAAGGAGAACCTCGGGGGCAGAAGCTTTGCAGACATTAAAAAGATGAGGAAAACTGTGTCTGGACACTTTCCTTTTGGATGACTTCCATGGAGCCATCCCAAAACGGCTGAGTTGCTACAAATGCCTTGAAGTCAGCGGATCCGACTTTGAAGACGATTAGAGTGTTGTACTTCTTTGAAATTAATAACTGTCTCTCCTGAATAATTCTCCAAACTTCTGGAGTGTACCTCATATATATAAAGAAGTGATGGATATTATTACTTAAATATTATTATTAGTGGATACCTATGATTAAGTTGACGCGCATATATTTCTTTATTTAATTTTTCTTCAATATTCAGGCCGGTAGCGGTTTGAGGTGACACGAAGGAGTAAGTGGCACGGATTGAGAAATTGGAGAGCCGAGTTCGAATTCTAGTCAGATTCATTAAATTCACTTACGTGCTAATACTCTTTGGAAATGTATGAATCCTTTTCTCCCTCCAGCTATAACTGGACTGACTGGATTCTATATCCAAGGGAAGGGGGCAACCAGTCTAGGAGAAGTACAACTCTGAATTCAGGACTTGCGAAGGGTCGTTTGGGGACCTTGTGACATGCGATTTATCAGATCTCTGTATCCGGCTCTTCCAAAAAGTGTGGTTGATTCTGTACAAAGCCTCCCCCACTATAATCAAATCATATGTGCATGTGTCTGGCTGTCAGATCCTAGGAACTGAGTTGCTTCAACCTCATACGTCGAAAAACGACGGGTGAATTCAATATATATATATATATATACGTGTGTGTGTGTGTGTGTATAAATGAAAAAAAAGAACAGCAAGATATATAATCCGGTGTTCTTATAGATATTTTTTATTTTTACAAAATAGTGCTCAATGTAAATTTATAGAGCATTAATATTATAAATTAATTGATTTAAAATATGTTTTTCGTTACACAGTTCTAACCATGTTTCAAAAATGGAAGCTAAAAGCTTCGAATTTAATTTTGGAATTAAATTAAAGACATTAGTTCCATTTCATCCTCAAGAGAATTTTGGAGTCCAAGGCCAAGTCGGTTTTAGATGGTGAATGTGCATACAAGGACCAAAATACCATACACAGATATTAAGGAGGTTATTAATAAAAACATTCAAAATGAATGACAACGGTATTAGGGCGATAACCCGTACAATAAAGTCTTTGCAATCCAGCCCACACTACGAGAATGTAAAGTCAGCCCCCAGAAAAGGAAAAAGTGGTAATGACCCGCGTACGCATTGGTCATAGGAGAATAACCCACTCGTACTTATTAAACAAAGAAGATCAACCAGAATGTCAAGCATGTAAAACAGCAAAATCCCTCCAAAATAAGGAGATGGCTCAGATCGTGGAAAAGAAGCAAAATCACTTCAGTTGCGAAATAAGATTCCTTTCCGCGACGTAATGTGACCGTATATGAACTTGCATTAAGCAAATGTAAACAATGAGGAAGAAAAAAAAAAACTCCCCCTGCAGTATAAATACTTCAGGGATCACGTGGCAATCAAGTCGCATGACCTCTGAAACTATGGATAGTAAAACTGTAACAACTTTTAGTTAGTAAGTATCAAATAAGTCCAGGTAAATATATTGCTTTTCTCCCGTCTGAACAGACAAATACTCCACAATACTAATATACATATATTAACCGAGTGCTCAGATCTTGCTCTCTCAAGACAAACATATTATAATATAAACAATTGTGTATGATATATTATCATTTCTCCAAGGAGTATTATATAATAATAATAATAGTAATTTATAAATCAAGTAAGAATGTCAAAATCAATTTCTCTACAAACCATGTAACTGACAAGAATACATTAATTAAACCAGACCATCGACAACAGCCCTTTTTACAAAAGTATATGAATGAAACCGGATCTAAAAACTGTTTTTAACAAAGAATATATATTATATTAATACGTATCTATTGTAAAAAAAAAAAAAAAAAAAAAGTCTTGATATGCCGTAAAACAAAATAAACCAAACAAAACAAGACCAAAGTATATATTTGGAACTTTGACATGATGTAATTATTAACCAGATTACCTCGCTTGATCAGTTGCGATTGAATGGTGAGTTTGGTTCCTCATTGAGTGACCCATATTAACGCTTAGTAAATCACAATATATATATATATATATGTAACAGGAGTAGGTAGGTTCGCCTATCCCACGGTTCGCACTCCTTCCAAGTGTATTTAATCATATATATATATATATATATATATATATATAGATAGATAGATAGATAGATATATAATAAATATATAGTTTTAAGCTATGCTATATTTATCAGTTAATCTGCTCGATATCAAGGATCGAGCGTTTGTAAATATGAGTGGACATTGAGGTAAAAAACCCAGAGGTGACATTCTGTTTCATATATATATATATATATATATATATATATATATATATATATATATATATATATATATATATATATATCAGTGGGCATTGAGGTTCTAGGAAGTCCTTAGTTTCTAGGAGAGATCACATCATCATGCGCGGTCAACAGTTTGAATAAGGCCAGTATGTTACATCCTTTCTTTTGGTGACAGTCTGTTTCATGCTTAAACGCAACCTTCAGTCCAAGATGCGCTTAAAATTGAGTTTAAGCATGAAGCTGACTGATGCCGCTGTGTATCGACCTCAATGTCCCGTTGCATATTTATATTTACATACCCTCTGTCCCTGATAGTGGGCACTTCAACCCATAAATATAGCGCACCTTCAAACTACAAATTTATCATATACATACATGCAACATTTATCATATACATACATACAAGCATACATATATATATATATATATATATATATATATATATATATGTATATATATATATATATATATATATATATATATATATATATATATATATATATATATATTAGGTTGGTGCAAAAATAATCATAGTAACATATGTGAGAAAACGACATTATTTTTGCACCAACCTAATATATATATGTATATATATATATATACATATATATTTGTTTATATATATATATATATATATATATATATATATATATATATATATATATGAATGTCCATTTATTTTCTGATGAATACGCACTATTAATATTTGTAGAAGTAGTCGTACTTTTCTCTTTTATAATAATAATAATCCTATTGTTAAGAATTACAGCAGTTGTCGATATTTCACAAATATTCAAAGCAACCATAAAAGGTTGATACATTTAAAACGAGTGAAGAACCCACAGTTGATGCGGTATTAGCAATAGTAGCTTGTAGCAGTGGCGAAGGCATTTTTCTCTGTTCTTTCGTATTTGTAATTCTTTTTTATGAATTTTATTTTATATATTTATTTATTGGCATTGTAGTTATTATTATCAACCTTAAAACCTGATATTAAGCCAGGGCAAGATTCTTTTCATTTTTCAATAACAGGCCTGTATACGATATACGTATAAGGCTTATCATTTATGACAACAAAGTAACATAAAGAAAGCCGCGATTGATAATAGCCTTTAACGACGCTCTTTATACTGTCCCGATACAATATTTCCCTTCTTTTGACGCAGAATTCTTGTGTCCAGCCATCAACAATATTTCAGAGCGCATAATGAGTTGCTATTACATTTCAGGATGCGCAGAGCCAGAGTTCTATGCTTGGCTGTGGATAACAACATCTATTGTCCAGGAGTCGAATGAACACTTTCTAACCTCAGGTCAGCAGACATCTGAGCTGCGGCGCACAATGGCCATGATGTCTCTTCGAATGGTACAAATGATATTTATGTGATATATAAATCTAGTGTTGGAATATCAACGGGGAAGACGAACAGGTGGATGGTTAGGTGGATGTAAGACTGCGCAAGGAAATGGGTGGCGTTGCTGTGGGTGAACGTTAAAGAGTTTAAAAGGGGAGACGGGTGGAAGCTGAACATGACCGAGAAGAAATGAGGAGCTGAGTTCTGAAATGTGGAAGGGGAGTTAATGCAACGAATTAAATGGTGCAAAGGAAATAGATGTAAAAAGTGTACGAAGAGAAATCAAGAAACAAAGGAGAAGAAAGAAAGAAAGAAAGAAAGAAAGAAAAAAGGAAGTGACATAAAAATTTGAAAGGGCGAGGAATAGGGAAAGAAGGAAACAGAAAAGGTGGGTAAAAGAAAGAAAAAAGAGGAAATCGTATTAAAAAGAAAGAACGTAAGAAAGAACGAACGAAAGAAAGAAAGAAGTGTAAGAAAAGTTTAGAAGGGTGAGGAATAGGGAAAAAGGAAACGGAGAAAAGGTGGGTAAAAAGGAAAGAAAAAAACAGGAAATTGTATTAAAAATGAGAAAGAAAGAAAGAAAGAAAAAAAAGAATGCTTTCCGATTAAGAAATAAATAATAATCAAATATTTAAATAAGTTAAGAAAGAAAGAAACAAATTATTTGGCGATAAATGTTCAAAAGTTGATGAAATAAGAAAAGAGAGAAAAGCAAAAAAAGCAATAGAAAGTGAATAGACTATTGCAAAGAAAGAAAGCAGAAGGAAGTAGTAGAAATGTGTGTTAGAGAGTGGGAGGAGGGAAAGACGAAAATTAAGAAAATGAAATAGAGAAGAAAAAAAGAAAGAAAGAAAGTGTCGAGCAGAAAATGTTTGGAGGAGAATGGAAAAGTAAGAAATTAAGAAAATAGTGGAACAAAAACAAGAAAGAAAGAAAGAAAGAAAGAAAGAAAATCAATGAATAAATTGATGTAAATGATTGTAGAAATTAAACAAAGAAAGAAAATTATATCTATAACCGCTAATCCACTGTGTAGTGTCCCTTTCACCATGATATATATATATATATATATATATATATATATATATATATATATATATATATATATATATATATATATATATATATATATATCTTATCCCTGCTTATAATATATATATATATATATATATATATATTTATATATATATATATATATATCTTATCCCTGCTTATAATATATATATATATATATATATATATATATATATATATATATATATATATATATATATATATCTTATCCCTGCTTATAATATATATATATATATATATATATATATATATATATATATATATATCTTATCCCTGCTTATAATATATATATATATATATATATATATATATATTATCCCTGCTTATAATATATATATATATATATATATATATATATATATATATATGTATGTATATATATATATCTTATCCCTGCTTATAATATATATATATATATATATAAATATATATATATATATATATATATATATATATATATATATATATATATATATATATATATGTATATATATATATATATATATATATATATATATATATATATATATATATTATAAGCATGGATAAAATAAAGAAGAGCGCTTTATGGCGGGCATTGGCTGATGATCAACAAGATATACGTTTTCAAAAAGTCATATTTCTTTTCGAGATTTTTCTGCTGATTTTTTTTAAAGACTACTGAATAGCGAACAGAATAAAAAAAGGAAGTCTTGCATCTTTCGAGCCTCGGTGCGCGCTTCAAGGTTTTCAGATTCCTCACACAATAGATTTTTACTGAACTGAATATATATATATCTTTTTTTTTTTTTTTGTCCAGTGTTACTAAACGAAAACTCGAGTGGGATAGGGTTCGGGCTAAGTAAGTAATTTTAAGACTTTATGCACGCGCAGATAAGTGCTGGGCAGATAAGGACAATAATCTTATTCACGATTCACCTTGAATATAATCATGCATTGCGTGTAAAGGTTACAATATATACACAGTACTTACAATGATATATATATATATATATATATATATATATATATATATATATATATATATATATATATATATATATATGTTTGTGTGTGCGTGTGTGTGCATGATTTCTAATACTGTCCCGTGTAAAATTTATATTGGTACCAGTCTCATTTTTTCTATTATTTTAATATGCCCACTTATACACATACACACAGATAAATGAATATGTATATGTATGTACGTATGTATATAATTCTTTCCCAATCTCTGTATCTCTCTCTCTCTTTCTATATATATATATATATATATATATATATATATATATATATATATATAATACTATTTTGGGTTCTGTGAATAGTTAGGTGTGTCTGTAAATTTAACATGAATGGAATACACATGTATTTCAATACACTCACACATACACACCCATATATATATATATATATATATATATATATATATATATATATATATATATATATATATATATATAAGGTGTGTGCTAAAACTTCTGTCCAGGTTTGAAGTTTAGTGATTTGGCCAGATTTTTCGAATATGACGTGTCGAGAGAAATTCTGTGAGAGAAATACGTATATATATATATATATATATATATATATATATATATATATATATATATATATGTATGTGTGTGTGTGTGTTTGTGTGTGTGTTCACGTTCACATCTAATTCAGCGTCGAGATAGATTCTCGCACACTTAGACACTCATATATCGTCATTTTTTCATGTGAAATGAAACTGAGTGGAAAATATTTAAACTACCTTAAGTTAGTGAATATTTACATACACACACACACACTCTTTCTCCCTCTCCATCTCTCTCTCTCTCTCTCTCTCTCTATATATATATATATATATATATATATATATATATATATATATATATATATATATATATATATGTACGAATCTTTTCTGAATAATTCTTGTCCCAGCGAACTTCCCCCAAAAAAAACTGACCTAGGTGTAGAAACTTATGGAAAATAAAAGTTTTACTTCGTCTTGAGTTTTCATATGAAGTTCACTTTCTTGTACTAAATAAAAATGGAACATGTACAAAAGAGCGTGTGTCAAGGGAAATATACGGAAAAATAAAAAAAAAACTCAGATAAGGATACATTAAGTTAGATAAAACGATCGATTTATCTAATGAAAAGTGGGCATGAGAAAAACGTCAGTTTATATATATCTATGGAGTTTGCTTGCTACCTCTCTTTCTCTCCATCTCCCCCCTCTCTTTCTCTCTCTCCATATATATATATATATATATATATATATATATATATATATATATATATATATATATATATATATATGTTGGACTCTCTCGTTCCTGATGACAAATGAGGTAAAATAAGGAGGTGCACAAATTTTATGGACACGCATGTGTTTTTCCAAACTTTTGGAACATGTGGTTGAGCCATTTTGCTCTGGTGGTTTAGGATCAATTAACACATGTTTCCGCGAGTGGACAAAAAGACAAACGCAAAACTTATCTTAGCCGCCGCGTTTCGTCATCTGATGGACTTTATCAAGACAATAGTCAGGATTTTATTTTGCAACAATTATTCATAAATGACAAAAAATACTTGTATTTATGGGATGAGGAGTAATCCTTATCTACACTAATTATATTCGGACTGTAAGCAAAACAAACAAAGACAAATGACAAGACTTCAACCGCAGCAACATCAATCAAAACATGACAGGCAGTAGCAGCGGCAGGTGCAACCTAATCAGCACTCAGATTAAGTTTAAGGCTTCATGTTTGCAAAATGCAAAATGGCATTTTGATTGATTTGTTTTGGTTTGTTTTACGGCATATCAACATCAATGGGTTATTTAATGCCGACAATTTTTATTGCTGGTAATATGTTTACTTCATAAATGTATAGCTGGTAATTTTTTTTTTAAATTCAAAAAAATGTATTACTGGTAATATGATGTTTCTTCAAAAATGTATTGCTAATAATAATGTATGGCTGATAATAATTATTTACAAAAATGTATTGCTGGTAATAATTTTTCGTCAAAAAATGTATTGAATTTGTTTAAATCCAGGTTTGGGGTTAACTATTTGCCCAATAGTTGGGACCCTAACAGGTGCTACCACTCCTGCTGAGATTTGACATGGGAACCCCAGCAATTAAGAGGTATTTCCACGCTCCTCGAAACCTCCTTGCTGTTGGACGTAGTTTATCGTCTTACCCAGGATGCGGATGTAGTTTATCGTCATACCCAGGACACATAATGGCAATTTGAATAAAAGCATTTATTTGTGTATTTGGTGAAATAATGGTTGTGAGTTTTATCTGACAAATAATCTATAGTTGCTTAGATTTTATCTTTTACTTAAAAAATACAAAAATATTTAATTTGAAGGTGTTTATTTAAGAAGTTTTTGCGATGTCAACGAACATTCGTGGCCACTTTTGTAATGTTAACGAATACTCGTTGTCACTTTCGTAATGCTCGTTGTAGTAGAGACTTTGTAATCGCAGATACAACTATAGTAACGCCGTTGATCAATACTGGTGTCAGACGCCTTCAAATACAACTCGCACTTATAGTAATTGCTCGATAATATTCGCTCGAAAAGTACCCACTGAATAATGATCCATATAGTGAGATATTCACTGGCCGCACCACGCGGTCGGGGTGGCACAAGGCCGAGTTTATTGTGGGGTATCCAAGCCAGTAGGCTCGGCGAAAAATTCCCCGTAGACTCCGTAAAAAACGGGTTCGGGTAGTTGTCTCCCGAAACGATATTCTGCTCTACGACATAGCCTTGCCTGAGGATCCTATTCTGTTCGGAGGTAGAGAGTTTGACAAGCACACTTCAGAAGTAATTTGGACAGTGAGATATTCACTAACCGCTCCACACAGTCGGTTGCGGCACAGGGCCAAGTTTATAGTTGACTATCTAACCCCGTTGGCACGGTCAAAAATTCGCCGTAGATCCCGTAAAAGCGGGGTCGGGTAGCTGTCTACCACGCCAGACGAGACTCTGCCCTTCTCTGCCCTTCGGCACAACCTTGTCTGAGTTCCTCTCTACCCGAAGAGAGAGAGAGAGTTTGACATGCATACTTCCGAAGTAATCCGGATAGTGATGCTATTCACTAACGGCCCCACCGGTCAGATGTGGCACAAGGCCGAGTTTATTGTGGGGTATCCGAGCCCGTAGGCTCGGCCAAAAATTCCCCGTTCACCCCTTAAAAACGGGGTCGCGTAGCTGGCTACCACCCCAGACGAAACTCTGCCCTTCGGCACAACCTCGTCTGGGTTCCTCTCTGCCCGGAGGGAGAGAGTTTGACAAGCACACTTTCAAAGTAATCCGGATAGGGATGTTACAAATTGATGACGGTCGTCTTCGAGTATAGAATCCAGAGGTCAGCAGTGAATATTTCGGAGACAGTAGGAAAGCGTAGTTCAGGTTCGCAGTGGATATCGTGGCAAAGTAGCAGAGCGTAGTACTTCCTTCTGTCACCTTCGCCTGACAAATTGGCACTGGTCCTTCGGATAGAGTAAACAAAAATGGCCGCCTTTATACACAACGGATACCATGTTCTGCGCCTTCTGATTGGTTAACCTTCTATTGGTAGACTATAAAGGGAGTTAAGTCATTTTAACTCGCTCACTAGTCACATACATATACACAAAAAAACTGTAACAAGTGATCCCTTAGACGCCACGCTAATTCCCGTATAAACATTTCCTTTACCATCACGTGATCTACTTATTCAAAATGGGATCGCTTGTGTTTGTTCTCTGGTGATTTGTGTTCAAATTCCGATCTCGGTAATGAAAATGGATGTATTATAGTCAGAAAGCCATCATTAGCCAAAAAAAATCAAATGAGATGAAAATAATGAGAAAAATGAACGCTTGCTATGTGATCATGAAAACTAGACAAAAGTGATATATGATGACGAAGGGCAAATAGAACTGAATTCGGTGCAACTATTGTAACACTTATTGTTGAAAAATACACAGGAAAAAAAGATGACTCGTTTAGTGTTTTTTTAAATAACATCAACTCAGATTACAAACATTAAAATCATTATTTTGTAAATTTGTTTGTATAACATTTTTAATGTTTTTAATACTTAATTAGTTTACTGTTCACTGCCTTCAGCACTAACCCTAAACCTAAACCCTAACCATACCCCTAAGTTAAATAATAGTTTAGCATACTATTATTTTAACCTGCAAATTACTCTACTACGGCTAATTATCACCTCTCAGTCGCGTCTCTTTCTTTGGACAGAGTACGCTCAAGGGCTTCTCTGTCATAGGCCGCGCTCTCCCATTACACCTGAGGGAGGGATCGATGCTCGCACCAAGGCCAACGCAAGCGACGGTTGCGGGGGCTGAGGGAAATTTTTGTTCCTGTCCAGGGCGTATGCGCTCGGATCTCCATCTAAAAATAGACCTTGTGTCACATCTCGTCCTAGTGGAGGGACAGAGTAAATACAGCATACTATTATTTTTAGAGGAAGTGTATCGCTGCTCCGTGATGGGAATGATCTTTGAGGTCAGCTGGAAGACAAAACAAGGAAGTCAATTTTGATTGGCTGAGCCAGCGTGAAAACTATAGATAGGAAAGGAATTTCAGGAAGGTGAGTCTTAACCGTGGAGCAATGTAGAAGTGTTTCCTTTTTGTGTCTGAATCTGTTACCCAGTGGAGGGAGAGACAGACTTCATTGACTAGTTAGATAATGAAACTAGCTAAGTTAAAATTCCCTGTTAATGTTCTTTCGATCTTATATCAAAGCAACTAGTGATCACCGATTGTGAAAGAAGAATGCAATTTCATTATTATTGAATTTACGTCGTCGCCCAAAACCACCTTGCCAGGGAGCGATGCAACCCCTAATCCTAACCCTAACCTTAACCCCTAACCTTAACCCCTAACCTTAACCCCTAACCCTAGCATATTTCATATCTTCAACAGTTGGTAAATATCATATAGTAGAAAATGAATAGTAGATATCATACCAAAGTAGAAAATGGATGGTAGTTATCATCGTAACACACTGAATTCTAATACAGGAGAAACAATCCGAAAAATACATTAAATACATTTTGCAAAATTCAGTAGTGGGCGTTTATGGTGTAGAGCATATCTCGAAAGCCGGAGTGAATTATAGTTCTAACAAATCTACGGAAAACTGAAAAGAGAAAACATATTACATTGCAAAAATCTAAAATCGTAGAAGATGAAATATCCCAACATGTTGGGTCATTTTGATAAATTATAACAGTAGTAATAGAACAATCTACTAGGAACGACTGCATTTTCGACGAACATGTTAAAGTACGCGTTCTGAAAAGATTATCCAGAATCCGCTGACCTTTCGGCGTTAAAACACATGAGGATAATTACATACGCCAACTAATAACGTTCCACCTTCGGGGAAATGAACAAAAATGACCGGAGTGCTATATAAGATTTATACTAACCTATTTGATTAATCGCTCTTATTAACTAATCAACTAACAGAAAATATTAAGATGAATACGTCTGCCTTATGTTACACACGTTTTATTTGCATTCCATTCAAAGTAGTTTCGTTTTGCTCGCTTTGACGCGTTTATCAATACAACCGTTCTTCTTAAAGGTTTCTTGTAAAAAGACTTGTATGTTTTATATATTTTTTTATAGCTATGAGCAATTTGTAAACATAATTTGAAGAAGGCAGACATACTGTTGAAATATAGTTAATCATTTTTAAATTTATTTTTTTTATTTTAAATTTATTTTTTTAATCGCGCTCTTGAGTTACGTTTAACATTATTATTATTAATATTTCATTTTCTTTTATTTCTAGTATATAATCTTTCTTTTCGGGTCCCAACCAGAGACCTAATGTCAGAAATGGCATCATGAGATTTTCCAGGAAAAAAACAGCTACGATCACACATATTTTACATAGATAAAATCCTTCGTAAGGTGCGGGCTGTACTTGTGTGTACAGTTGTTTGTATTTCTTTAAGGTATAGGATACCAGGAAACCATTCAATGAGTCGGTTGCAATCATTCCCACTCAATCCGAGGGCTCTAACTACAACCGGCGTTTTTAATGTCTTCATGTGCTATATTTTTTAGATTTCCATTTCAAGGTCCTTGTATTTCGATATTTTTTTTATTTTTTTTTGAAGATCTTCAAAGATACATTACAGTTTGTAAGGACTGCAACGTCAATAAAAAGGTACATTTTGATTTTGCAGCCTCGAATCACGATGTCTGGGGGATTAGCTTTGATTGTTCCGATTCTGTATATTGTACCGTCCCATAAAATTGTTACAGCTGGGTCTGGGTGGTGTTCACATCAATTACTTGCGGTTTTCTTTACAAAAAAATTTCATATATTCCAGTTCAGATATTGTCATTTTAATATTTAGTTGGTGTCAATTGTTTCTGGATATTTATCACAGAATCTGCATTTTGGGATAAACCTAATTTATCAGTATGTGTATTTGGTAATTTCTGATTAGAAAGCATTGGTTCTGTGGAAACGGAATAAAACATTCGGTTATAGATTTTAACCCTGCAATATGTAGCCACTTATGGGTACGGGGTTTATCTATATCAGCTTGTTTGGTGCGGCCAGAGTATTGACCGTGAAGAGTGAAACGGTTTATCTTGGCGTTGTTTTTGCTTTTGCTCTATTTTTTTAAAGGTTTTTGCAGCTGCAGTAAGCGCACTATTATTTACTTGCATTTTTTCAGCCACTTGTAACTCCGTTTTGAATTTGTTGGCTTCCTTTATTACGGAATAAATTTATTTCATGTTCTTTGACACAGACGATCATCCTGTAGTCTCCACGTATTTTTGGAAGCCGATTATTGTAGTTTTGTTAGTTCGAGTTGAACTAAATCTTTTCCTCCATTGAATCTGGGCATATACAGACGATCAAAATCAGCCTTGGGATGATTCATGCGATGACAACTGAGAAGCTTTTTCGTTTTGGCGTCAATTTGCTTAATATCATCTACGATTCAGTTAAGGATGTTGAAACTGTATTGCACCTCAGAGACGGACTAGGTGTTTAGGGCTGAGATTCTGTTTTTTATTATTATTATTATTATTTTACTAGCAGCATGGCCCGGAGTTGCCCGTGCTTGATTCAAAAATCGTACGACTCATACAGCAATCGCTATCACTTGACTTAAAATATTTTGCCGTTCCTTGCCTTTAAAGGGGTGTCCTTTGCCGTGCTGATGTTGCTACATGCCTTACTTCTTGCCTATCCCACACTGCGATTTTTTCCAAGCCCTATACTAAACATTAAATCTTAATTTAAAGAAAATTTGATGTACGTAGGTCCTTACTTTCCGTAGAAACAATTATTTTTATTTCATCAGTGACTTTTGCTGGATTTCGCAACTAATTTCGATTATTGCCAAATGTATTTCCAAGGTATAAAAACTGTTATCGTACAAAAAGATTCGTTGCCAAAAAAAAAAAAAAAAAGAAATTCACGTATAAAAATCACCAAAAACAATGGCAGTAATGAAAACTTAAGAATAAAACAATTCAGGATTGGGGGTCTGAATCCGGCCTGGAATATTTTTATTTTACTCACGGTATCGGCCTGATTTAAAAATGGTATTATATGTTGGACTACAGCTTCTGGGGGCAAAATTAAAAAGCGTGACTCAGTGACACACGGACATTATTATATAGATAAAATGTGTCAAATTTATTCGTTCGACTTATCAGTTACTAGCACCTTGGCCCGGCGTTGCCCGTGCTTGATTCAAAAATCGTACGACTCATACAGCAATCGCTATCAATTGACTTAAAATATCTTTGCCCTTCCTTGCCTTTAAATGAGAGCTCTTGACGTGCTGATGTTGGTACATGCCTTACTTCTTGCCTATCTCACACTGCGAATTTTTTCTAAGCTCTATACTAAACATTAAATCTGTTACGAAAAAAGAAGTAAACAAAATGAACACTAAACGATCGGCTTTAAAAAAGGACTCGTAAGTGGAAAAACCGAATGAAAAAAGAATGGTAATAACAAATACTTTTTCACACCCAACCCAGTTCTGCGGAATCAGAATTAACATTGAGTTTAAGCAAGCGAATGAGCCAATTGGAGTAAAGTGCCATGCAGATTTAATTTTTTCCTACTTGTGATGAATGCAGCTATCGATTTTATTTTATTTTTATTTTTAGCATGCTACTTACATTCGTGTCAGTCAGCTGTTAGTTTTCACGCTGGCCAATAGAATCTTCTGCCTATTCGCGGCAGCCAGCTATAGGCTCTCACTCTGGCCAGTAGAAAATGGTCGCAAACTACATGAAAACTGCCGTAGAAGCATGAAAAATAGATTATTTCCACTATCGATTGGAGTTGGGAGATGCAAAGTCGTTTTGGCAATGCCGCTAACTTGGAACATGTGCATGCAAATTTTGGTGCAAATCCGTCGAAAATTGCGACCGTGCATTCGTTACACACACACACACACACATCCTGCCTTTTATATATAAATTTATACTCCCTATCCATTACCAGACGCACAGACCTGCAGTATTCCGTTCTTACTTTCTCCTTCATTTGGGTATGCTGTATTCCATCTCCTCCGATAATTCTTAGGTACCTGTAGGCTTCTTCTTGTTCCAGTTCCCTAATGTTTCTGACATTATGTAGATCTATCGACTGTGTTTCTGTAATTCTCACGTTTTTGAATGTTACTTTTGCACATTTATTTAATCCGAAATCCATCCTTATATTGTCACTGAAACATTTTACACTATCGGTGAAACCTTTCAACTCATTTTCCTCTTTGAGAAAGAGTTTAATATCATCCATGTAGAGTATGTGATTGGATAATTTCTTGTTTACTTTGTATCCATATCTATTATTGTTTAGTTCATGCGTAAGGGTAAGGACAGGCAAAACAGAAAGACTAATAGGGAGTCTACTTGAGAGATTTCTCGTCGGACATTCAGGCGGTTGGAGGTAGCAGTACCTCTGGTGTGATTTCGGTATAATATGGTTTTCCATATTCCCATGCTGTGTTTAAGGAAATTTACTATCGCCGAGGAGGCATATCCAAAGTCTGAAGGATACAGGAGAGTGGCACAATATCAATGGCTTTATAGTAATCTATCCTTGTTGTGCTGAGATTTCTACAGTTTTCATGCAATATTATCATTATTGATATTATTATTGTTATTATTATTATTATTATTATTATTATTATTATTATTATTCTTTGGATTTTTGTTGTGTATACATTTCTTCCGCATCTCAACCAGAGACCTAAGTGCAAACATGGCTTCATGACATTTTCCTCTAATCATTTTTGTAAAAAAAAACAAACAAAAAACCCTATGATCCCACACAGTTTACATAGATAAAGCTCTTCGTAACGCATGAGTAGAATTTTTATTATTATTATTATTATTATTGTTATTATTATTAGTACTACATTATTATTATTATTATTATTATTATTATTATTATTATTATTATTATTATTAGCGTTGTTGTTTCTGCTGCTGCTGCTACCGCTGTTGTATTTGTTCACACCAGTAGTAATTGGTGTCTTGCGCTGGAGATTAAATGGCAACAAATCGACACAAAATTCCAGCCGTCTCTTCAGTATGAAACCTGTGTTTAATAACTTCTTGGTTCCAACTTTCCTTTTAATGATTTTTTTCCTGCATTATTCTTTCGAAGCACTTCAGCCCTCTTTCTAGTGCTCCACTAACGACTGACGCGATTGTCACCGTGCTGTTCCACAACTTTTTCAGTTTCTTTCAAATGTCCTTTGTAGTTCCCCAGATCAACGAAATTCTCTATTAGACATGTTTTGTTCTTGATAAGGACAACCGAATTCTGTTTTATCATTTGGGTCGAGTGATGTCTTTGAATTTCTAAGAGCGAGAAGATTTTACCTATTTCATTCCGGCCTGTATCGTCAAAAGATTGTCGCTTGCACAGTTTCCAGTAAATTACCTTTCCTACCCAGTCATGCTGATTCTTATAGGCTTTCTGTGCCAGTTTATTATATACGCTAATAATGCGCTACACTGTTTCATCTTTACTTCCGCCAATCTCTGTTGTTTACCAGTTTTATCTAAGTTTTATCTAAAGTTGTGATCGTTGTTTTTGGGACTCTTAAGAGGAGATACAGATTTCATCTTACGATTAACCTGACGCAGCCATATCCATACAGGATTTTCTGCAATTCCTTCGATTTGTCAGCTGAATTGTCTATAGAATTATTTTTTCTTCCTATTTAAAATTCTCGTATCACCATTATTATAATTATTGTTATTTGACATCCTATCCGATTCTTAGATGGTTCGACCGCTTGATGACAAGAACAATTTTCTCAGCACAAGAGCTGTTCCAAGCGAGGCTGCCACTCGCACACTTCCAATGATATCAGACGCCCTGTAGGAAAGAAAGATACAGGAATGTGGCACACTATCAATGACTTTATACTAATCTATGCTTACTACACAAGTAACTACCACATACTATTATATAAACAGTATGTGGTAGTTACAAACTTTCATTAGCCCTTTAAAACAGACCTTTTAAAAATATATATAAATATATACACAAAATATTTCTAAAAAGACATTAAAAAAGCAAAGATATATATATATATATATATATATATATATATATATATATATATATATATATATATATATATATGTGTGTGTGTGTGTGTGTGTGTTGTAGCTTTTCTGTTTTTAAACCAAATTATTATTATTATTATTTTTATTGTCATTTTTATTATCAATATTACTATTATCAAACCATATCATCGTTATCAATGGGTATTTTACACTATATTTCCGCTGTATTTATTTTGTGCTCCAACAGTTGTGGGAAGGGATGTAAATCAACTTAAGTTAGTAAATTTATCAGTGATTATTTCCCTTAGTCGTTTTAATAATGTATATAAATAAAAATAATGTATACAATTTAAAATATTTATTTAAATTTCTTTAAACCTACGTTTCCTAGATTGCAGTCTTACTTCTTCAAGCCTTTCATGTGAGGGACTCAGATACTTTTCTTTATTAAGTGATCCTCCTTTTTTAGTTTGATCTTGAGGTAGGCTTTGTCTTCAATGTCTTTGTTGTTCTGTTTCTAATCTTTTTCTTCCGAGAGATATTCCCATTTCACTGTTATATTGATCACATTTTTTTTTTAACTTGAAAAGATATTGATAAATAAGCGATATATATTTATACCAAGAGTAATCAATGAATCGTTGATATAATTGAATGTATAGAAAAATAGAAATGGAACGGGATAAGTAAACGGTTCGCTGGCTTCTATTTTAGCAGTGAATTCTTTAAATCCGCTTTTTATTGAATATCAATACATTGTTTTAAGAACCTTTGTTTCATTGCATCTCACTATTAAAACTTTGTAACAGTTGCCGCCATTTTGTGACGGCACGAGTACACTAGTTATTATTAGGTTGTCCCAAAAGTTCGTAAACACTTACGAAAAATTGAAATTTTATGCAACACAATCAAGCACAATTGAGACAAGCGATGGGTTCACAAAGGGCAAGAGACACCGTCGGTTCCAAAACAAGATCGATTCGGCAAGAAAGTCATGTTGTGCGTTTGGTGGAACTTTGAAGGAATCGTGCATTTTGAGTTAGTTCCGAATGGTCGTGCCATCAGTGCCGAACTTTACTGTCAGCAACTGGAGCGGGTCTACGAAAAGTTGAAGCAAAATGTACCCGGCTCTGATCAACCGAAAGCGCGCTTTGATGCAACAGGACAATGCCAAGCCACACACCGCCAGCAAGACCAAAGACAATTTTGAAGAGCTGGACGGCGTTGAGGTTCTGGCATATCCAGCCCACAGTCCTGACTGTGCTCCATCAGATTACGGCCTTTTCCGCTCAATGCAACACTTTCTGAAGGGCCGCCGATTCGACTCCTTTTGATGAAGTCGAGGAAGCGTGTCAAGAATTCTTTGATTCGAAGCCGGCTGAATGGTACTTTCACCAGATCCGAAAGCTTGCAGGTCGATGACAGAAAGTCTTGGAAAATGATGGTCCTTATTTTGAGGAGTAATTTTTGTTGTTTTTGTTATTACTTGGCGAGTAAAATTTCAATTTTTTGCAAGTGTTTACGAACTTTTAGGACAACCTAATATTATAATGGTGGACAAATTATTATTATTATTATTATTATTATTATTATTATTATTATTATTATTATTATTATTGCTGTTGCTGTTGTTGTTGTTGTTGTTGTTGTTGTTGTTATAGCGACTACTTAATATAAAGAATGAAGAAAAGATTGAGAGTTTAGACCGTTCCTGAATATTGGTTACAAGTACAAAGATTTTTCACCGGATGAACATTTGTAGAAGCGATGCGTCTCGAGTAGACGAATTCGTTTAACGGAACGCCTGCACAGCTGTTTTGTGTGTCGAGTTATCACTTTAATCCAACAAAGCGTTAAACTCGGAACGAATCGGATGCAAACCAAGATTTTGGAACAAAACTAGTAGGATTAGGAAAAGATAAATGATAATAAAATAAAATAAACCAAAATGAAATTAAAGTAAAATTTCAAAAAAAAAAAAAGAAAAGAAAAATGAAAGACAAACAAACAAGTGAAAGAAATAGAGAGTTTCAATGGATAAAGAAATACTTCTCGTTGTGTAAACAAGCAAACAAACTCTTCCCCGGCGATCAAAGACTTCACCTTTCACATTTGGTAGCAAGAAAAACATCCTTGTTTCTGTATCAATTTTAATACATTCAGAAGCCTATATGCATTTTGCTTCCCTCTTTTATATTAAGAGTAAATATTTACACAAACAAACCTTACATCCGATCGTTTAGAGACTAACGGTAATACACACACATATATATATATATATATATATATATATATATATATATATATATATATATATATATATATATATATATATATATATATATTCTTTCCTTTTCAATTTTCCTCGCCTTTGGTTCGTTTTAAATACTTTCTTGGAAGAACTGCAAAAGGAATTCTTCTTTACAATAAAGTTACAGATGGTCTAGACTCTTAGTGCTATATTGGTAATTGTAATTGTAAGTTTGCGCGCACGTGAGTGTGTCTGTGTGTGTATGTGTCCAGGTCTTTTTGATAACTTCTAATGTCTTGGAACAGCGCAGCCCGCAGAATGCATAGTGTTAACGGAGATAATTTAGTCGAGTGAAGAGTTTTGCGTCTATCAGTGAATTGCAAACTTTACTATAAAACAAGACGAAAAGAAAAAGCAAGTCTTGAAAACGCTTAAATCAACGCCTCTTTTATTCGAAGTTGCAGCGTCGTCTTGTTTACACATTCCACGTGTTTAGAGACATTTTAGTTGCAAAAAGGAGCAAAAACATATATATGCAAGAAAGAATATCTTTATGCCAATGCTACAAGTTTTAACAGGGATGAATTTACTTTGCTAATAATAATAATAATAATAATAATAATAATAATTTCCAAATATGACAGATCAATAATTACAATGACAGAAACCGATTTTATTTTTCTATTTTGTAAACATAGAATAATCCAATTTCATCATTCACATGTATATTAATTCCTGACCACTCACAATTCATTCCCTTCATGAACAAAAAGGTTTTTCTACAATAAAAACCATTCGTGATGAATTTTAATTATATAATATTTTCTAATGATAACATATCAATAATTTCAAAGAAACAAACCGAATTTTAATTAGTTTTTTTTTTATTTTTTTTTTTAGTATTATTATTTCGGATCAATCATAATCCCTTTCTTTATGATTAACAATGTATTTTGACGATGAAATCATTCCTAATAAATTTTTCGTTATATCATATTGTCTAATAATAACATATCAATAATTTCAATAGCAGAAAATAGCATTCCAATTAGTTTTCTGTTTTGTAACCATTAAATTGTTTACTCTTCTTATTTCGTCAGTATTTTATTTCTGGTCTGTGACATTACCCTTCTTCCTGATTTTCAATGCATTTCTAAAACACACACACACACACACACACACACACATATATATATATATGTATATATATATATATATATATATATATAAATATATATATATGACTGGATGACTGGTCACTCGTATCCGATGATGCTCGTCTATCAGGGAGGCTAGCTAATCTCTGGTGCAGACGCCTGTTCAGGAACATTTGTGTTTGCTCATCACCCACAGGGCCCACCTGTGGTTTATACTGCAACTATACTGAGCTGACCTTAGTTACAGTTTCTGGGAGAGAGCTCGTTATCTAGCGTGATCAACAGTCTGAACAAGGCCAGTACACTCAAACCCTTGGTCACGATGACTTGTGACTTCGTCCTAGCAAAACCATTGATGGCTTCGAATAAATTCCGACTAAACAATTTTCACTCCTAATTTCACTTGGTTCAACACGTTGTACGGTTTTCGGCAAATTTCCAAGGTGATGCACGCTAGAATCGCACCCCATCCCACCAGCGCGACAATATCAAGATCACATGGCAAATCGACCATGATAAGATTCGAATCCGGGTCACATAGTCGCAAATCGAACGTCTAACCAGTCGGATATATATATATATATATATATATATATATATATATATATATATATATATATGTATGTATGTATGTATGTATGTGTGTGTGTGATTATTTTTAAAAATATCATTCCTTCGCTACATAAGAGTTCTCATGTTTCAAAAAGCCAAAAACTTCAATATAATTATTAAAATTAAATTATCAAGCTCGGTTTCATCTTCAAGCGAAATTATATATATATATATATATATATATATATATATATATATATATATATATAGAGAGAGAGAGAGAGAGAGATAGATAGATAGATAGATAGATAGATAGATAGATAGATAGATAGGAAATGCCTAATATTATTATTATCATTGGGAGAAATCTCTTCAAACATTAAGAAACTTCTTCAGCAATATTATTGATTAAAAAACAAAGACATGCGACAAAAAAATTCTTCAAAATGTTAAATGCTAATTCAAATCCCTTGTATGCTGATTTATTGGTTGTTGAATGTAAAATCACCTGAAAGGTGTGAGGAAGAATAAAACACGAAGATCACATTTAAAAAAAAAAGTGAAAACAAATTAATTTCTTTCATCATATTTTATTTACTTCTTCACATCGAGTTGTAACGATATATGTAAGAGACATTTTGTCTCGTCCTGCGTGTGATGATATAGTACATCCAGCAGTAACGCCTCTTATCTGGAGGTTTTCAGGAGCGTGGAAACGCCTCTTAATTGCTGGTAATTTCCCATGTCCCCCTGACCCGGGGTGGTAACAGCTATTAATGTCCAAGTTATGGGTAAATATTTAGTTAACCCCCAAACTGAAGTCAAACTCCATGAAAGTAAAAAATAATACATTTTTATAGTAAAAATACCAGCAGTACATTTTCGTAGTAAAATATTACCTGTAATATATTTTTGTAAATATATATATATATATATATATATATATATATATATATATATATATATATATATATATATATTATTAATTAAACTATTACATTATCAATTATATTATATTATTAATTAAAATATTATATTATCAATTATATCAAATATACCATCAAGAGATTTTTGTAAAAGAATTTACTAATACCCCCAAGTAAATTAAATTTTGGCATTAAGTGACCCATACTAAAAAAAACAAACAAAACATTGCTGAAGTTGTTGCATAGCCCCTTCTTGCCGGGAGGTCCTGCTTAAGGACGCCAATTCGATAAAATGCTATTTCTCTCTCAGCCGGTGATCGCTAGATGTTTTGGGTCCTGAGATTAAAGAACACCAACACTTTTATTTATCTATTTTTTATTAATGTCGACATATACTAACTATCAAGTGGGGGTCGTTCCCCCCTCACTGGTGAGCCGTTTCAGACACGAAAGTAAACACGTCTACATCTCTTGAAGGGTAAGAAACAACTCATGAAAAAAAAAAACCTTTATCTCTCATTCCCATGCTAGTTCAGCCGATCAAAATCGACTTCTTTATCTCTTACATCTTACTCCAAAGGTTAACCTCCAGAAGACGGAGCTGAGATCCACTTCCCCCTAATAATAATAGCCTGCTAAACTATTATTTAAGAAAGAAATTCATGTTGACTAGTGTTTCTTTCATCTTATTTTTTACTATTTCTTTAAGTCTCATTGTTGCAATAGACGTAATTAGATCTGAACTTCTTAGAAATATTTTTTACTTAGTTTTAAGCTAGTCAAATGGCAGCGTAGAATTGTGTATTACCATATCTAAGAGTTGCTTTTTTAGCGGCATATCAATTTCTATAGTTTATATAATGCTAAAATCTTAATATTTTGAACGCAATTTTATGCCTTCAACTACTAATATTTAGTAGATAATTCCTTACAAAAATTTACTACAGGTAAGTTTACTATTAAAACATATTGTTATATTTTTAGTGTTGTATTGATTATAATTTTATTTTAAAAATGTACTGTTGATTTTCGTTTCACTATTAGCCCATAACTGGTACCCGAACATGTCCTAAGACGTCAGTTCACTGTGCACTTGGGAACTACGGGAGTTAAGAGATGATTCGATGCTTCTGAAACCCTCAGAGGCCTTGCTGCCGGATAGAGTTTATCTTCATACCTAGGACGGTGCCAGTGTAAGAGAAGAGCAGCTTTTTATTTAAAACCATGAGGAGAGCAATCATAAAAAATTCTAAATTTTCCAAGAAAGATAATAGATTATTTTCGAAGGCTGACTCACGTCCTGAAAGGAGATGACATTAAAATAGGAAAGTCTCAACTTACAAAGAGAGAAGTCACTATTTTTATGTCGTACTAATAGTTGCTTAACCAAGTAAGTTGAGAAATGAAATGCGATCGATAAAGTTCAATAACGTTAAACGACCATTTAGAACAGACTAGCAGCATGACCCGGCGTTGCCCGTGCTTGATTCAAAAACCGCACGACTCATACAGCAATCGCTATCATTTGCCTTAAAATATTTTTGCCCATCCTTGCCTTTAAAGGGGTGTCCTTTGCCGTGCTGATGTCGCTACATGCCTTACTTCTTGCCTATCTCCCAGTGCCAATTTTTTTCCAAGCTCTATACTAAACATTAAATCTTAATTTAAAGAAAATTTGATGTACGTAGGTCCTTACTTTCCGTAGAAACAATTATTTTTATTTCATCAGTGACTTTTGCTGGATTTCGCAACTAATTTCGATTATTGCCAAATGTATTTCCAAGGTATAAAAATTGTTATCGTACAAAAAGATTCGTTGCCAAAAAAAAAAAAAATTCACGTATAAAAATCACCAAAAACAATGGCAGTAATGAAAACTTAAGAATAAAACAATTCAGGATTGGGGGTCTGAATCCGGCCTGGAATATTTTTATTTTACTCGCGGTATCGGCCTGATTTAAAATTGGTATTATATGTTGGACTACAGCTTCTGGGGGCAAAATTAAAAAGTGTGACTCAGTGACACACGGACATTATTTATTATATAGATAAAATGTTTCAAATTTATTCGTTCGACTTATCAGTTACTAGCACCATGGCCCGGCGTTGCCCGTGCTTGATTCAAAAATCGTACGACTCATACAGCAATCTATATCACTTGATTTATTTTTGCCCTTCCTTGCCTTTAAAGGAGTGTCCTTTGCCGTGCTGCTCTTGCTACATGCCTTACTTCTTGCCTATCTCACATTGTGAATTTTTTCTAAACTCTATACTAAACACTAAATCTATTACGAAAAAAGAACTAAACAAAATGAACACGAAACGATCAGCTTTAAAAAAAGGACTCGTAACTGGAAAAAGCGAATGAAAAAAGAATGTTAATAACAAATACTTTTACACACCAAATCCAGTTCTGCGAAATCAGAATCAACGTTGAGTTTAAGCAAGGGAATCAGCCAATTGGAGTAAAGTGGCATGCAGATTAAAATTTTTTCCACTTGTTACGAATGCAGTTATCGATTTTTTTACATGCTAGTCTGCTAGTTAACATTCGTGTCAGTCGGCTGTTGGCTCTCACGGTGAATAATAGAATATTGCTGCCTATTCGTGACAGCCAGCTATAGACTCTCACTTTGGCTAGTAGAATATCGCCGCAAACTACATGAAAACTGCCGTAGAAGCATGAAAAAATCGATTATTTCCACTATCGATGGGAGTTGGGAAATGCAAAGACGGTCTTGGCAATGTCGCTAACTTGAAGCATGTGCATGTAAATTTTGGTGCAAATCCGTCGAAAATTCCGACTGTGCATTCGTTACACATACACACGCACACACACACACACATCCTGCCTTTTATATATAGATATCTGTGATCAAAACAAATTCAAGAGAACACAAGTCAAAAATCTAGTAGTCTATATAATTTAATGAAGATATATACTGGGAAAATAACTTCATATACGAAAAAAATCTTTTTTCTTTATTTCTCTTTTCAAACCCAGTTTTCATACTGATTTCACGTAGAGAATTCGCATTGTTTAAAAGTAACTTTTGCCGACGTTTTCTGGTGGATCTGTCTGGCCGTGAAAACAAAGAAAAGGGCATGATTGAAACAAGCAGACAAGAGAAATATACAATGTAGACAGGGAAAAGGAGTGTTTTAATTGGTCAAATTTGCTGGCGATAACAAGCGAACAATTAAGAACCTTTATTGGCAGCTGTAAATGCAACATTTTTATTCATTATTCTTCAATAAAGTGAGGATTGGTCAAGAGTTCGAACACATTATCGTCCCCTGTCTTGTCATCTGACTAGTTTCAATGGAAGGTCAAAATGTCGGGGGGATTGGTTATTTTTTCATGTTTCGCAAAGGAAACTTGAACGCCATTATTAAGCCAAATGTAATCAGAGCAGTAGTACCATCGATTCTTTTCAGCGTTTCCTTTTAAGTGGCTCGAAACAATTACTTTCTCATAACATCATCATCTTCTTTCCCTTTCTCTCTCTCTCTCTCTCTCTCAATGTCTTTCTCGTTGAGTCTTTTTCTCTTTTTCCATCTCAATGTCTTATTCAAATACTACAAATCAATACAAGCATAATGAACATCAGATTCCATTCATCAGTCTCTGATATCTTTAAAGTATTCAGAGTATTCAATCCGCACAGTTACCTTTCACTGACAATTCCTGTCTAACTCTCTCACACACACACACACACACACACATATATATATATATATATATATATACGTTTCGTTCAAGACGACTGAAAAAAGTACTGTGATTAAGTTTTCTATTTAATTTTTCCTGTGTTCGCACAAGTGTTTTCTTTTCTGGACACAAAGTGCGAAAAAACTGTTCAAATTTTTTGCATATACGAGCGCTTTCGGCTTTTAGTCATTATCAAGAACGATTTTTTATATGTGGGTATTTATGTATGTGTCTAAAGTTATAGGAATGTTTAATTTTCCAAACAGGGTCAGCGCATTATGGCCGTGTTCATAGTTAATGTTACTGTGTGTTGGCTTTTCCTTTCTTATTATTAGTGCTTCCATTATTTTTAATCTATTTTACGCGTGGATTAGAATATTGTGCTCGTGTTTTCTCCTAGTATCTCGCGGGTGTATGTTGGTAGGTTTCCGTGTCTATTTAAATGAGTCCTAATTGAGCTATGATCGGGTAGCTGTAACGTGAGTCATCTACATAGGCAAAAGCACAGGCACACACACACACTAAAACACGCACACACACACACACTAAAACACACACACACACATATATATATGTATGTATATATATATATATATACATATATATACACACATGTATACACATATATATACATATATATACACATATATATATACATATATACTCTCACACACACGCGCACACATACACACACGCACACACACGCACAAACACGCGCGTGGGCGTGCACACACACACACACACACACACACACATATATATATATATATATATATATATATATATATATATATATATATATATATATATATGTATGTATGTATGTATGTATGTATGTTTATATATACAGGGTGTCTTCCCAAAAAACACATCATTTAAAATGTGAATATCTGTGTAAATACATGTCCCATGCAAACGAAATTAAATAGGCCTCATGTTCTACAATAAATAATTTATTTATCAAAAATTCGAACATGATATTCAAAGTGATGTAGATTTTATGCCGGATTTCACAAAGCTTCACAAATGTTCAATATGCACACCACCTGTAACACGATACACGTCATGTCGATAGTCCAGGTCCTGACAAACACGCTGTAGCACGTCTTGCGTAACATTATCCCGCGCCTCACTGAGTCTCTGTTTAAGTTCCTCTAGGATTTTAGCAAGAAAGGTAGATATAGACCTGTCCTTTCACTTAGCCGCATAAAAAAATCATAAGGTGTCAAGTCAGCTGAACGTGGTGACCATATCATCAGTACATTATCATTATCAGTGTCTTCCTGGTAGATTCTCTTTGAGATAAGTCCGCACGATCAACTTAGTTTTTACATATATTTCTTAAAATTTGACATCATTTAAGATAGAATTGTCTATGTCATTACACTACAAATTGATGTCAGTTTATTAGGGTACCATATATATATATATATATATATATATATATATGTGTGTGTGTGTGTGTGTGTGTGTGTGTAGCATCGTTTCAGAATTGTAGAAAAATGCCTATAAATTTAAGTACTAAAAATTTATCACTCAAATTTTGTATTTTTCCATCTCCGATTATTTTAATCTTTTTATTCATATATTTACTTATTTTCTAAGCGTAGCTTAGATGTGGCACAAGGCCGAAATTATGGGGTACCTAGTGAGAATCGAACTCACTATTCAGTTGTAATTGGCTCATAAGAGAAGCTTGCTAGCCATTACACCGCGTCGATGTGCCCAAAGGTGATTTTCTAAGCGTAGCTTAGATGTGGCACAAGGCCGAAATTATGGGGTACCTAGTGAGAATCGAACTCACTATTCAGTTGTAATTGGCTAATGAGACAAGCTTGCTAGCCATTACACCATGTCGATGTGCCCAAAGGTGATTTTCCAAGCGTAGCTTAGATGTGGCACAAGGCTGAAAGTACAGGGCACCCAGTGAGGATCGAATGCACTACTCAGTCGTAATTGTTCTAGAGAGACAAGCTTGCTAACCATTACACCGCCCCGAGGAACCCATCTTTTCATTCATATATGTTAACCAACAGCAACGTCGAACGAAACGCGCTGCATTCTTTGAATTAGGTAAAATATCTTAGAATAAATTTTTTGGAGGCTCAACTTCAGAATATATCAATAATATTTATTGTTTTTTAAAAGGAATAGTTAAATTAGTAAAATTATTTATTAGCCATTAAGCTCTTGATTAAAAAACACAAAAATTTAGTTTACTTCGTAGCCGGTTTCACAATGTTTTTAAATATCAAAACACTGCTCTTGTAAAATTAGTCTTTAAGTTAACTTGACCAAGGTGTTGTTCGACCTTTTTGTCACGCAAACGGAATTGAAATTCTCACCATTAATTAGTCGTATCTTTCGCTTATTTATTTAAAGAAGTAAACATTACAAAAATTACCTTTAGCGACGACATTGCTCTACAGTGTTTACGTGTGTCAGCCGTAGTACACGTACAACACACTCAACTCTCTCACCTTCCACTTACCTGTCTTACGTTTCCGTGGTTTGGTTTGGTTTGGTTTGGTTTGGTTTGGTTTGATTTCACGGTATGTCAACCTCAATGGTTAATTTAATGCCGACAAAATTTTTATTCCAGCAATATTTTTTTTCCAGCAATGTATTGCTGGTAATGTTTTTTCCTTCAAAAATCTATTTCTCGTAACATTTTTTCTTCGTCAAAAATCTATTGCAGGTAATACATTTTTTTTCAGAAAACTATTACAGGTAATATTTTTCCAAAGCTGGTAATCATTTTTCAAAACATGTATAGCTGATAATATTTTTCCAACGAAATATTTTGTTTGTAATAATTCTCATTTAAAAATCTATGGCTGGTCATAAATTTTCCTTCTATATTTGTGGTAAAACCTCTTCCTTCAAAAATATATTGCTGGTAATAATTTTTTCTTCAAAATGTATTGCTGATAATAAATTTTTCTTCAAAAATGTATTGCCAGTAATATTTTTTTTCTCAGCAATGTATTGACGTTAATAATTTTTTTTCTTCATAAAAGTATTGCTGGTAATAATTTTTCCTCAAAAATGTATTGCTTGTATTAATACATATTTTTACACCTCCACCGCATTTTAACTCCTGTTTGGGAGTCAACTATTTGCCCATAGCTAGAACCCTAACAGGTGTTATCAACCCGGGTCTCGGTGAACCTAGGAACACCATCAATTAAGACGTAGCTCCACACTCCTCAAAACTCCTAATCAGAGGCGTTTCTGTTGGATGTATTTTAATGCCTTATCCAAGACATTGATATAGTTTATCGTCATACCCAGGACAAATTCTCTCCACTTATTTGTCCATAGCTGGGACCCAAACAGCTGCTACCACTCCGAGACAGGGTGGACCTGGTAACTTTAACAAGAGCTGGTTCCACACTCCCCAAAACCGCCTATATATGTGTGTGTTTGTGTAAAATAGACGGTCACAGAATTAGCTTCTTATAAGGGCGTAAAATGAAGAAGTAAAAGTTGGATTTTATGAGTATATGCAAAACAGATAACGATTGGCACAAGACTTGAAGAGGTTAAGATTGAAGTAGTTGGGGAAGCATTCTCTCGGGAGTTATTTTTTCCACAAAGTAACTGATGAGTTGGAATGCGAAAGGAATACGGATGAGATGGAATCGCAGACGTGGCATGGCGGCACCATGATCCCAAAAAGCAGTGGACGATCGAAAGGTCGCTCAAGGTAAATAGCAGGGGCACCGGACTATATGTGGCAGCCATATTCTAAGCGTGGATGAATGGTAGACTTATAGATTTCTTTCATAAATATAAAATTCTCAGTGCTGTTAATAATCATAAAGAGTCTATGATTATTTTTTAATGTCAAGATTGGATATTTGAATTGATCTATCGTGCGATTGACATGTTTTAGAAAGTTCCATTTTGACCGAATCTCCAGCCGCTATATTTTCGTACGAACCTTAGTTAAATTACCATTTTTTAAAAAATCATATCACTAATGACTTATACTAAATTAATCTGAGTTTTTCAATCACTTGTTCCTTTTACTTTCCCTTCTTAGTACAGGCTGCTATTACCAATATAAGTAATATCAGCACTTAGGTGGTGACATTAATATTTCATTTTAATATAGAACATTTGGTCAACCATCGTCAAAATTTAAGGGCGGTATATCTTAGCACGGTTCTATAGGAATAACACCCTTTTCAAACAAGTTTGTTCTGTACACCTCGTCTCCTGTTCTTCAACCATGAAGCTACACTGGCAATTGAATCATTAAGTCTTAGAATTCAATAATGCCTTCCTTGTAGGCAGAAGGTTATTACATAAAATTAATCGAAGGAAAATGAACGTTTTCTTTCTTCCTTAGCTGCAAATGATTAGAATAATTGATGAAATAATAATATCGTGCATGAATAATTTCCTATTTGATTCATGCAAACTTGAACGACGTTTAATAACTTGAACCAAAAAAACAAAAAATCATTAAATAATAAAAGAAAACAAACCAATTTGGCATTCTGGAATTGAAGGGCATGCCGTTTTACAGCAGGGGTAAATAATCTTGTTTCCAATTTGAATATCTTCATCCAATTTGATTTGCGACCTTTAAAATAATGTTTGATTTAAATTTATTCAAACCCTTACTTTTCTTCTTTTTTTTCCTTTTTTTTTTTCAATAAAATATGAATATTTTTTAATCGTTGTAAAATGTAATCTTTATTAATTGAAAATAAACAGCCGACACGAAGGAAAGACGTTTGCGCATATATTAGTTCCGGTTAAACGGTCCATGCGAGCTGTACCTAAAATTGCTTCAATAAAAACACTTAAGGGCTATATTTATTTATTTGCTTATTTATTTATTTTCGCACGCGCTTATCGATATGCAAAGATATAAAATATTTAAAAAAATATCAAGATTCATATACAAACAATTATTTACGCATATTGCTATCAGATGGGTTAATGTCTTCGGCGGCTGCTGTAGAACAGTTTTTAAGATTCTAATTTCGCAGACGAATAAACCATTCGTAGTAGTGAGTTCGATCTTTACTGGTGGCCGCAATATCACAACTATTTTGTAATAAATATGAAAAATAAATAAATACAAACTCCGTACGTCTGCAATTATTTGTAAACATCAGGGCGCGAACATTTATATCTTAGAGTTGCGATAAAAAAAAAAACTGAGACTAAAATGTTATTTTACTTTGTTATTATTAAATATGCTTCTTCTTATTATTATTCTCTGTGCCATGTTCCTTCAGGACGTTGGCGATCATGACTCTCCACAATTTCCTGTCCTTTGTAACACTTAATAAATTTTGTCTTTTCTTTATCTCTCCTAAACCGTATTCCATCATCCATTTACTAAATAATGCACGTTATGTGCCTTGTCTATCTTGCCTTCATTTTGCGCTGTGAGTATCAGATTTTCCTGGCCCTCTTTCCTAATCACTCTTTCCTCTTCCCGCTCATTATTAATGTTTTTGTTCTTAATTCTTTCACACCCTGTTACCCTTTGTCTTATTGGGCTTACTGCTTTGTATGGGGAGATACTGATTAAAAATAAACTCTCCGGATCCTTGTTCTGAAAAACATTTATACAAGCCTGTTAAGTAGGTAACTAGCTTACTTAATTTTCTCAGAGATTCCAGCCTTTCCTCATCATCAGGTTTGTTAGCGTTTATATTTGGAGACGAACTTTGTAATGATGAATGAATATTGACATAAGTTTTATTTTTTGCGGCCATCTTAAGTTTGATGAGGTCAGAGTTGAAATGTGATCAAAAGTGAAGTTATATGAATAAAATTAAATAAATGATTAAATTTGACAGAAATTTGACATCAAAGAAATTAATCACTTAAAAAGTAAGAAATATACTATAGGAGAAAAGTAATAAGATTAAAAGAATGGTGAATAATTGACAATGCTACACCTACAAAATCTTCTTCTTCTTCTTCTTCTTCTTCTTCTTCTTCTTCTTCTTCTTCTATGTGCCGTGTCCCTTCGGGACGTTAGCGATCATGATTCTCTACAATTTCCTGTCCTTTATATCATTTAGTAAATTTCGTCTTTATTTCTCCTAAAACTTTTCCCGCAATTTGTTTACTCAATCTTGCTAGGTTTTTCTCTGTTCCTCTTGCCTTCAATTTGCCCTGTGAGTATAAAATTTTCCAAGCCATCTTTCCTAATTATGTGCCCTAGAAAGTTCAACTCCCTCCTGCTGCTGTAATGTATAAGTGTCCTTTTTTGTTTTCATTTTGTCTAAAACTTTACCATTGGTCACATGTTCGGTCCATGGTATTCTCAGCATCCGTATGTTGCTTCAAGACTCTTCATCTATAAGGAAATTATCCAGCATTCACTGCTATATATTAGAACTGATATTACGTAATAGTTCTGTAATCTTAATGATTTTTTTCTGTTTCTTAATACCTTTCGCTATCCAAATGCGTCTCAGATTTAAGTGTCAGACTTTGAGTATTCTGTTCAGTTCACTTCACAGATATTTGAATTTGTAATTTGCATATTGGGCTGTTCGTTTATCTAACAACCCTACAATCAAAATAAAAATAAGGTGAATATAATCAATCTCTAAATGTTCGTTCAGGTCAGCGGAGGTCATGGGCTGCCATAGCTTTCTATAAGCAAGTCTTTTTGTTTCCTTGAGGTATCTTACTTGTACTTGTGTGACTTGTTCTTCGATCCATTTCCTTTACGGTCACATCATGTTGAAACACCGGTTCTCGAACTATCAGAGAAACTTGTTTATTTAATTCCTCACGCTTTTCTTTGCGTTGTCGCGAAAAGTCTTTTAATTCCTCGATCGAGATCCGAAAAGAGAGAGATGTACGAAAACCGGTCAGCTATTTCCAATATTTTTTTTTTTACTTCTTTTTTTTCCCATGATGCCATTCATTGTGGCTGAACTTTCTTTTGTTCAATTACCTTTTCTGTTTTTCATATTTTTGGTTGGTTGATTTTGTTTAACGTCACATCTGTCTATATGGGTTATTTAATGCCAAAATCTAAATATTTTGAACACTTTTATAGCAATACGCGAAAGCTCGGAATGAACGCTCCTACTTGTATTGAAAAAAACACAAAAATAAAATACTATTAAACTTTCAAAACAAGAAGATGACTTAACAAAATCTAAAACACTTGAAAATGAGTAAAAGTGGCCAAAAGCACTTGACAATGGACAATTTTTGCACTTCCTTACTCCCACAAAATGGAAAAATTAAGAACACTGGTAAAACTAAATGAAAAATTAATAAATTTTAATTGTCTGTCATATTTATTGAACATTAGATAGATAGATAGATAGATAGATAGACGAGCATAAAAGCCGACCTATCGGGCGGCAAAAAACATAACTCCTGCGTAGGACTCTTGATTGGCCTTCAACTTCTTCAGGAGTTTGTGAGTCCCTGTCTTTACATATTCTCTGCATTGAATGCTCTCCTGGTTTGATCTGGGTTTTCATTTGCACGGGACTTTCTTTTCCCCGCTGCAACCTTCGCTCTTTTGATTGCAATCTGGTCTTCTGTTGGCGGAGATTTCTTTTTGCAATGCATACTGCTGCCGTATGTAATAGTCAACAATAAACTACAGAACTCAAAATTGATGGCTGCATTCAAGCATTGCATTAATATTTAAGCTTATCTCTTAAAAGTCCAAAGATAATTCTTCTGCTGCCACTTCATTTAAAGAAAGATTGATCTACATGGACCCTTTCTTTGCATACATATAACTATATTTATTACATTGTGGACTTTCGCCAGATTTTGCAATTCATTTGAATCATTCTCAAATTTATTTCCAAGTTATAGAAATTATGGTACAAAAATTTGTTTAAAAAAATCACGTAAAAATAGCCGAAAAAAATCGCAGTAATGATTGCGGGTCTGGACCCGGCTAGCAATGTTTTTAATTTGCTCAGGGAGTCGGCCTGATTCAAAAAGTTGATAGTATAATATGTTGGACTACAGACTAGGAGTAAATTTTAAAAAGTATGACATTGGCATTCGCTTATACACACAAACACACACACACACACACACACACACATATATATATATATATATATATATATATATATATAATATGAATTATAATTATATTATTGTAGTTGGAGGTATGTAAGTGTGTGTATATGTATTTTTTTATTTTTTAATCCGCTAAGTAATTTTACTTAGCGGATTAAAAAATAGTGTTGCACTATCATTATAATACGATATATATATATATATATATATATATATATATATATATATATATATATATATATATATATGTATATATATATATATATAATGCAACGGTTAGTTTTCAGTCAGCGCTTGAAGATTGCACTGTACATGAAACTCAGATTTGTGCTAGCAGTGTGGAAATAAATGTATATTTATTAATGATATAACCAGCACAAAATGCGTGATATTCTATATTCATATTTACACCCACATAAACGCATACATCCACACACACACACACACACACAAACACCCCCTACTCATACACACACAAACACACACATACACCCCCTATATATATATATATATATATATATATATATATATATGTTTATGAATAAAAATGACAACAGGTATTTATTCATAAATAAATTTCTCCGATTTAACCAGTAGATATATATATATATATATATATATATATATATATATATATTTGAAATTTATAATTCAGAGTTCTTAGCATTTTAATTTTAAAAAACAGCGCTCGATACAATAGTAGAGTTAACTGAATATTTATTCAGGTCAAATGATATTAATGATGTTTTCTTAAGAATGTTCTTAGACATTATTCCCAACTCAGATTTAGAGGGATGAATTAAACGGGACTGCAAGCTACTGATAAAGTTCGGTTTATGATCTTTGAATAGAATGTATTTATCTTTCATATTAAATTTGCCCATTCCGTCACAAACTCTACATTCGTTAGCAAATTTGCAGATGTTTTCATTGATAAAGTATAAGGTGCTATTGTCTTTGTCTCATGAATTTTCAGTCAACCTTTGGAAGGACTCGGCTGAGACTATCAAATGGTTCCTGAAGATTCCCAATAATAGGAAAGTACTTTCATCCAATTTGACATCTTAGTTTTTTACCCATCTGTTTCGAAGGAACTATTAATTAACAGCCTTCATTTCACTAAAAGATATACCGAAAATAATGGAAAATGATCTGGACATTATTTTAACGTCAAGCAGATTAATACTTACATATAATGACGCTAAATAGGGGGAAGAATAATAATGAAAGGTTCGATGTACCTAAGGGGAGCATTCGACTCTGCCAAAATGGCAGATTTAGTGGGCATATATATTCTAGACACCTTGAGTAGAATAGTTAACCTTAAACATGTTGGAATTTATAGATACGGCGGCTTAATCATTGTCCCTAATAGCAATGATCCCTTGACTTCCAGCTTGCAAGAGAGAATCATTAGGGCCTTCAAATACCTAGGCCGTATGATTGAAAAATATTCCAACCTTAAAATAGTCAACTTTTTAGATACCACCCTCAACCTCACTAATGGGAGTTTTAAGCCCTTCCTTAAAGTTGATCAGACACCCCTATACATCAATGTCCACTCTAACCACCTAAAATCTGTAATAGATCACATCCCCAAAACTGTTAATACTAGAATACATAGGCTTCTAGCCAAAAAATCTTTAATGAAAATAAATTTATATACAATCAGGCGCTCAAAAATAGTGGTTTTAGACAGGAATTAAACTATAACGGAGAACTAAAAATCCATAGTAATAATAAATCTAAAAACAGAAAGAGGGAAGTAATATTGTTTAACCCACCGTATTGCAGGCTTTCCAACATTGAAATAGGATGTTTTTTCCTAAGGTTAATAGACAAACACTTTCATAGTAAACATCCACTATATAAAATTTTCAGAAGGAAGACACTGAAAATTAGTTATTCATGTGTAAGTAATATGTAGAAAATTATATCTTCATACAATTGTAAAATACTTAGAAACTACCATAGTAGTGAAACTCGATCTAGGGACCCACCTGCAATTGTGGAGAAGAAGGGGGAATGTATTTATGAGAATGTAATAGAGAATGTAATATTTGAAACAACAATCTTCCCTGGGGAAAATATCAACCAGAAAAAAAGATACATAGGTATATCCGTTGGTAATTGGAAGCAGCGACTATACAACCATAGACGCTTTTTTAAATATCGATACCTTAAAAATCAATTTCCTTATCCAAATACTACTGGGATTTGGTGGATGAGGAACTAACCCGGCATTTCGCATTATCAAGAGCCAGAACCCGTAATAACTTCCGCGATCGGTGTGATCTATGTATTGCGGAAAAAAATTTATTATTAAAGATAAAAATTACGATGAGTTGCTGAATCTTCGTGGTGAGATCATTTCCAAATGTAGACATAAAAAACGTTTTAAGACATAAACACGGTTTTATAACGTGTTGTTAGCTATTTATCTTGGATCACTAACATCGGTCTTGACATTTAATTGGAATGACTCTTATGATTATATATATATATATATATATATATATATATATATATATATATATATATATATATATATCATTGTATGTGTTTATGTGGTGCTCTATGTATTTTTTGATCATTTAATTTGTGTTAGCAAACTTTATTCAAGTGTTGGTATATGTGAATGTGGGTATGTAGGTAAAAAATTTTCCTAAATAACTGATATACAAAATCGGATAGTTTTCTGATATTTTTATATACCTAAGTATATATGTAGACTTCAGAGATATATACAGGTTAATCACTCCGTGGCTTTAATATTATTAAGTTTTTCTTCCTCAGTAGTTTTTAAGTACAAATTAGTTTAATTCTACACATTTATTTATATTTTAAATGTATGTATGGATGGATGTGTGTTTTTTTTCTTTTTAATTTATATATATATATATACATACAAATATAGATAACTAGACTCGTTTCGAAAAACTCTCGAATTTTTGATTTGCCAATAATCAAATCAATCTCGAGGGAAAAAAAGGTTTTAAAAAAGAAAGAGCTACAAACATGAACTACTACCGAAAAAAATCGCACAGATGCAAGGCCTGAAGCCCAAAGAAAAAACCCCGATACGAGTAAACAACTAACTAACAAAAGAGCTCAATACAGCTGTAGAGCAGACCTAGATACACCTAGTGAGCCAGACAAAGCTACCTAGGTTTCACCTAAACGGAACCTCAGGGAAAGTACGGCTAACGAGTCAAAGAGAAACGCATATAGGCGATAGCTAAACTTATACCACGTGACCAAAGAACCACAAACACAAACACCTAAGTGGGTGGGGCGTAAATATTTATTCAACAAATATGGGGAGGCAGGGAAAAAAAAACCCATAAACATTAAGGTGGAATGACAAATAAGCGGTAAAACGTCTAATTTTGTAGCCAAGATTTTTATGCCTATATACGTTAAGGATTTCAGTTTTGGAGTTTAATAGCTGGCTAGGTTGATCATATAAAGCTATGGCTAATTTCTTCTGTGCACATAATTTACAAAATTTACGTCCTGCTTTATATTTGGGGCATTTTTTTAATATTTCCCATCTAAGGATGGGGTCTATATTATCTTCTTGTTTGGTTTTCCATACACAGGTAGATAGCGTGGTACTATGATTAATTTTTTCGTTTTTAAAGCTACTCGTGTGGTTATAATATCTTTTTTTAATTTATCCTGAGTAGCACCTATGTATGTTTTAGGGTTAGTATCCTCGCGATTTTTGTAAATTTTCCTTTGATAAACCACGCATTCTTGCTGACATTTTCCTTGTAATGGACAGATGTTGTTTTTTTCTACAATTACAAGTAGGAGGATTACTGCGTGGATTATTCCTAGTTTTTTTCTTATTCAATCCATTTATTATAGTCCCTACGTTCGGCATGCAACAATAACTAAGTTTTACGTAGTTTCTGTTGAATATTTTATGTAACTCAGTTTCTTTTGGGAAATGTTGCTCTAATAAATCAAAATATATCTTGCCAATTTTTGTTTTTACCGCTAAATTAAAAGGAGGCTTGAACCACAAGATCTTTCTTTGCCTATTATTATGTTTATTCTGAGTACTGTTGTGGTTATTTATATTAATATATTCTAATTTATTTTTATGTCCACTCTTAAATAGCGATTCCTCATAACTTGTTTTATTGGCCTCAAAATGTCCCTATTTGAGGAATTTGTAGAAAGTATATACCCAATATTTTTGGAATATGTCTTATGATATGGGCTGGGTTGTTAGATTTTATGTTTAAATATTGGGGTTCTTGGTTTTCTTTTTATACGGGGATATTGTGTCATTTTGTAAATTCAACGTAATATCTAGATAGTTGGTGATTTTCAAATTAGTTTCTATATCGAGATTGAATCCGAATTTTTTAAAAAACCAGTGCAGTTTTTTACGGATAGTGTCACATTTTTGAGGGTTACACTATGATTAAACCGTCGTCGCGGTACAACCCATGGTTATTAAAGTCTATATATTCATTAAGCCTATGGAGCAGCAGGCACCCTACTATCTCGCACACTTCTGCTCCATCATACGCTCCCATAGGGTTGTCAAAACTGTTTTTATTATCTTTTTGTATCCATAAAGTATTATCGTGGAATAGCAATGTTTTTCTACAATGTCTAATTAGGTTTATTTTATCATCAGAAATTTGGATGTATTCTTTGGCTCAGCTGAGGGCTTCATTTAGGTTTTTCTCTGAAATAGACGGATAATATTCCTTAATGTCATTCCTAATGAATGAGCACTTTTTATTTTTCTTGTAATTTTCAAACCATTTAATGTAATCCTTAGTAGATTGCCATTGGTTAATATTAAGGAAAGTCCTAAGGGATTTACATATATCCTGCAGAATTATTTTACTTATTTTACCTAATTCTGTCTTGGTAGGGTTTATAAGTCTATATTCAGGATTATTAATAAAATTACTTTTATGATCTTTTATGGTGATAAAGCAAGTGTTTAGGTTTATTTTCTCAACCCGATTACCTAATCCAAATTTATTAATTAAGATACTAGCCTCATTGTTAATTTTAGTCTCTATGTCATTAGGAGCTTTTATATAATGTTTTATTAACTCTTTATGTAACATTTTTTTTTGTAATTATTGGGGCTCATTTTATATAAGAATTTAGATTTATCAGCTTTTACGTAGATATTCTTGTCTTCCTTTATTTCTTTTATATTCTTAGTAATTTGTTGTTGCACGTTATTATTTCTTATTTTCCTATATTTTAATTTTTTAATAATGCCGATTAACTCCGATTCGAAGTTATTGAGTTCCTTAACATACGGGGGATGAGCATTGGTCTTAAATCCATAGCTCTCGTTGGTTTTACTACAATTAGGTTTATTATTTAGACAAAAATATGCGCGCCACCTCATATTTATTATAAATCTTTCTATTTTTCTTAGTAAACATAACTCGTATGAGTGACGGTCAGGTATAGGTATGTTTTTAAGCGAATAACCTATATCTACACGTTCCATATTAGTCGATTTAAAACAGTGCTCGATAGAATAACCTAGAGCTTTATACATACAAATATAGATAACTAGACCCGTTTCGAAACCCCTCGAATTTTTGATTTGCCAATAATCAAATCAATCTCGAGGGAAAAAAGTTTTTTAAAAAAAGAAAGAGCTACAAACATGAACTACTACAGAAAAAAATCGCACAGATGCAGGTCTGAAGCCCAAAGAAAAAATCCCGATACGAGTAAACAACTAACAAAAGAGCTCAATACAACCATAGAGCAGACCTAGATACACCTAGTGAGCCAGACAAAGCTACCTAGGTTTCACCTAAACGGACCGTCAGGGAAAGTACGGCTAACGAGGCAAAGAGAAACGCATATATATAGGCGATAGCTAAAATTATACCACGTGACCAAAGAACCACAAACAAAAACACCTAAGTGGGTGGGTGGGGGTAAATATTTATTCAACAAAAATGGGGAGGGAGGAAAAAAACCCACAAATATTAAACACTTGCTTCATCACCATAAAAGATCATAAAAGTAATTTATTAATAATCCTGAATATAGACTTATAAACCCTATCAAGACAGAATTAGGTAAAATAAGTAAAATAATTCTGCAGGATATATGTAAATCCCTTAGGACTTTCCTTAATATTAACCAATGGCAATCTACTAAGGATTGCATTAAATGTTTTGAAAATTACAACAAAAATAAAAAGTGCTCATTCATTAGGAATGATATTAAGGAATATTATCCGTCTATTTCAGTGAAAACCCTAAATGAAGCCCTCAGCTTAGCGAAAGAATACATCCAAATTTCTGATGATAAAATAAACCTAATTAGACATTGTAGAAAAACATTGCTATTCCACGATAATACTTTATGGATAAAAAAAGATAATATTAACGGTTTTGACAACCCTATGGGAGCGTATGATGGAGCAGAAGTGTGCGAGATAGTAGGGTGCCTGCTGCTCCATAGGCTTAATGAATATATAGACTTTAATAACCATGGGTTGTACCGAGACGACGGTTTAATCATAGTGGACAATAGTAACCCTCAAAAATGTGACACTATCCGTAAAAAACTGCACTGGTTTTTTAAAATATTCGGATTCAATCTCGATATAGAAACTAATTTGAAAATCACCAACTATCTAGATATTACGTTGAATTTACAAAATGGCACAATATCCCCGTATAAAAAGAAAACCAAGAAACCCAATATTTAAACATAAAATCTAACCACCCAGCCCATATCATAAGACATATTCCAAAAATATTGGGTATAAATTTTCTACAAATTCCTCCAATGGGGACATTTTAGAGGCCAATAAAACAAGTTATGAGGAATCGCTATTTAAGAGTGGACATAAAAATAAATTAGAATATATTAATATAAATAACCACAACAGTACTCAGAATAAACGTAATAATAGGCAAAGAAAGATTTTATGGTTCAATCCTCCTTTTAATTTAGCGGTAAAAACAAAAATTGGCAAGATATATTTTGATTTATTAGAGCAACATTTCCCAAAAGAAACTGAGTTACATAAAATATTCAACAAAAACTACGTAAAACTTAGTTATTGTTGCATGCCGAACGTAGGGACTATAATAAATGGATTGAATAAGAAAAAAACTAGGAATAATCCACGCAGTAATCCTCCTACTTGTAATTGTAGAAACAAAAACATCTGTCCATTACAAGGAAAATGTCAGCAAGAATGCATGGTTTATCAAGTGAAAATTTACAAAAATAGCGAGGATACTAACCCTAAAACATACATAGGTGCTACTCAGGAAAAATTTAAAAAAGATATTATAACCACACGAGTAGTTTTAAAAACGAAAAATTAAGCATAGTACCACGCTATCTACCTATGTATGGAAACCAAACAAGAAGATAATATAGACCCCATCCTTAAATGGGAAATATTTAAAAAATGGCCGAAATATAAAGCAGGCCATAAATTTTGTAAATTATGTGCAGAGGGGAAATTAGCCATAGCTTTATATGATCAACCTAGCCAGCTATTAAACTCCAAAACTGAAATCCTTAACGTATGTAGGCATAAAAAATCTTGGCTACAAAATTAGACGTTTTCCCGCTTATTTGTCATTCCACCATAATGTTTGTGGGTTTTTCCCCTCCCTCCCCATTTTTGTTGAATAAATATTTGCCCGCCACCCACTTAGGTGTTTGTGTTTGTGGTTCTTTGGTCACGTGGTATAAGTTTAGCTATCGCCTATAAATATGCGTTTCTCTTTGCCTCGTTAGCCGTACTTTCCCTGAGGTTCCGTTTAGGTGAAACCTAGGTAGGTTTGTCTGGCTCACTAGGTGTATCTATCTATCTATCTATCTATCTATATATATATATATATATATATATATATATATATATATATGTGTGTGTGTGTGTGTGTGTGTTTATGTGTATTTATGTATATATATATATGTATGTATATATATGTGTGTGTATGTGTAGATAGATAGATAGATACGTTGTATATTTGTTTAGAAGAGTGTGTGTATGTATATGTATGGATGTGTGTTAGGTTTTATGTAGATATGTTTATGTGCACATATATGTGTGTCTATGTATATCTGTATATGTATGCATGAGTGTATGACTATTGAGATATATGTGCACACGTGTATGTATGTAAGTGCGAGTATATATAGATATTTTGTTGTGTATGTGTGTATCTACGTATATGTTTTGGGCATATAAATAATAGGTCCTTACTAGATAAAATATTAGTTAAATTTTATATGTTTATGTTAAATTTGTAACCTGTAGGTGATATTACTTGCTTTGTCAAATTTTCTTGATTACACATCGGTTCTCTTATAAATACACTTCGTTTTTAGTTTGAAATCATCATTTATTTTTTTTTATTTTTTATCTCCTCTCTCTCTCTCTCATCTTCTGGATTTTAAGTTTAGATCATATCTTTTTTTTTTTATTTTGCGTAGTGTCACCACAAATGTATACACCTTTCCTGTGTTTGTTTTTTTAGTTTTAATGTAGGTTAGCGATTCAGTAGCGAATTATGGATCGAAAAATAATTCATTTTTATCTGTATCTCACTCATTTAGACCGTTATTTGAATCCTCTCTTTAAAACTTCAAGCTGTTAAATTTTTAACACCCTCCTTCACCTTTAGGCCTCCCTGTTCGTCTTTTAGGTATTACACCTCTCTCTAGAGCTTTAATACCTTTCACTTTCACGCTTGTTTCCCACGCCCACACATACACTCTCAATAATATTTTTTTTTTTATATACCCGGAGTTATATTTCCGATTTCTTTTTAAATTTGTAAGTTTGATGAATTGGATCGTAATGTTATAACCATGGAATATTAGTGTTTGACCTTTTTTTATCATATTATTACTCTGTCCTGGACATTGAGTTCTACCTGGATTCTTTCCTCTTGAAAATTTATTTATATAGATTTACATATATATATTTATATATTTGATATATATATATATATATATATATATATATATATATATATATATATATATATATATATATATATATATGTATGTATGTATATTGACCACTAATATTATATATATATATCTCTCTCTCTCTCTACACACACACATATATATATATATATATATATATATATATATATATATATATATATATATATATATATATTGTTACGAGGATGCATTTCTATAGTAAGGGATTCCACTGAGTTCTACTTGTTGTTATAAAAAAGTTTTAATTCATGAAGTAGTTGTAAAATAGAGAAATTAGAAATAGAATCTTCGGAAGATTCTAGATCATTCTAGTATATTCGAGAAAAATTTAGATGATTCGAGAAACATCTAGAAATATGCAAATTAGGCCCTATAAAAATGGGATTTTAGAAAAGGGTTGTCAGTTGATGAATCGGAATTTCTGCCGTTATCAACTCCGGCTTTTGATTCAAGGACTATTATATCCAGCCGAAAGAATCTCTATAAAAAGTTGCCGACCAACCAAAACCCAAAAGAGAATTTCATGGAACAAATTTGGTCAATAGAATTTTGACTAATTTTCATTGACCAAACTAAAAATTAATATTTATTTACACACCTTTGTGCATTTCCAAATATAGCACTTAGATTACTTCACTAGCCCTAAAGTGATAAAGATATTTGATTACCTTTCCTTCTCCCTCGTAACAATTGTTTATCCTGTATATATTTTATGTTCTGTTTTAGTAAATTAAATATTTGTTTGTGATTTAGCTCTGTGTTGTGGTAAATCATTTTTTTCCTTTGTTACAATTATCAACACGTAACAATATATATATATATATATATATGTGTGTGTGTGTGTGTTAATCGAGCATGGTAATATGGGATTATATGTCTGTATAGATTTATAAGTAAAATTATTGGAGATGGTTTCAAAGAATATTAATCACTGTTGCATTATTAATATTTGTAAAGTCCATTTTGTAATCTCTTTTAATCGGGGTCTATGTTTTGAGCAGGTGCTTAGTCTTATGGATACATGTAGACACGAGTTCAACAATTTAGGTTTATGTAAGTGTTTTAATATAAGCTTCTTCAAAAAGCAAAAATTACATCTATATCACTTTCCATTATGTGGTTTGGCTTTCGCAATTATCTCTCAGCCAATGGTTGGATTCTTATGAATGTTTTTTAATCGCTTATTGTATTTGATATTGCTCAGTGTCATTTTGTGGTGATATAAATGCGATTTCTAGCCGTTCTCAGTGGATCTAAAGTAATCGCCTGAATTGATCCTAGCTCTGTAGATTATGCCTTCAGTTATGCACTTGCCATTCAGTGGGCAGGTTACGTTTTTACGGCAGTTACATTGAATGTTAGAAGGATTTTATTCAGTGTTTTACTTGTATGTTTGCTTAATACGTTATTGTTATGTTGTGATATATAATTATTTTTTTTTGTACAGCTATAGCTTACCTTAATATTATTTTTGTTGAAAATCTTTTTTTAGTGTTCGAGAATGACCAAAGTGTTTGTGAATTAAATTCAGGAAAATGCTCCCTACATTGGTTTTGTCATTACTGTTGTATGGCAGGTTGAACCATATTATGTTACGTCTGCGTTGTTTTAGCTTTGTTGTTATTTCTTTCTACATACTCCAATTTCACTTTATGGGTGCTGCCTTCTATCTCCTTGTTAAATTTAGCTTCGAATATTTTTTTGTAACTGGAGTTGGTCGATAACCTATATTGTCGTGATTTAAGCAAATTGTCAAGTAAATTTTCATGGTGGTTGGATCTTTCGTTGACATGCCTGTGGTTGTATAATTTCTTAGTTTACGGTTTATAACTGCCCTTAGTTATGTAACATCTAGAAAATTGATCACTTTTGCGTTGTTATTGATGGTAATGTGTAGTTTATGGTCCTTAAATAATTTAGTTAGGTTGGTTCTTATCTGGTCTCTAAATGCGATCTATAATGGTCAGAATATACTCGACACCTGAAGATTGCAAGACAGCATGAAACTCCGAGTTGTGCTACCGACGTTGGATATGATGTATATGCACTAATAAATACGTATAGCTCTGTAACATAACACTGAGCACTGTACTTATAAAACGTTAGGAAGAAATATATTTATGCGTACGCGCCAGTGTATGTGCGTATACGTATATTTTTTTATCATACCCATATATATATATATATATATATATATATATATATATATATATCACTCACAATGCTTGAGTCAACTCGTGGTATGGTTTTCAGGCACTTTCCAAAGGTACCGCACGCTGGTCTCCTTCCTGACAAATGAACCGTGGTGCGATTCGAACCCGAATTTCATGGTCAGAAAGTGAACACAATTTTGAGTGAAATTGGAAATTGGAGGACCGTCGATAGCTGTATTATAACAAGTCATCGTGACCGAGGGGTCGAGTGTGTTGGTCTTGCTCAGATTGTTGATCGCGCTAGAAATTTAATTAAGGTCTAAGAAACTGTAATTAAGGTCTACTCAGCATAGTTGCAGTATAAACAACAGCTGGGCTCTGTGGGTGTTGAATAAACACAAATGCGCCTGAGCGAGCGTCTGAATTAGGGATTGGCTAGCCGCCCTAATAGACGGGTATCCTCGAATACGAGTGCCAACTATTATATATATATATATATATATATATATATATATATATATATATATAGAGAGAGAGAGAGAGAGAGAGGAGAGAGAGAGAGGGAGAGAGTGAGTGAGTGAGAGAGAGACAAATAAATATTAAAAGACTTAGGCAGATAGGAAGAATGGTGAAATCGACTTGATCAAATAGAAATGAACTTTGTTATAGAGTGGGAGAAAGATATAAAGAAAGAAAAAGAAACAGACAAAGATAAATAGCAATAGACATAGATAGATAGATAGATAGATAGATAGATAGATGAAGAAAGAAAGAAAAAAAGAAAGAAACAACAATACTCCATGAATTACGTTAGTACGCATGAAGTAGCAGTTTAATTCACATATAATCAAAGAAATAGTTTTCAGGTAGTTATCCAATTAAAAACGTAACCGTCTTTCGTTTGGTCCGAATTAAAAACTACCAATTTTACTAATTGAATTTCATTGATCTAAATCAATTAGTAATATCGTGAATATGCATCGATTTCTGCCACAGATTGCTGTGGTTGCCATAATTCAATATTGTTCGCACGGTTATTCGTTTTAAAGACGGCAAACAGCAAAAGCAGGTACAATCGCAAAACGCTTTTGAAATGAAGAGAAAAATATCCACGCTTCTTTTTCTATGCACAGGTGCACACGAATTGAATAAAAGAAATTAAAAAAGAAAAATTATGCAAGATTACATCATTTTTTCATATCATGCTGTTCTTAAATATAAATTAACAGATTAAGTGTTGTTTAACGAAGTAGTGATAATGTACGTGGTTACTCTTCGGTGATTAATTCAAGGGTATTTTATTAAATGGGGAGGTCGGAATATTTTATGTAATAAGCGGGAGATCTTAGAAAGGGGAACGAAAAACAATTTACAGGCTCAACAATCTGGCAAATTATTAAAAGGAGTGGTCTGAAGGGAAACAATTTCCTTTAAAGAAAAACCCCAGTGACATTAGGTATAAGAGGAGAAATCGAAAAGCAGCGCCTGCATTTAACGTTTGAGATTATAGAAACGTTTAACATCCTTAAATTTCTCTCCGCCGCGCCCAGAAAGAGGAAAGCAGATCCTCCTGAAGTCTAAAGAGACAGGGTATAGCAGTTTCATTTAAGACATAAAGTGCTTGCTGAATGCATGTTAAACAGAGGATACCATTTTCATTTAAGGCACATAGTTCTTAGTGATGGCAAGAGAAACAGTGGAAACTGTTTCATTTAAGATACAAAGAGTTTACTGGAGGAAAGGGGACTAAGGGAAGGCATTTTCATTCAAAAGCCAAAAGGTCTTCCTGAAGGCAATAGAGAACGGGTAGAGCAGTTTCATTTAAGACAGAAAATGCATACGGAAGGCATATTAAACACAAGATAACATTTCCATTTAAGATACATACGTCTTAGTGAAGGCAAGTGTAACAGGAGAAAGCAGTTTCATTTAACATACAGAGGGCTTACTGTATATAAGAAGACCAAGGGAAAGCAGATTCATCTAAGACACAAATGTCTTCCTGAAGGGGGTAACAGTTTCTTTATGACACAAAGGGATTTCTGAAGTCAGGTGAAACTGGGGATAAAAGTTACATTTAAGAACCAAAGTGTTTACTGAAGGCAAGAGACAAACGTAAAATTAATTTCCTTTAAGACACAAACGGCTTACTGAAGGCAAGGGGATTAAGGGAACGTTATTTCAAATAAGACACAAAGGGCTTAATAAAGGAAAGAGAAACAAGGGAAAGTAGTTTTCTTGAAGGTAATAGAGACAGAGGATATTGGTTTCATTTAAGAAATTTTATTTATGACAAATGTCCTTAATGAAGGCAACAGAAATAAGGTATATCAGTTTCATTTAAGAAACAAAGTTCTCGAAGGAAGGAGAACCAGGGGTAAGCAGTTTCATTTCATACATAAATAACTAGCTTAATCAATAGGAACAGGGGAAAGCAGTTTCATTTAAGACAGAAAGTGCTTACTGGATGCAAGAGAGTCAGAGGAAAATAGTTATTTAAGACATGAATGGCTAACCGAAGCGAAGAGAAACAAGTTTAGGAGTTTCCTTTTAGACGCAAAGGACTTCCTGAAGGCAATGGAGACAGGGGAATGCAGTTTCATTTGAGACATAAAGATCTCACTGAAGGCTAGAAAAAATGCTGAAAGCAGTTTCATTTAAGACATCAGGGTTTCCTGAATGGAAGAGAAACAGTGGAAAGCAGTTTGATTTAAAACACTAAGGGCTTACTGAAAGCATGTGACACAGGGAATACCATTTTCATTTAAGTGACAAACAGCTTACGGAAGACAAGAAAAACAAGGGAAAGCAGTTTCACTGAAGACACAAATCCCAGATAAACAGGAGAAAACAGTTTTTATTAAGACACAAAGGGCTTACTGAAGGCAAGAGAAACAGGGGAAAACAGTTTCATTTAAGATATAATGGGAGTACAGAATGCACACAAAACCATGTGAAAACCGTTTCATTTAAGACACAAAGGTCTTCCTGAAGGCAATGGAGAATGGGGGTAGAAGTCATTACTAAATGTACGAGAAACATGCAAAGCGTTTTCATTTATGACACGAAAGGCTTGGTGAAGACAAGAAAAATAGTGTAAGGAGTTTAATTTAAGACACAAATGACTTATTGAAGGCAAAAGAAACACGGGGCAGCATTTTCATTTAAGACAGAAAGCGTTTACTGAATGCAAATGCAACAAGGGAAAGCAGTTCCATTTAAGACACAACGAGTTTACTGAAGACTCGAGAAGCAGTGAAAAGCTGTTTCATAAAAGGCACAAAGCCTTAGTGAAGGTTAGAGAACCTGGGGTAAGCAGTTCCATTTAAAAGGCTTACTGAAGGCAAGAAAAATGGGAAATCACTTTAATTTAAGACGCGTTTTAATAGGAGAAAGCAGTTTCATTTAACTCAGAAAGGGTTTAATAAATGAACGAGAAGCACGGGAAATCATTTTCATTTAAAACACAAAGGTCTTACAGTGTTAGCAGTTTCATTTAAGATGCAAAGGTCTTACTGAATGCATTAGAAACAGGGGGAGCAGTTTCTTTTACTGATAGAAGGTCTTCCGTAATGCAACAGAAACAGGATATAGCATTTTTACGACACGGAGTTCTTACTGAAGACAAGAGAAACCCAAGATAGCAGTTTCATTTGAGACAGAAAGTGCATACTAAATGCAAAGGCCACAAGGGAAAGCAGTTTCTTTTAAGACAGAAATGGTTTACTGAAGACAAGGAAATCTGAAATATTGTTTCATTTTAGAATATAATTGTTTACTTAAGGAAAGGAAAGCTGGAAATTTAATTTTATCTAAGACACAAATGGATTACTTAATCCAAGAGAGACAGTTGATAGCAGTTTCTTTTGAGATGGGCTTACAGACAGGAGTAACCAATTTCTTTTAAGTCACAAATGGCTTACTGATGGCATGTGAAACATGAGAAAGCAATATCATTTAACATTCGAAGGTGAAAGCAGTTTCATTTAAGACACGAAGGACTTACTGATGGCATAAGAATCAGGCGAAAGCAGTTTCATTTAAGACACAAATGGCTTACTAAAGACAAGGGAAACTAGTATTAGGTTGGTGCAAAAATAATGACGTAATAATGTCGTTTTTTGACGTTAAAAATACGTCAAAAAACGACATTATTACGTCTTTATTTTTGCACCAACCTAATATATATATATATATATATATATCCCTCTGTCCTTTTTTCATTTGAAAATGCTAATATTTTGAAAGTTATGGCACTACGTTATATGTATACATCCATATTCTTCAAAAATCCAAAATTCCAACGGTGAACTATTATCTATACAAATATAACGACGAAAATAATTGAAAGTGTTGAAATGTCTACATTGTGGCGGTGTTTACTTGATCTGACTGTGTATTATTTTGTCTTTTTTTTTTCCTTTCAGTGTCCTGAACAAATGCTTTCGATTTTGTATCCAGCCTGGAAAGAAAATCCCAATTGTCGATGGTGAGAAGAATCTGTTGATATTTCCCGGCGTAAATTTCAATCTCTCTCTCTCTCTCTCTTTCTTTCTCTCTCTCTCTCTCTCTCTCTCTCACGTGTTATTTAATTGGCATTGATTCTTTGTTCACTTGCAGCTTGGCACCCTACAAAGTGGGCAACGCTCTCAGTACAAAACGTGTTCGGAACACTCTTGTTACTTAGTAATTCAGTCGAATCACCGGCAACATCACGACGAAAATGGCCAAGAGTTTAAATGCCGTCGGCTTCTGCGCTTCCTAAACATTTGGCCGGAAGACAAAGGCAAAGACGCCCGAGGAAAAAAACGGCTAACAGTGATCTGAGAAAAAATTAATAATATTCGCTAAAGGATGCGACCAGCATGTCACACTACAGAAACAGGAAATCGCAAATTAAAAGGATTTCGCAAAGAATTTTTTTTTCTTTCTATACTGTTCACTTGAAATTTAAGATCATTTATAAAATCGGAATGAATTATTGAAAAGTGTCAAAAGAAAACACGAAGATTCACAGAAAAGTTCCAGGATTTTGAACTGTGTTTTGCAAACCAAATGTATCATATACTTTTGCCGCTACATTTCATGAACATTAGTCTGTGAATTAGTGTTCAAACAGAATGTAAAGTGGCTACTTCAAAGGATGCGTTGAAAACTATATGTTGGGGGTTAGCAATCGTTTTCAACTTCTGCACCGTCACTTGTATATGCAGCTATCCTCTTCTTTTTCTATAAATATTTCCATGCTATTTGTTCTGATCGGTTTTCCTCTTTGGCATCTAGACTTAACGGATTTAAGTGCAATACTAGACTGGCAGGTAGACCTCACCAATTCCCAGTTTAAATGGTAAATTCTATGCTAACAGTTTATTCTCCCGCACATTTGGCTTGTGAAAATCTCTTCCAACCTCTTGCTTTCCGGTCAACTTTAATTTTCAAAAAATTAATTGCAGTGTCAATCGTCATATTATGTCTTCTTAATGCCTTTACTTTTATTGTTCCCTCCCCTTAGTAATGGTTCTCATTTCTTATATTCTATCACACTACGTACTTCTTTTCGTCTTAGTAGATTTATTGCCTTGCTAGATGTGAAAGTATTTAAAAAAATGCCTGTTTGTCTTGACACGACCATTATATACAGATATATCTATAGATATATAACATGTATATACATAACAATAATAATAATAATAGCTGGCCACTAGTACTCGAATATACCCGACTATTAGTCCGGCTACCCAACCCTATTGCAGACTCTAGCTCAGGCACATTTACTCATTTCTTCAACACCCACAGAGCCAACCTGTGATTTATATTGCAACTATGCTGAGCAGACCTTAGTTACTGTTTCTGGGAGAGAGCATGTTATCTAGAATGATCAACAATTTGAACAATACCAGCACACTCAAGCCCTCCGTCACGACGACATGTGATTTCGTTCTAGCACAGCTATCCAAGGGTTCCGTCTACACAATTTCACTGACAAGGCATAGGTCAACCCGTGGTATGGTTTCCAGGTACTTTCCAAAGGTTGCCGCAGACTTGGATTGCCCCTTTTTCAGACCGATAACATCAGGAAGTTCTGGTGAGATTCGAACCCGCGTCTAATGGTCAGAAAGCAAGCGTTCTAACCACTCAGCCATAGATTATAGATAATATATTAATACATATATCTATTAGCGATCTACCACTTATCAGAAACTACTCGATACCCTATTCAATGCCGAGCTGTTTAAACATCTCAAGTCGAAGGGTCTTTTTTTCAGACAAACAAAACGGCTTTCGTTTCTCCTTGTCAACTGCTGATGTATTGATATTAAATTGCGGAACGACTCTATCAAAGTCTAGTTAAGAACGGAGAAACTCGGGCAATAGCTTTTTGGGTATCTCAAAAGCTTTCGACAGTATTTGGCATAGAGGACATCTTCACAAATTGAAAAGTTACGGTGTCTCCAGACATATTTTTAAATAATCCATTCTTGTCACACCGTAAAATTAAAGTTATCCAGAAGGTCCACTCTTCCAGATCTTTTCCTACTAATGCATTTGTCTCCCAAGGCTCTATTCTTGGTGATTCTTTGTTTTTAATTTTCCTTAATAACCTACATGATAGTATCAACTCTCAACTTGGTATCTATGCTGATAACACAACCATTTACTCCAGTCACAATAGTAAGTCTGATTGGTTCAATAGGGTTAAATTGATGTAAAATAAAACGACTTTCTGTTGTTAACAGAGGCAAAGAATGACTTGTTAATTTAACGCCTCCAAAACTAAACTGCTCTCTATCTGAAAGATCGCTTTCTTTCTGGTTTCCTTCAGCATGACGGATTCTGACCTCCAGGAGAGTGTCTCGTTGCGTCTTCTCTGGCTAACCTTTTCGACTGACATGAAGTGGAAAGACTATATTATATCCATTGCTAGATCAGCCACTAAAAAATCGGTTCACTGTATCGTGCTAGAAAATTTTTTGTCGCCAGAACCTTACATGTCTATAAGTATTCGCCCATGCTTACAATATTGCTGTCACATATAGTCCGGTGCTTATGCTATTTACCTTGAGCTCCTACAGTGTCACCAGACATTTTTTTTTTTTTTTAATAATCCATTCTTCCTTGTCAGATCGTAAAATCAAAGTTATCCTGAACGTCTTCTCTTCCCGGTCTTTTCCGACTAAAGCACTCAATTTCGGTAACTTTCTCAACGCCGTCACGTGGTTTCCCTTTTTTCTTTTCTACAATGGCACTTGTTCTGATCAGATGATGTCCTTGGTGTCTTGACTG
>OZ010585.1:53503590-53598590 GCA_963932145.1 Acanthosepion lycidas
TTATATATATATATATATATTTATATATATATATATTTATATATATATATATATATATATTTATATATATTTATATATATATATATATATATATTTATATATATATATATATTTATATATATATATATATATATTTATATATATATATATATATTCATATATATAAATATATATTCATATAGATATATATATATATATTCATATATATAAATATATATTCATATAGATATATATATAAATATATATTCATATAGATATATATTCATCTATATATATATATATACATATATACATTTTACATATATATAGAGAGAGAGCGAGAGATAGATAATATTAGTGGTCAATAAATAAACACACACATATATATATATAGAGAGAGAGAGAGAGCAAGAATATAATATAAAAGGCTCAATCACTAATATTCCATGGTTATAATTTATTACATTGGAATCGTAATCACGATCCAATTTAATAGACCTACAAATTCAAAAAGTAAATAATAAATTATAACCATGTAAGATTAGTCTTTGAGCCTTATATATATATATATATATATATATATATATATATATATATATATATATATATATCTGTGTGTGTGTATTTATATATAGGGGATCAAAAAGTTGACATCATTTTGTAGTCTAGTAAAAGCGAATTTTTGCTTAAATGATCTCAAATTTTAACAAAATGTGTAAAAACAAATTAGGTCGACTGTGCGGACTTCTCTCAATGTGAATCCTCCAAGAAGATAGATCGGGAATGCCAGTGATAATGACAATGTTGAAATACCGAGAACGTTCACCTGACTTGACAACTTGTGATTTTTTTTTCTATGGAGTTATGTGAACGGACATATCTATATCTCCCCTCTTCCTACATGCCTAGAGGTACTTAAGCAGAGAATCACTGCGGTGCAGAGAGATTGTTATGCAAGATATGCTACAGCGCATTTGGCAAGAGCTGGACTACCGACTTGACATGTGTCGTGTCATACGTAGTGCCGATATTGAACATTTCTGAAGTTTTCTGAAATCCGTTATAAACTCTACACCGGTTTGAATATCTTCTTCGATTTTGATGAATATATCTTTTATTGTATTATTAAGCCTATATGACCTTTTACTGTTTTATTAAGCCTATATGACCTTTTATTGTTTCATTAAGCCTATATGATCTTTTATTGTTTCATTAAGCCTATATGATCTTTTATTGTTTTATTAAGCCTATATGATCTTTTATTGTTTTATTATGTCTATATGATCTTTTATTGTTTTATTAAGCCTATATGACCTTTTATTGTTTTATTATGTCTATATGATCTTTTATTGTTTTATTATATCTATATGATCTTTTATTGTTTTATTAAGCCTATATGACCTTTTATTGTTTTATTAAGCCTATATGATCTTTTATTGTTTTATTAAGCCTATATGATCTTTTATTGTTTTATTATGCCTATATGATCTTTTATTGTTTTATTAAGCCTATATGACCTTTTATTGTTTTATTATGTCTATATGATCTTTTATTGTTTTATTAAGCCTATATGACCTTTTATTGTTTTATTAAGCCTATATGATCTTTTATTGTTTTATTAAGCCTATATGATCTTTTATTGTTTTATTATGTCTATATGATCTTTTATTGTTTTATTAAGCCTTTATGATCTTTTATTGTTTTATTAAGCCTATATGACCTTTTATTGTTTTATTAAGCCTATATGATCTTTTATTGTTTTATTATGTCTATATGATCTTTTATTGTTTTATTAAGCCTTTATGATCTTTTATTGTTTTATTAAGCCTATATGATCTTTTATTGTTTTATTAAGCCTATATGATCTTTTATTGTTTTATTAAGCCTATATGACCTTTTATTGTTTTATTAAGCCTATATGATCTTTTATTGTTTTATTAAGCCTATATGACCTTTTATTGTTTTATTAAGCCTATATGATCTTTTATTGTTTTATTAAGCCTATATGACCTTTTATTGTTTTATTAAGCCTATATGATCTTTTATTGTTTTATTAAGCCTATATGACCTTTTATTGTTTTATTAAGCCTATATGATCTTTTATTGTTTTATTAAGCCTATAGGATCTTTTATTGTTTTATTAAGCCTATATGACCTTTTATTGTTTTATTAAGCCTATATGATCTTTTATTGTTTTATTAAGCCTATATGACCTTTTATTGTTTTATTAAGCCTATATGATCTTTTATTGTTTTATTAAGCCTATATGATCTTTTATTGTTTTATTAAGCCTATATGATCTTTTATTGTTTTATTAAGCCTATATGACCTTTTATTGTTTTATTATGTCTATATGATCTTTTATTGTTTTATTAAGCCTATATGACCTTTTATTGTTTTATTAAGCCTATATGATCTTTTATTGTTTTATTAAGCCTATATGACCTTTTATTGTTTTATTAAGCCTATATGATCTTTTATTGTTTTATTAAGCCTATATGATCTTTTATTTTTTTATTAAGCCTATATGATCTTTTATTGTTTTATTAAGCCTATATGACCTTTTATTGTTTTATTAAGCCTATATGATCTTTTATTGTTTTATTAAGCCTATATGATCTTTTATTGTTTTATTATGCCTATATGATCTTTTATTGTTTTATTAAGCCTATATGATCTTTTATTTTTTTTATTAAGCCTATATGATCTTTTATTGTTTTATTAAGCCTATATGACCTTTTATTGTTTTATTAAGCCTATATGATATTTTATTGTTTTATTAAGCCTATAGGATCTTTTATTGTTTTATTAAGCCTATATGACCTTTTATTGTTTTATTAAGCCTATATGATCTTTTATTGTTTTATTAAGCCTATATGACCTTTTATTGTTTTATTAAGCCTATATGATCTTTTATTGTTTTATTAAGCCTATATGATCTTTTATTGTTTTATTAAGCCTATATGACCTTTTATTGTTTTATTATGTCTATATGATCTTTTATTGTTTTATTAAGCCTATATGACCTTTTATTGTTTTATTAAGCCTATATGATCTTTTATTGTTTTATTAAGCCTATATGATCTTTTATTGTTTTATTAAGCCTATATGATCTTTTATTGTTTTATTAAGCCTAAATGATCTTTTATTGTTTTATTATTCCTATATAATCTTTTATTGTTTCATTAAGCCTACATAATTTTTTATTGTTTTATTATGCATATATGATCCTTTATTGGTTCATTAAGCCGATATAATATTTTATTGTTTCATTAAACCTATATGATCTTTGATTGTTTCATTAAGCCTATATGATATATTATTGTTTTATTATGCCTATATGATCTTTTATTGTTTCATTATGCCTATACGATCTTTTATTGTTTCATTAAACGTATATGATCTTTTATTGTTTCATTAAGCGTATATGATCTTTTATTGTTATATTGTGTCTATATGATATTTTATTGTTTTATTATGCCTATATGGTTCTTTTTGTTTTATAATGCCTATATGATTTTTATTGTTTTATTATGCCTATATTATTTTTACTGTTTTATAATGCCTATATGATCATTTATTCTTTCATTAAGTTTATATGATCTTTTATTTTTTTATTATGCCTATATGATCTTTTTTGTTTTATTATGTCTATATGATTTTTATTGTTTTTTATTATGCCTATATGATCTATTGTGCCTATACGATATTTTATTGTTTCATTAAGCCGATATGATTTTTTATTGTTTCATTAAGCCTATATGATATATTATTTTTTTATTATGCCTATATGACCTTTTTATGTTTCATTAAGCCTATATGATCTTTATCGTTTTGTTAACCCCATATGATTTCTTTGCCCCGGACATGTAGTTACTGAGATATATACATTTTAAATGATGTGAATTTTGTGGTGTGACACCCTGTTTATATGACATAATTTTAGTTTTAATGTATGCTATATGAGATAAAGTTCTCAGTATCAGAGATAGATCCTATGGAAATATAAATATAAACGTGGACACTCATGTCAACACCTAGAGGCGACATTTCATTTCATGCTTAAACGCTAATCTTCAGGCCATGTGCGTTGTCTTTGGCTCGACTGATTATATGTTCATGTATTTTGTCTAGTAATGTCTATTCTATTATGGTAACCATCATTGGGTGAGTAGTAACGGTTATGTCTCAAATTATATTCGAGGCTATTGTGTAGAAATAATTGTGGGTCCAAAGGCAGTTAAGTGTAGCTAATTTATACTGCTGTTTATTGTTTTATTATTATTGCAATTATTTTTGCCTCTGTATGCATTGGTAGTTTGTTAAATTGTTTATTATTTACTTATTTTACTATTACTCTTTGTCTTTACAGTAAGCTTCACCTTTTACAAGGTTCGGGAGCCACTCGAAGTAGAGGGTTATATTAAAGTGTATTTTATACTGGCAGGAGGGTAAGATAACAGTTAAATCTAAACTTGAATAGGTTAAGATTGTAGTGATCGGGAAAACATCCTCCTAGGAGTCTGTACCACAGTGCAGTGGTTCGCGGAAGAAAATATTCGTGGAACTTCTTACGGAAGAAATATGTGTGGCATGGCGGTTCCAAGCCGTAAAGATGGAGCCAAGGAATGTACTTCGTCCGAACTCTTTCCATGGAAGTAGCGATAGAGCAGTGAGAGGCTTGACATCTCGTCTGTGAGAGAGCGGTTTCAGGGTGGAAAGTAATTTTAAATACATCATCAATCGCCATCTTATGTCTTCCTGAATCCTGATCTTTGTATTGTCTTTTCTTCTTACTAAAGGTTTTCTCATCTTCTTTCACTCTCAGTAACCCCTTGCATTTCAGTGGCTTTATCACCTTCCTTGGAGTGAAATGATTCAAAATATCCTCATAATCTGCACTGGCTTCCTGGCTATATCCATTCAGGTCTTAAACGATCAAGGATCTCTGTAGATATATTTATTTATTTTTAAATATATATATATATATATATATATATATATATGTCGGTTTCCTAGGAACTGATCTCCTTGAGTCGAGAGTATATATATACTCTCGACTCAAGCAGATCAGTTCCTAGGAAACCGACAGCCCGATAACAACACATGAGAATTGATTATAGTGATGAAGTTTTCGTGCAGGACCATCCACACTTTTTTAAGGGAGATCCTTGGTGCACTAAGTGCCACAAGGTCCCCAAACGACCCTCCGCAGGTTTTGAATTCAGAGTTGTCCTTCTCCTAGACCCAGTTGCCATCCAAGGCTATAGAGCCCAGACTGTCCTGCTATTTACCCATAGCTGGAGGAGAAGAAGAGGATTCACACCTTTCCCAAGGGTATTAGCACGTAAGTTAATATAATGGATTCGACTGGAATTCGAACTCGGCTCTCTGATTCCTCAATCCAACGGTTAACTCTAGACTTGAATAAATTAAGATTATAGCGATCGGTGAAATATTGTCTTGGAAGTCTGATCCACTGAGCAATGGTTCGCGGGAGAAACTGTTCAAATCAAACATCTTACGGGGGAATGATTGTGGTTTCCTACTATGTACGTGGCATTGCGGTTCCTAGCCGTGAAGATGGAGCCAAAAATATAGCTCGTCCGAGCACTTTCCATGGAAGAAGCGATAGAGCAGTGAGAGGCTCACCCATCCTAAATCAAGTTCAACGCGTATATGATCTTATTTTTAAAATGTTTATTGTTTAAAGGAGATGTATTTTTCGTGTTGGCGTTAGCAATTATCTTTTGAATACAGGAAGAAAAAAAACGAGCATTTTAAACACTGATGTTTCAAACACACAGACATTTTTAGAATTCTGGCGCTGTAAAATGTTTTGTATGCTCTGTGTTTCTATGTACATCCATTTACCATAGTGTACAACATCGCGTTCTTTGGGTCGCTGTGTTGATCTACTCTAATTAATCGTAAAAATGAATAGACAATAATCCTCGTCAATATTGTAAAAAGGTTCGTTCTATCGATTTCCTGTTTCCAAACTAAAAACTGTATTGCGCACAAGCGTAAAATTAATAAGGAAAACAAAAGAAAAAAAAATGGCGATAAATCACTGAAAATTAGGCGGTTCAGGCAACACTAGTTATAGCAGAGAGCACACTGAGCGAAATAGTAAAGATGAGGATATTCGTTCACATCTACACACTAAACATCGCCAAGAGGGCTTCGTTGCACATTGACTATAATATTTATTTTAACGCTTTCCAACTAATAATAATAATAATAATAATAATAATAATAATAATAATAATAATAATAAATCTAACGCCATTATTGTCATCTATAGCACATCAAGTTTCTGCTGTGTTCACTTTTCGTAACAATTTGGTGTCATAAATTTTGGCAGATGGTACTGTTTGCCAATATGCAAATTAGTTCTATGAAAATCTACGCTAAACTCGTTACACGAGTTTAGCGTGAAATCAGCATTGGTCGGCATTAATCGGTGTCTAGTGGACTCAGAAGGTTGGACTGTTGATCTATTCCTTGTCCTACCGACACTCTGGCAAGAATGGAACAGATAAACAAACACACAAACAATAATTAAAACCAATGGGGAAAGAAAGAAAGAAAGAAGACTAAAAAGTGAAATAAAAGAAAATGAAAGGTACAAATTAAAATCAAACAGTAAAAATAAAGGAAAAGTAAAAAAAAAAAAAATCAAAGAAATAAAAGAAAGGAGTGAAGGAAAAGACATAGTAAAATCGAAAGTAAGAAAAAAAGAAATAAAGAAATTAGGAAGAAAGGATGTCTTAAAACGACACGCAAAATATATCCGATGAGGACAAAAAAAAACAGAAGAAAAGTGAACGAGAAGACGACGTAAAAAACGAAACAGATACAAAGAACGCATGAGAAAAATTCATATGAAGTCATCGCAAAATGAAAAAGTATATTGTTCATATGATGGAGTAAATAGGAGCGAAAAGGAAAAAGAAATAAGAATGTGGAAATAAAGCTCTATTTTAGAAATAAATAATATATAAGAAAGAAATGAACAAAGAAAATTTAATGAACGAAGCTTATAGCGAAAAAGAGCGAAAAAGAGAAACAAAGAAGAAAGGACGGTAAAGAAGGAAAAACAAATTCTAATACAGAAAGAAAGAAAGAAAGAAAGAAAGAAAGAAAGAAAACCTAAAGGACGAAGCTAATAGCTGAAAAGAAATACAAAAAAGAAAAGAAGGAAAGAAAAATTCTAATAGAGAAAGAGAGAAAGAAAGAAACAGACAAACAAAAAAATCCCATACCGAAAGAAAGGAAAGTTAGGGAATGAATCTAATAAAGAAAGAAAGGAAAAGAAAGAAAGAAATAATTTCACTGCAGAAAGAAAGAAAGAAAGAAAAAAAAAGGAAAGTGAAATAAATAAGAAAAGATTCCAATGCAGAAAGTAAGAAATTAAAAAAGGAAAGTTAAAGAACAAAACTAATAAAGAAAGAAAGAAACAAAAAAAAGAAAGTGATGAAAAGAAAGAAAGAAAAATTCCAATACAGAAAGAGAGAAAAGAAGAAATAGATAAAGAAAGAAAGACAAAGAAAGAAAACATCACATGCCGAAAGGAAGGAAATTTAAAGAACGAAGCTAATAGAGAAAGAAAGAAAAAGAAAGAAAAATCCAATGAAGAAAGAAAGACATCTATGAAGAAATGAAAAAAGGAAAATTGAAAGAACAAAACCGATAGTGACAGAAAGAAACAAACGATAAGAAAGTAACAAAAAGAAAGAAAAATCCCGATGCCAAAAGAAAGAAAAAAAAGAAAGAATGAAAGAAAGACATCTTTGAAGAAATGACAAAAAAGGAAAAAAAATGTAAGAATGAAACCAATAATGATAAACGAAATAAAGAAAACGAGTTAAAAAAAAAAAAAAAAAAAAAAACAGATTAAAAAAAATGTAAGAAAGAAAAAAGAAAAATAAAGAGAAATAAAAATAAACAAAGAAAACGATATATCATTTAAAGGAATGAAAGAATGAATGAAGAAAGAAAAGAGTAGAGTAAAAAGGAAGGTTTGTTTAACCAAGCAAGCAAGTAAAAATGAATAAGAAAATCGAATGAAAGAATAAATGGAAAAAAAAGAAAGAAAAATATTGAAGAATAGGAACGAATGAGAGTGAAAGTTAAAAAGAAATCTTCTGTTGGCTGGAAAGAAAGAATTCAAAACGTCACGTTCAAGTGTTGAACGCTCAAAAACCAGAGAGCAAGGTCCAAAGTCATTTCAGAAAGCGGTGTAGCCATTATTTACATTTTGCGTTCGATTTACGACCTAAGTTGCCCCGATATGGAGTTTCCTCGACGCCATCAAATTTGTCTTCATTAGCAAAAATCCCAAAAGACATGCGAAGATTTCGCTTGGCAAATCTTAGTTTTTATTGCTTTTTTTTTTTTTGTCACTTTGTAACTCAATTTTTTTTTTATTCGCTTGCCAGAACCACCATTTTAACAATCACAGATTTTCTATTTAGTTGTCTACCGTGAGCACTTTTCGTCCCGTCAGGTCGTACATATCCGTGTATAAGTCGATTGCAATTATCGATTGGTTTTGGACTAATAAATCTTCACTTTATTATATAATTGTACATCAGTTAACGCATGTTTATACATGCACTCACGCACAGACACACACACATATATATATATATATATATATAAATATATATATATATATATATATATATATAAACAGGTTCTTTTTACTGTCATACCAATTCAAAACTGATTTAAATATAAGGATCATATTTCCCGTTTTATTGTTAAAATAGATACAAAAGTATCTTGTTTAAGAAAAAGAGGGGGTTTAAGGCGCCTGTTCGCCTGAAAATCTCCTCTTTTTTTCTTGAATGAGATACTTTTGTATCTATTTTAACAATAAAACGGGAAATATGAACCTTATATTAGGTTGGTGCAAAAATAATATCGTTTTCTCACATATGTTAATATGTGAGAAAACGACATTACTTTTGCACCAACCTAATATTTAAATCTATATATATTGCAAAGACCTTACCTGCTGAAAAGACCTTAACGAACATTGCCATGTCTAAAAATATAGAATTTTATAAAAATTTAAATATATATTTTTTTAAATTATTTCTGTACATCTTCTTCTATGTGGCGTATCTCTTCAGGACGTAGACGATCATGTCTCTCCACAATTTCCTCTCCTTTGTAGTTCTTTTGTCTTTTTGTTATTTTCTAAATCCGGTTCTGACATCCGTTTAGATAAGCTCACTAGTTATGCGTTATTTCTCTATTTTGGCTTCAATCTGTCCTGTGAGCATCACATTTTCCAAGCCCTCTTTCCTCATTATGTGCCCTGGAAATTTAAACTGTCTCATTCTGATTTATGTGTATCTTTTTTTTTTGTGTGTCCATTTTTTCTAAAACTACGTCGTTGCTCACCTTTTCGGTCCGTGGTATTCTCAGCATCCTTCTCTATAAACACATCTCTGTTGCTTGAATTCTCTTCATCATCAGTGAGGAGAATGTCTAGTATTCACTGCCATATAGGAGAATTGATATTGCATAACAGTTCATTACCCTTTTATTTGCTTCTGACAATATATTTTCTGTTTCTTAATCCTTTGCTTATTTTTTTGCAGGCATCTTTCGCTATCCCAGTGTACCTTCGGACTTCTGTATAACACTTTCCGTCCTCTGTTAAAACACTTTTTCACGGGTATTTCTAGTTATATTTAATGCTCTAAGTTCTAGTTTCAGGATTGTTCCACCGGAGGATTACAGATTTGCTGGCGAACTTCAATCGTTCGGACGCTTGATACTCAGTTAAAACAAGGTTAACTATAACGGGACATCACTAAAAATAAAAAAGGGGTAGATATCTGCAGACATGGAAGCTAAACGCAAAAAAATCTAACCGCGTATAGTAAATAAAGGTAGATGGTTACTCGAATCGATTCTGAAGAAGGCTGGTGGAAAAAGTGACCGAAACTTTATGAAAAATCAAAGCAAAGATGAGGTTACTAATCTGCCTCTAAACAATGCCAATAATAATTTATTCTTCAAGAAATCTGAAAATGAAAAAAAAAAGTCTTTCATTCTCTGTATTTTTCGGCATTCAAACGAAACAATAAAAAAAAAAAGAAGTTCATTATAGTCCCAAGCTTTCAATGAATTTAAAAACTGATGATTTTTTGTATCAGTTTTCAAACCTTTTCTTAGATATCTTTATTTTCTTTTAATTAATGAAAACAGGTAGGAATTAAATTAATAGGTTGTCTGACACCTGGGACACGTGACGCGGTTGTTTATAAATCTGATCAATTCTGCCTTGTGGATCTGTTTCTTCACATCCGCTTGGCGGCCAATACTGTTCATACAGTAAAATTTGGCACGTGCCAAGAAAAAAAAATTTTTTTTTCTAATTTGTAGGGATGTTATTCTAATAATTCGTTTCTTCTTTTATCAAAAATTAAATTCTTTAATTCACTATATGGGCATTTTTAATTTTTTTTAATTTTTTTTTTTAAATTTGTGTCACATTGGGTTTCATAATTCTTGTTTCTCTATTTCAGAAACTGCATGACAATAAAACGACCATCGTTAATCCTGCTATGAATGAATATCTATTTACTTCCTATTAACTACATTTTTTTTAAAGTTCAATACATTATAGCCGTGTTCATAGTTGATGTTATTGATTACTGTATTTTTCTTTTTTTATTATTAATAATGCTTCCTTTATTTTTATCCATTTTCTTTACATTTGGATGGAAGCATTATTATTTTTTTTTTTAAATGCCAAAACTCAATAACATCAACTACGTGTGGACCGTGTTTGGAAAATAAAACATTCCTATAACTCGAAAGACATGCGTAGAACAATCCATGCACTCGGTTAAAAGTAAATATAAAATCATCCTTGATAATGACTAAAGGTAAGCCGAAAGCGCTCGGAATTACGGAACATTCGGAAAATTTCGACATAATTTATGTACATAAAAGAGGAAATGTATAAGAACACAAGAAAAATCAATTAATGAATTTCGTATGAAAGAGGGATTGCTGCCCAAATACACAAATATATATATATATATATATATATATATATATATATATATATGTGTGTGTGTGTGTGTGCGTGTGTGTGTATGTGTGTGTGTGTATATATTATGAAATGGATTAAGTCCGATAATTATTTAATATATTTTCTGTTCATATGTTATTTTTAGAGATTTTACTTAAGCAAATGATCTGTTTTTTTTTAAATAAACAGTATTAATTACATTTACCGGACTGAATGTTCGAGAAAAAATATGCGTTCTCCGGAGAACACACACACACATACGCGCACACGCACACACACACACACACACACACACACACACACACACATATATATATATATATATATATATATATATATATATATATATATATATGGGTTTAATAAAAAATGTCAAGACAATTTCTATATAATACCTATATTTAGACTGAAGAATAACAAATACATTATTTCTTCTTGGTACCCCATGTACGGCGATGTACATCTAGTATCGTTCAACGAGCTTCTTTATCTTAAAAGACGCTTTTTGTTTACTCACTAAGCCAGGATTAAACCGCTTGCTTTTTTTGGGAATCCAACCCTCATAGAAATTACGCTATTCAAAGTCATCATGCATTATGGCTTGTGTAGATCCATCGCTGATTTCCGGGAAAGCATTTATTAATATAGCACAGTGTGTCTGATTGTGAATCGACTTTAATGATTTTACCAACCATTGCAATATTCAAGGTTTCAAATTAGTTTAACTATTTATTTACGCTATTAATATTTAGACTATTTCTGTCGTTATCACAATGTTTCAGCCATTGTGTCCTCCGGACTTCATCAGGTCTATATCAATCTGCTTAACCTACATGAAATTCTGAATTAAACATTTTATTTAATCTACGCGGTAGACTGTTCTGGTTCCACTGCCCATGTCTTAGGATATCTCATCTAATTATTATATTCAATACTGCTCAGTTATTGCTCACTCGAGTCCAAGTATACACTACCCAGGGATTGAAATCACAATTCACGAACAACTGCTTTAGTCGATTTCGTTTTAGTGAATTTGGAACCTTAAACCTAAGCTGCCTGCTGATTAGTGCTGGTGCTACTGATGTTAATGTTACCTGCCATGTTTTGACCGCTGCTCTTGTTGAACAATTGCTGTCATTTGTCTTTCTTTACTAGTGGCTCCCTTATTGTATTTATTGCTATGCTAGGACTACTAAAGAGGTTCTCATTGCCTAGCATATCCGCTGATACTTTCAGACGTCTAACCTCCAGTGCTTCCTGGGTAAGACGATAAGCTACATCCGCGTCCTGGGTAAGACGATAAACTACGTCCAACAGCTAGGCCTCTGATCAGGAGGTTTTGAGGAGCGTAGAACCACCTCTTAAATGCTGGTGTTCCCAGCTCTACTCTGATCCGGGGTGGTAGCACATGTTAGGGTCCCAGCTATGGGCAAACAGTTGACTCCACGACCTGACTCAAAACTCTATGAAAGTGGAAAAATAGATTTTAATACCAAAAATACTTTAAAAAAAATTAGTATAGGCAATAAATATTTGAAAAAAATATTAACAGAAATAAAATATTTTCAGCATTAAATAACCCATTGAGGTTATGTTATAGTCCAGGTTAGGACCAAGGAAGAACACCACGAACACAAGAGTAGAAATAACGAATGTATATTACACGAAATAATAATACAAGGTGTGGAAGGTGTTAGTATGATTGTCAGTCTGGTTTGGAGTGGACTACTATCGTCTTGACTCAATTCGACCCTCTCTCTTGAGAGGCGTAGTAAACATAGTGTTCGGAAGAGTTCATTCTGTATTTATAGGTAAGGACCCCTGACAGGTAAATATTCTACAAAACAAAATAAACTATACATTTTTTTTTAAATATTACCAGCTATACATTTTTGAAAAAAAAGGAAATTTTGTCGGCATTAAATAACCCATTGTGGTTGATATGCCGTAAAACAAAAAAAAAACAAACTAAACCTAACCTCTAGTGTTCTTCTGTATGCAGTATTTTTACTTCGTTCCACAGGGGTTGGTGATTACCTCTTTCTCTGCATATATGATCAACCATACCTGATTTATTTGCCTCACCTTCACTGCGGTTTTTCGATGTTCACTCCAGTCTTATTTTAGGGGTGGGGGCTTGTTTTACCTTTACTTTCTGGAACATAACTACAAGAAATCGAATACACATCATTCTTGGTCATTTTCTGGCTGATCATTTGTTTGCCAACCACGGTACGTGGAAGTTGTAAAGAGCCTTGATCGCCCACGTCATGAAGAGATACGACAAGCAGAAGAAGAAATATATGTTGCTAAAATATGGGTTGATAATGAAAGCGTTAACAGTGCAGTAATATTTAAGATGGCAACAACATTATTATTCGCAACAGAATCTGTTGTATTACAAGCGATCCTTTTTTTTGCTCTGCATGTTATTTTATTTGTTCATTACTCGAAGAAACGAAACAAAACGATACCTGTACGCATGCCCGAACGCGCGAAAAGGTCACGTGTCAAAGCGTTTCTTTGGTTAGAAAACTTGTTACATTCACAACGTCCATGATTTTCATCGTGTGTCAGAGGCAGCGTCGAAATTGATAGACAGGTATAAGTTTTGATAAGGTAGTCAAAACACAGTAGGACATGGCAAACGACTCGATTAACTAAGACAGTGGACACCTGTGTAATAGGCATCATTTAAGAAGAAACAGTTTTGATTAGCCAGAAATACAAGAATCTTGTAACTTCCCCAATATCCACCATGTTGCTGTTTGTGACGAACACCGCCATCATCGTTGTTGTTTTCTTCTTATTGTTATTCGTTTCTTCTATATGCTGTGTCCCTTCAAGAAGCGGATGATCATCTCTCTCCACAACTTCCTACACTTCGTAGCTTTTTTTTAAGGTTTGTCTTTTCGTCCTGCACCTAATCCCTGTTCCATCAACCATTTACACAAGTTCGTTAGGTTGGTTAACTCACTGCTTTCTTCTGTATCCTATGCCTTCATGAGTATATCCGGGGTGTCAAAATCTCCAAGCACTCTTTCCTCGTTATGTGACCTAAATATTTCAACTCTCTTTCTGATTCAATGAAGAAGTGTTCTGTTTTTCTGTGATTTTCTTTAAAACTTGCTCATTACTCACAGTTTCAGTCCATAGTATTCGCAAGCTTAGTGATTTTATAAAGACATTTGTACAAAGAGTATGCTAATGAAAGTTTTATTGTCGCTTATAGTATAATAATCAACAGATAACTTAATAAGGAACACCTGACGATCTGCAGAATCTATTTAGTTGGTTGGGTGTTTTTTGTTTTTTTGTTTTTTTTTAACGGTGTGTTGACAATTATGGGTTATTTAATGACGGAATCTATTTTGTACGTCTTTTTCTCTTGGAGGATACAATGGTTTTATTGATACAAGACTTACTATTTAACCCATAGCTACTGGGATAAGAGGTGGATTCAAACCTTCCTCAAGGGCATTTGCATGTAACCAGAAATTTTTTCTCATCAGAATCCATCTTGCACATTTACAAATCTACCATTCGTCTGTCCATGGAATACTGAGACCATATCTGGTGTGGTGCAACTGATATTCATCTCGTGGTTCTTGACAAAATCCAAAGAAGGATCTGTTATCTAATCGATCCTGACTTGGTATCTCGGCTTCAGTCACTCTCTTACCAACGTAACATGTCTTCCCTCTGCCTTTTCTAGATATATTTTCATAACAAATGCCCCGACGAGATTTTTCTGGGGGCTCATGATGCTCCGAATACATGAATTTAACCGTGCTACTAGATTGCCATCTAGGTCCCGCGCTTTTACTATTGTAATGCAATCGCCACTTCTCCAACAGTTTCTCTTCTCGCACTTCTCACATGTGGAAGTTCTTTTCGTTTACTTGCTTTCTAGATAAATACACATTTCAAAAATTTAAATGCAACACCAATCGCCAACTCTTCTTTTGTCCTGTCCTCAATTCACCCTTTTCTCAGCCTTCTCTTTCACATTCACTCCCTGTAGCTCCTACGCACTAGTGGCATTTCCGCGTCGCTTAAAACGAAATGATTTTTTTTTTAAATTGAATATAACGAACCCAACTAGAATTAGAACACGGCTCTTCGATTAACGATTCGGACGAGCTTTATTACTTAATGCCACCGACTACATGAATGTAAGCCTGTAGGTTCCATTCGGCTGCTGCTGAAATCGCTAAATGCAACCATCACTTCTACTCCAACATTTTCTTTTCTTGTACTTCCCACCTGTGGAACACCCTTTCGTTTCCTTGCTTCCCTGATAACTAAAATCTTCAAAAATTAAAATACACTGTCTATCGCCATCTTCTTGAATCACGTTCATCTTTTTTCCTTTTCTCAATTCTCCCTATACTCAGTGTTTTATTTCACTCTCACTTGCTGCAATCCACTGCGTACTAATAGCTTTTCCGCGTTGCTTGGAGTGAAATGATTTTTCTTTTAAATGAATATATTGAACCCAAATGGAATTAGAACTCGACACTACGATTAAGGATTCCGAGCTATTAACCACTACAACATTAGTTTCTTAACTCTAGTGATTTGTACGTTTTTCAACGAGAATGTACTTGGCCGAAACGTTGTGTCTATTATAGCATTTGTAAGAATCAGGATTTGAACAATATCAGATATAAAATGTATGCATAAGGTTTTGATTGATTTTCTTACTCGTTTGGACGCTAGCAAAAGCACTAATTAACCTCTATGTTGAGATATACTCCTTTTATAAAATTTATAATTACTTACTAAAGAATTATAAATAAATGAAATGAGTAATTGACAATTAAATTTTATTTTTATATTAGAAAACATGTAAATTTCAAATAAATGATATTGTGTTATGGCGATTTTATAAACATAGCTTAGATGTGTCACAAGACCGCATGTATGGGGTATCCAGTGGGGGATCGAACTCACTACTCAGTCATAACTTTTCTAGCGAGACAAGGTTTAAATTGTGAATTTCAAAGCGTAGCTTAGATGAGGCACAAGGCCGAAAGTATAGGGCACTCAGTGAGAAGCGAACTCACTAATCAGTCGTAATTATTCTAGAGAGACCAACTTGTGAATCATTACACCACATTGAGATGTCCTATTCATGGGTGTCATTATCATACGTAACAATGGCCGAAGTTCATTTTTTCATGCTTTCAATGTTCACATGGTTTTCCTTTCAGCTTTTATAGCAAATAAACGAGTAAGCATTCAAAGGATCATTATTATCGGGGTGAGCCCAAGCGCAAGCATAACTCTTATATTATTACGTTGAACATTTGACTGGAAATTACTGTAGTCTTTTTATTCTAGACCATATTAATGGTATAATACTACTAAAAAAAATCGCTACGAATTTTCTTACGGCCATATCATGTTGAAACAACGGTTCTCGTAAGATCATCGAGGTTAAACAAGTTTGAATCTGGTCAGAACCTAGATGGGTAACCTCTTGGGAATGCCAGACAAAGTTTGGATGTTCGGATGGTGTAATAGATAACGGCTCGGAATTAGATCTCGTCTTTCCGATTTCCAGTATCTGTGGGGTTCGTTATATTCACTTACGTGCAAATATTCCCTGGGAATAGATATGAATCCATCTCTTCTCCCCCCAATATATGGGTTAATTAGTAGGACTTGTATCAGTAAATCATTATTGTCTCAAGAAAATTCTTACAATCTGTTGTGGATTCCGGGATGAAATCCGGTACCAATAAATAACAAACGCCAAGAAGGAATATAAGTAAATAAATGTATTAATGTAATAATACAAACTGGTAATGCAGGTTAGTAGTTCCAGGAATTCGGGTTAGTAGCAAAACATATATATACAGTCTTTGATATCGACGTATCACTGTATGACTTCTTACTGAGTCTACGTGCTTGCTCGCTATGACTCTTGCACGTTACGTTCGCTCTGGTTCGTCGCTCGTTCGTCCTTCTTTCTCGTTCTACCCGTTCGCTACCCGCGTATTCACTAGCAGTAGTATATGTATACCCTGGGTGAGTCCATTTGTGTAAAAAAAAGTGAGAACCCCTCAACACAATCTAAAAGTATTTTCCGGCTTTGGGTAATAAATCTTTAAAAAAAAAACATTGAATCGCTATGAATTTGCCTTTGGAATCGGAAAAAAAAATGAGTGTAATGTCTAGCCCCACCGAGAGATACATTTGCTTTAATTAAATTTTCGATGTTCTAGGCGAGTAGACGTTAATTCCACTGATTGTAAGAAAAAGGTTTGTCTACTCAAACATATGTACCCACTAAAATAACGTTTATAGTGATCAGTACACATCGCAGTATGTGTTTCTAGTTTGCGTATACGCAGTCGTACATTCAGATCAAATTTATAAACTATCCACAGTTCATAATTTAATTGAGCAAAAAACATTGTGAACTATTAACATTTCGACTGTTGTACCACCCGGCCTTCATCAAGTGCTCGTCGATTCGGATAACATTCAGATTTAGAATTGAATACTTTATTAAATCAACGGAGGAAAGTGGTTTTCGTCCCAACGCCCATGTCAAAGGAAATAGTAATTATTTAGCATTGCTCAGTTATTGTTCACTGCATTTCCGCTGAGTGCAAGTAAGTCGGAGGGTACATCAGCCAAAACTTTTTTATAATAACAATAAAATGAGGACTATAGTTCGTATGTAAATAATCAACCCTATAATAATTGTCAATGGGCATTAATTTATATAGTTCCTATGTACAGGGTGCGATGGGTAAATTGTCGCCATTTTATACTTTTAATTTCGCGCATGCGTACTGCTTGTTTTTGGTTTTGTCGATTGCACAGTATAGTAAGGTCAGTTGGAGACCATCTATGAAAAAAAGAGCACCATACTACAATTCACCCCGCCAGAAATTTGAAAAAGGCATTACGTACTACTTGGCATTCGCGCTGGAAACTCCAATATGGACATTTCAGTCTTTGGGTGTGAATTTGAGGACATTGCAGAGAATTCGGAAAGAATTTGATGATATTTGCAGTCAACGTCATGGTGTTTGGAGTAACACTAGCGATGGCGACGTTATGCCGCCATTCATCATCCCACAGGGGCTCAGGAAACACGGAGGCCTACATCAAGTGACTTGTGGAGGTAGTGCTGTCTTGGATCAAGAGAGTGGCTGCTGAAAGACCCTATTTCTAGCAACAGGACTATGCTACACAAACATGAGAACCTAGGCATGGCTGTCAGACAATTTCTGAAACCACATTACCCGTTACATTTGGTCATCTAGCACCCAAACTTCAACCCTCTTGATTATTATGTGAGGGGTGAACGAGAGATCAACAAAATTCCTTGTAAGACCAAAGATGAACTAAAGGCAAGGATTATGACAGCATTCACCAAATTATACAAGCAGACCGTTCAGAAGAGGTGCAGGAGTTTCCGAAGTCGTCTTGAAGCCAATGGAAATTTTATTGAATAAATTTACTCCTTAGCATTTCAAGATATTTTGGGGTAATTTTGGTCCTTATATCTGTTAAAATCAGATGCCGTGTAATTTTCATTTTTTGATAATTTAGACAACAATTTATCCAACGCACCCTGACTTTGTTTCATATTTCCTACCCCATCTCCAGTGGGAAGTGAGGTTAATTAGTTTGTAAACTGAGTGAATATTTAGTCGTTTTAATAATCTATACAAATAAAATATTTATTTGCATTTAAACAAAATTACTTCCCGAGCAAAATAAACCGTATAATGAATCATTTCCTTTAGTCCTACCTTTCATATATAGCTGTCATATTTGTTCAAGCCTTTCATGTGAGGCATTCAGATACCTGAGCTTATCAAGGGATCCTCTTGTTTCAACGTGGTCTTGAAATAGGCATTTTCTTCGCCGTCTTTATCGTTCTGTTAGTAATATTTTTCTTTCGTGAGATATTTCCATTTCACTGTTATATTAAACACGTAACATTTTTAGCATGAAAAGATATTGAGCAAAATGTGATATATTTAATACTTGTAGTAATTAACGAAACATCGACACTACTGAACGTTTAAAAAATATGAAAAAATGTATTAATTAAACAGTTAATTGGACCCTATTTAAGTTGGGAATTATTTATGTCCGCTTTATTGAACTTCGATACAGGCTTTCAAGACTTTTGTTTCATTGCAACATATATTAAAGCTTTCTAATGGTTGCCACCATTTTTAACGACACAAGTGCATGCGTGTAAATAATAATAATAATTACTGATCAGAGAAATACAGACTAAAACCTCGTAAGGTTTAGACAATATCATATGAATTTGATCCGAATGTTCACTATCTTAAATCACTTGGTAAAATGTAGCATAAAATTAAACAGACAGATCTTGTCAATTGAACGCAATAAAACATGTCAGAATACATACGTACATATATATATATATATATATATATATATATATATATATATATATATATATATATATATATATATATATATATATATATCGAATTACAAAAGAAGATCCGATCCTTGCAAGAGACGCATTTTCTTTACGAAGATTACGAGAATGCACAAGACTGGAGGCGTAATAAAATAATAATAATGTCTAATAAATAAAAAAATGCCGCGTCTATTTCAAATACGAAGTATCCACTATAGCTACATTTTAAGATAGATAGATAGATAGATAGATAGATATGAAAAGACTGAGATAGATAAATATGAACAAACATAGATAGATAGATAGATAGATAGATAGATAGATAGATAGGCATTTATATTGGTCCGAGGATTGTGTTACCACATGAATATAGCGGATTTTTGAATTATTGCATTAATAACATTATCAACAAAATTTATTATATTTAAGTTCAGTCGACGTTCGTATTGGGCCCTGAGACTATTTTTATTCTTATTTTAAGATTTGTTCTGACATTTTACAATAGCACAATGTGACACTGATGGTGTTCTCTGTCCTTTTCCTAACTTTACTCGACACAATAACTGATTTTTTTTTTGCTTGAATATTGTCCCTTTTAACAAAACATCTCATTTACGCTCCATTGATTTATGCCAGACACCTTAATACTGCATTTAATCTACTAATTCATTCATGTAGACTGGGAGAACGATGAAGAATCATAACTTTTGTCTTCTAACATTATGTACTGTGATATAACATATTTACAAAACCAAATAAAATATATGTAAGTAACTGAAACTCCCACAATCCTAATGGTAGCACAAATAACAGGTAACTAGATGAAATTTAAAAATATATAAATAAAATAATCACGCAATCACTCACGAAATCATTCTCTCTTCCAGACGAAATAACATTAATAATATATATATATATATATATATATATATATATATATATATATATATATATATATATACATATATATATATATATATATATATATATATATATATATATACTGTTGTGGTAGATATGTCCTTTTGCATTGATCTCCTCCTGTTACGCCATGAATGGCATTTCCGTACTGAGTAAAGTATTCCTAAGCAAGCCTTGCCCACCCGGTCGTGATAGGTGATATCGTCTGCCCGTGGGTGGGCAAGATCTTTTTTTTTTTTTCAGAGTGTCCGTCGAAAATGCTCCCATAGTCACCTGGCTAACACGTCATGATATAACACCTTCAACTCTGAGTAATGATACAATAGTCAGCATAAGAGTGGATAAAAAAAAAATGTTTGAGAAAGAAAACAAAAAAGAAAGAAAAATTGGAAAAGAGGAAGGAAAAAGAGAGAGAAAAAGAAGAAAAATTGAACGGAAGTGAATACGTTTTTTGTTCTTCTTTTGTTTTGTTTTGTTGTTTTTGTTTTTTTGGCAGGAAAAATATTAAATAACGATTTGCACGAAAAAAATTTTAAGAATGGCTGATGATTTAAGAATTCTTCTGTCAAAATTTTCTTGTTTTTATTTTTTTTTTTAAGTTTTTTTATATTTTGTTACCAGTCTATTCAGAACTCTTTAAATCAACCGAAAATATAACCTTAATTTCCTAATACGAAGTGGAGAGTATCAATAAATGGCGGGGTCGGAGAATCAGTTAAAAAGTCAAATGTTTAGAATTTAATTAAATATACTTATTTTTTCTAAACCACGACTGTAACAATATTTTTAAAAACAATCCGTAAGTTCGATGCTAACAGTTACTTCTCTAGCATTTCCCGCTTCTTGTTTTCCAGACAACTTTGATCTTCGAAAATTTGAATGCAATGAAAATCTTCATCTTCTGTCTTCTCCTTGTTCTTTTATTGTTCTCTTTTCTTAAGAATGCTTTTTTTTTCTCATATTCTCTCAATAACACTTGTGATTTCGTGTCGTTATCGCCTTTCTTGGCGTAAAAAAAAATTTCTCGTAGAATTGAATTGACATATCATAAACGAATGCATATTCAGGAAAACTACATGCAAAAAAAAACAAAAAACAAAAAAAAAACAGAGCCAATTGTGATAATTACTGTTTCTTTTTTAAGCTTTTGGGAAAAATGTTGCAAATTAAAAAACGTCGTGATGCTTACAAGCTCACGGATATCGGAAGATTTTCTTGAAAAAAAAAAAAGCAAAGAAAATAAAAACTTCACCTAAAATTCAATGAGGCACATAAGAAAAATCGTTAAATTTTAAAATCCATCATGGAAATACAAAATGAATATTGAGCTCATTTTATTAGTATTTTTTTAACAAGATTAGCATTTTTACCATTGACAAGGCGCCTTGAGTATTTATGAAGTTTAACGTAGTCTTTTAAATAGTCAAAAATACGTGGCACTCTATAAAGTTCGATTTAGCTACAGTGTAATGCGGATATAAGAAACCCGGATATAAGAGAGATTTTCTCTGGTCCTAAATTAGAACCTGTGTTAATGTATATAAATTAGACCAAACCTTGATATAAGAGAAAGCCGGATATAAGAGACTTCTTCTCCGGTCCCGACAACTCTCTTATATCCGGGTTACACTGTACAAGGTATATAAGCCAAGACTAAAATCCGAACCGCTTCCGGTTTACGGCCATATCACGCTGAAACACCGCTTCATGTATGATCACCGAAGTTAAGCAACGTCGATTCTGGTAAGTACCTAGATGGTTGCTCGCTTGGAAATACCAGGCGAAGTAAGCTTGGATGTGGTGTAAACGATAACGGCTCAGAAGTGGGAATCAGATAACCAAGTTCAAATTTCCCTCAGGTTTGTTACATTCAACTTGGTAAATATATGAATCAACCTCTTCCCCACCCCCTGTTATGTGTTACTTACTAGGAATTCTATCAGTAAATCTTTTATGATCTCAAAAAAAAATATTCTTAAAATCTAAAAATATTTTCTCAGTTTATATAACATGCAAAAGGTGATGAGTTGTCAGATTTTTATGCTTTTATTAGCTATTGATAGGGAGTTTATTTCTGATTGTGTTAGATGTTTTAAAAAAATTCAAGAATTTGTTGAAATTAGTATAAAGGAATTTAACATCTAAACTAGTCCAGAGTTTATTCCACATAATTTTAGGGACCAAGTTTCCTGAATTCTTAATAAATGATGAGCTGAGTGTCCTAAAGATAGGAGTTAAAATTTATGTTATGGCTTTTGCCATTTTTGGATTGTGCTATCAATAACAGAAATAATGGGGCACATCTGAAGGCCTTCTTTGTTGGTTTTAGGCAGACCATAAAGTCTGAGTATTCTAGGGTGGTAATATTTGAGAATAGAAGACTGAACCCTTCTGACAAATCCAACAAATCAAAATATATAATTCTATCTACAAACTCCATCACAACTAAATTTGAAAAGAATTTATCTAATCTTATGTCCATACTTTTATTAGGTTTTCACGTTTGTCTTTAACTATATTTTTTTCAAATTATTAATTACTATATATATAGTAATTCTTGGTGAAAGTGGCCGATATTTTTAACTACAGAAAACAATCTTCCCCCTACACTTTATAACTAGTGGTATCTTATGTTAATGATAGTTTACTTAAAAGAACGATAGAAATCTCTCTCTCCCCACTTTATGTTCAATAGAAGATATAGGTAGCTAAATAAAAAGTTTAAAATAAATTTTTAATAAAAATGAAAACTCTTTCATGAATCTTTAATTTAAAATATATATTTTTTTAATTCCAAGCTAAAAATTTAAATTTAAATGCCCAATAAGCAAAATAATTTGGTATATTTCAAACAGAATTTAAATTCATTGGAAACTTTTTTCTACTTATCAGTAAAATTGATGAACTGCAGAAGGTGAACCTCTGGTTTAAAGGGTAGAATTAGTAATGGGTAATCCGTTCACTACCTTGACACTTCACTAACTTTGGCCTAAGGGATGTTCCCCTCACTTATTGCAACGAAGGTGTAATGATCCGTAAGAAAAAAAAATAGAAATCCTATTCTATCTTCATTCCTAAAGACAAGCTATGAATCTCATAAAAAGCTAAGTGAGACTCAGCGGCGATCGAACATTGAACATTATTATGATTCGTCTACGAAATTAGTATTCTAACAACTATTTCATGGCAGGTCATTAATTTCATGTAGGGATTTCCATCCTCATTGGGTACCTCACTGCTGGACGTCTTATATCAGTCTAAGCACGCCCAAGAGAAAATGACGTAAACTTTGCCTCGAATTCTACTGAATGAACTTCTCGAAAACACAATGAAAATACTTGGATATAGATATGTATAGAGGAAGTTCCTCTTATACCGAAGCAGAATGATCAACATACGATGCACGTCTATGGAGATGTGCAGTGCAAAAACACCCGTACACGCTCATTTAGTAATAAAAGTTCCAATTTTAAAGAAAAGGGGAAAAAAGCCTAACCATTTCGCGAAACACCATGTGTGGTCCATTTTAGGGTTGGGTAGAGATGATGTAACCAGCTGCTTTCAATAGAGAAATCTTTCGGGTTGACATACGAATTGTTATGCCTCTTTTACATCTTTGTTTCGAACTGTCCTAGTTCTTGTTCTCTTTTTTTTCCCCTTCCTCTCCTTTTTTTTTTTACTCTTATTTGGGCGTGAAATCTATTCTCTTTTTTTTTGTTTCTTCTTTTACGACGTCGCGTATTCCCTTCTTGAATCTCCTTTCTGTTTGGAAATTTCTATTTTTTCTTCTTCTTCCTCTTCATCATCATCATCTTCTTCTTCTTTTCCTGTTCATATTTCTTCTCCTTTGTATTATTTCTAGTGGAGGGAGGGTCAGTTTACTCTCTTCTATTTTTATCACAAGCTTCTTTACTCCATCTTCACCTTTTCATCACTCTTCTTCTTCTCCTTTCTACTTTCCCGTCTTTGATTAAATTCTTGCCACAATGGGTAACTATGTCCTCTTTTTCGTTGTATTCTAAGTTCTTTTTTGCTCATACCTGTTTTAAATCTTCGTCTTTTCTTATTCTTCATTCTTCATCGTTCTTCATATTTTCATCACTTTTCTACATGTTTTTCTTGTTCTTTTTCAGCTCTTCTTTTTTAAAACTCTTCTTCTTTTTCATCACTGCTTTTTCTTCTTCTTCATCATTTTTCTTTTTCTTTGTCACAGTTTTTTTTATTCTCCTTCATCAGCACCTTTTTCTCCACTCTTTTTCATCTTTTGCGTCAGTCTTCTAATTCTTTTTATTCTTCACCATTATTCTATTTTCTTTATTCTCCTTCACTCTTCTTTTTCTTCTTTTCCATCCTTTTTTCTTATTCTTAATCATTCTTCTTCTTTCTCATCAGTCTTCTACTTGTCTTTCTTGTTCTACTTTTTCAGCGCTCTTTTTTCAACTTTCTTCTTCTTCTTCGTCATCTTCTTACCACTCTTTTTCTTCTTCCGTATCACTCTTATTTATCATTGCTCTTTGTCTTCTTCCTACTCTCTTAAATCCCCCTCTCTAAAGCTTTCTTTCCTTAACACACTTCTTCTTCATGATTTTTTCTTCACTCATCCTCACTATTCTTCTTTTCTATCACTCTTCTTTTTTCAACCGTCATTCTTTTAACTGTTTCTTCTTCTTACTCTTCTTTTTCAGCAACCTTTTTTTTTCAAGAGTCTTCTTCTTCTTCTTCTTCTTCTTCTTCTTCTTCTTATTATTATTATTATTATTATTATTATTATTACCTTTCTTCCTCACTATTTATTTCCTCAGTGCTTTTTTTCTATTAATTTTAAAACTTTTGAATTTGAATAAGAATGAACGTATTACGTTTGAATGCACCATACAAGAAATGATGAGGAAGTTACATACCGAACAAGAAACATTACGTGTTTTCCTCTTTCTTTTTCTTCAAAAGGTGTTTGGAAATAAAATAACTGAGGAAGAAAATATAATGGATGGCGAGTTAACCTCTGTTTTAGGGTTGATAACAGAACACGAACAGATTTTTTTTTTTACTTCCGATTCAAGAACACAGACATGAAGGATAGAAAAAGAAAAATGGCGTCGACTCGAATATTTGAGTGCGTGTTTTCAATTTCTTTATTTTTTTGCATTTCTATTTAAGTTATTGAACTTTTTCTGTTTATTTTTATTCTTGGCTTTTCATGGTATTAACTTGATATTTAGTCGCTTTATTGAGTTTTTCCTTCTGTCACCTTTTCAGATTCCTTCTGGTTTTCTTTTCGCCTCTCCTTATTCTATGCGATACGATTGTTCGTTTCTTTCATTTAGTTTTATTCAAATTAATTGTAATTGATTCATTTTCTTTCTTGTTTCGTCATTTTTTTCTAGATCTTTTATTTTCTTTATTTTCTTAGGTTTACTATTTTTATTTCTTCTCCATCTTTTTTTTTCTTTTATGGATTTTGAACTCTTCATTTGGCTGGTTTATTTGGTTGGTTGGTTGGTAGGTTGGTTCTCTCTTTCTTCCTCTCTTTCTTTTTTCTTTCTTTCTTTCTTCCTCTCTTTCTTTTTTATTTCTTTCTTTCTTTCTTTCTTTCTCTCTTTTATATTTCTTTCTTTCTTTCTCTCTTTCTTTTTTCTTTATTTCTTTCTCTCTTTCTTTTTTATTTCTTTCTTTTGTTATACATTCTTTTTTGTTCTTTTCGTTCGTTCTATCCCAGACCATAATTTCTGTCGTTTTCTTTACATTTCTGTTTCCTTCTCAGACACTGATTTTTTTTTTCCATTTTTCATTCTTTCTATTTTTCTTATTTCTTGTTTGCTTTCCTCTTCTATCATATTCTTTCCTTATCGTCCTTATCTTCTTACTTATCGTTTTTTTTTTCTACTTCTTTTACGTTCCTTCTTTCGTTTCTCTTTCTTCCTTTACTTTTTTATTCTCTTCTTGATTTCTTTCTTTCTTTCTTTCTTTCTTATCAAAATAGTTTTTCTTTGTTCTTTTCAGTTCGTTCTATCTCTCTTTTTCTTTTTCTTTTTGTTTCCTTCTCATACATTTTGATTTTATTTCTATTTTTCTTGTTTTCTTTCCTATTTTAATTTCTCTTTTTCGTTATTTTCTTCTACCCACTTCTCCATTTTATCTTCATTTTGACGTCCCTTCTTCGTTCTTTCATCACTCTTCCTTTCTTTAACTTTTTTTTATTCTTTCCTCGACATCTTTCTTCCTTCCTTTCTTTCCTTTACTTACAATCATTTTCATAAATTCTTTGTTTATCACTGCTGCACTTTTTCTTTTCTTCCGATTATTTAAATGAATCATTTATTTATTTATTTTACCCGCTGTTCATATCCTTAAAAGAACAACAACAGATAACGGTTCTAACCTCAAAGTTCGTCGCATGCATTTAAAATGAGTTAATTTAGGGCAGGTGTTGACAAGACTTTTGTAATTCCTTCCAAGCCAAAAGACCGCGAATATGCATGAAAGGGAAAACAAATTAGCCTCTGACAAATGCAGAAAAACTTCTTCATGTTCAAGAAATCGTTCGTAGTAAACGGCTAATAAAATGCTATGTAATAAAAAAAAATTCCTCCGGCAAGATGCAGTCATGTGATCATATCGACCCAACAAAAAATATATCATTTTTTAATAATTTAGAGACGGATACCTCGACTTCCGCATCTTCTGATATTAACAGTAATAACAAAACGTTCTAAATTATATATTCAATCAAATTTTCTTGAAGGTTACCGTCATAGTCTACCCGTTTAATCTTCTTTATTACACTTGCCTGAATAAGGATGGGCTTCATCAGGCTGTCTTGCTCTAGACACAACATGTGCTTCTACGGTTGCAATACATCTGGTCTTCCTATATTTCTAATGGGTTTCGGGACTTGTTATCGTGAGCGTAAGCAATTTTTATTATATTTTTCAAGTTTGTGTATAAACTGTCGCATATACAAATCAAACTTACGACGAAACAGTCCGAAGTTCTTTCCAACAGTTTTTGTTTTTTTCTAAAATCCTTTTGAATATTGCTTGTCATTATAAAGAATGTTATGGTTATAACTAATAAGAGAGAAAGGTTTTGATTCGAATTTTCAAAACGAGATCATTTTTATTGATATCGAATTGAGAGAAGATCCATTTAAATTATAGGTATAATGTTTGTAAAACAAACATTGACTGATCAAAAGTGTTGACTATTATAATTAATGTAACATTCGTATATATATATATATATATATATATATATATATATATATATATAATACATTTTTTATGTTTATACATTCTTTTTATAGATACAAATATTTAAGTAAACGCTCTGTTTATAATAAACTTTTTCAGGCATTCGGGCCTGTAAATGTTGTTAATACTGTTTATTATTACTGATATGTTGCTTTTTTTTTAAATAATTTTTCATATGTTTTTAATAGTTGTTTTCTTTTTAGGCCATAAATTATATAAAATTTGTCTGATTGCTTTATAGAACCAAGCGTTTTCGGCTATACTTTTAGCCATTAACAAGGATGAATTTTATTTTACTTTTAACTGAATATATGGGTTGTTTTATATATGTATCTAGAGTTATAGGAATGCTTTATATTCCAAACACGTTTAGCACATTGTATATATGTACACACACATTGGGACCAGGAAGTTACTTGCAATAAATGTCATTATTTTTTTACCTTCTGATTCGCTGGTTGTTATTATTAGGTTGTTGCAAAAATAATGTCGTTTTCTCACATATGTTACTATGTGAGAAAACGACATTATTTTTGCAACAACCTAATATTTTATATTATATATATATATATATATATATATATATATATACATACATACACACGCAGATAGATAGACAACACCTCACGTAGTGAAAAATATTGTATGCGTAATGATTTATTTGTATATTAATAGCCTCAAATATTTTGTCTTTCTTCACAGTAAATTCTTTAAAGTCATTTGTTATTATCTAATAATATTTACTTATGTTAACAATTATCTTTTTGTTGTTTGTGATGTGATGATCGATATGAGCAAGTAATATTTCAATAAGTGACTCTCTAATCTACAAGAATGTGTGTTACAAGTTTAGTCAAACTAAGAATTAAAACTGTTTTTTTAATTATTAATATTCGAGATGCAACCTATCAAAGGATCCACAGTTTTGTTTTGATTTGAGTGTATACCTTATTCAAAAGATGGAAAATGAAAAAATATAAATAGATCGTCCTTAAGTATTATTAAATGAATTCTTGCCGTTTCTATAGACTGATATATAATACAAGACTATCAAAGACTCAAACTTCACCGTGACTACGTGTTTCACGCGCAAAGTAATGCTCAGATGTTTCAAAGGACAACACCGAGAAATAACTAAGTAAATAATACCTAAACCACGTCGAAAAGGCAGGGAAGACAGCTCATAAATAGCTTCTTTTTTTTTCACGGGTAAAAATAAAATAAAAAGAAGCATCCACACGTCGAAAAGATTAACGCGGAAATTTCCTATAATAATGTTCACCCTTTACAAGACTCAAGAGCCACTCGTAGTAGAGGGTTTCAGAGTAAGGGGTAAGTAGCACAGTTTATGAGGATATGTGGGAATGATAACAGGTAATCCTAGATTTGAACAGGTTAATATTGTAGTGAGCGGGGATGTATCGTCTTGGGTGTAGATTCCACAAATCATTGCTTTGTGGAGAAAAAGCTGCTCGAGTGGACCTTAAGTCTCACCAAGGGAATACGAAGGGAATGGGCGTGGCTTAACGGGCCTTAGTCGTGAAGGTTAAAACTGGTGAAACTAAGAAATGTAGTTCGTCTGAACATTTTCCATGGAAACATCGATAGACTAGATTGCGACGTTTTTTCGGGGCGAAAGTGGTCGCAAAGTGGAGAATAATTGTGGGCGATTCCACAAATTGAAAAAAAAAGCATTAACCAAAGAGAAAGTGAGGAAATGTCTTTCGGTGGTGGAAGCTGACACAATAGGTTTGGATTGGTTTATTTTTTTTACAGCATATCAACATCAATGGGTTATTTAATGCTGACAAGATTTTTAGGGTAGGTTCGTATGAATAGAATATGTATTCTTTGTAAGAAATCAGTTTGTAGATCAATTTTAAAGAGAGTTTTTGCTGAGAATGAAATGTATTGGTGATATTTTTTTCAAAAATATATTCCTTTACTTTTTTTCACTGTAAAAATGTATTTTTACACTTTCTTAGTGTTTTGACCCCAGATTGGGAGACGAGTAACTATTTTCCCATAGCTGTTACCACTCCGGGTCAGAGTCGGCCTGGGCCCAACAGAAATTAAAAAGTGGTTCCACGCTCGTCAAAACCTCCCGATCAGAAACTTTGCTGCTGGGTGTAGTTTATCGTCATACCCAGGATTTATGACACAGGAGAAGGCAGTTGTTTTCATGCTTTCACTTAGTAACTATCTCTGACTGTTGTTCAATAGTCTAACACCCGTATTCAGTTATAATATTGATGATTACTCTTCAGTACATAATATAGACCAATCTTTCAATTGGTCCAGTTTTCTTCTAGATTATATATATATATATATATTTTTTTTTTTGTTTCTATTTCATAATTTCTACTTACAAGAAAGGGAAATAGCAAGGAAAGCGGACAGGTTTTAATACAATTTGACCGCGCATTCGTTTTTGAACCAGAAAGGTTGAGTTTTAAATCTCACTGGTCGCAAATCCTGTAGAAGACGTGCAAGGATATGCCAGGTGTTTATGACTTATGGCGCATGAAAATGACGATAACCAATTTGTGAAGCAAGAACAACACTGGCAAATTATAACTACCCAATGAAGAGTAACATTGCTTTACATTACATCCCCATTGTAGTTTGAAAAAAAAACTTACCTCATGGACTTCCGTACGTAAAAAGTATCTCGTGGGGAAGTCATATTGTTTTTATGCTGACAAATTGACGCAAAATCGCGGCGACAATGAGATTTGAGAAAATATATATACGAAAGACGCGGAAATATATATGTACGAAATACGCAGAAAGGGAGGAAGTTAGTCTACAAAAGACCAGACAATACGACAAATACAACATCTACAAGCTATTTCGGCTTATATATATCTTTTATAAGCGCCATGACGATATGGAACGGAATTGCAAAGTAACTGTCGATATGGTGAAAACGTTCAGTGGCGAATGCGATTTGGTGGCCTGGTTGGCGAAAATTAAATTGGTAGCAAGACTGTAAAAAATCCACGACCTCGCAAGTTTTATGTCCCTGTTTTTAGCGAGAGACACCCTTGCCTTATATCTCCAGTTGACCTTATAGTGATTCAGGAGGATTCAAACAAAGATAGTGGCAATGGGGGGAGTTCTCATGAGACTCAGCCCCAAACACTGCGGAGATCACAAAGAGAGCAGCACCCGCCCAGATGGATGGATGACTATGTAACATGAGATGTGATCATGAGATCAGGGGGGCGTGTAGTTAGAAAAAAGAAAAAGAAAACTTACCTCATAGACGCCCGTACGTAAAAAGAATCTAGTGGGGAAGCCATATTGTTTTTATGTTGACAAACTGACGCAAAATCACGGCGACCACGAGATTAGAGAAAGTATACGAAAGACGGGGGAGGAATAAAGGAAGTTAGTCTACAAAAGACCAGACAATACGACAAATACAACATTTACACGCATCCAACGCTGTTTTCTCTCAGCTCATCATTCAACGCAGTATACAGTCTTTTGTATGTTCTGTGAGGTCTCATATTTATCGACGAACAAGGTTAAAATTAATGAAACCAGTGCGACTCAGGTAAACTAAATACAATTGCCACTCGAAGGGAACAATATATTCTAGCATGCGTATTCAAATATAATAATGATAATTTCTCTTCGGGACATAATCAAGACGAATAGATAACCTTTGATTTTTTCCCGCTTTCTTCTAGACTGATAATTTTCTATTTTGTAATGTCTACTTGCAATAAGATAGAATGCATGGCTATTAGCAAAGGGGAGATTAAAAAAATCAGTACAACAATTTAAATATCTGAGAAATGTTTTAACGAAGAGGAAAAGTGCAGCACTGTAATTAGTATATGCCTTCCAAAAGATAAGAAACAGACAAATTTCGGTACAAGCAAGTACTGAAGTGTTACGCAATATCGGTCCTCCTTGATATTGAATTCTGGACTGTCTCCTCATAGATGACGAAGAGATTTGAAGCAACAGAAAATTGTTTCTACAGAAGGATGCAGAGAATATGATGAACCAAACATGAGGGTATAAAGAAGTTTTTGAGAAAATGGAAACAAAATAGGAACTTCTCTTAACAGGAAGTGACAGTTCAAATAATGAGGAAAAACGGATTGGAAAACTTGATACACACAGGACAGATTTTTTCATTTAATAAGTGACGGAAATTTAAGAATAAGTCAATAACTACTTGATGACAAGAAAATCTCTCTCTATATAATATATATGACTCGATGACAAGAACATATATATATATATATATATATATATATATATATATATATATATATATATATGTGTGTGTGTGTGTGTGTGTGTGTGTGTGTGTGTGTGTATGCGTTTGTGTGTGTGCGTGATGCGTTTTTCGCATAAAGATTTCTAACGCAAAACTATTTACAATTTACTTTTTTTTGTTTATCTGGTCATAAACATATCGTTTTTGTGAAAGGATAAAATCTAGAGTTTTACTCCAGAAGTTATTGGCGATAAAAGTTACATTTATACAAATTTGTTTTTGTTTGTTTCCTTGGGATTACGGTTGACTCCATATGATGTTTCATACACACTTATTGTCTACAAAGCATTTACTTAAACTACACACACGCGAGCCCGCTTTTATATATATATATATATATATATATATATATATATATATATATATATATATATATATGTTTAAAATTTGTATACTTAGCAGCAATCCTTCTTTCATGCACATTTCATTGAACAAGACAGACAAGGCGCTTTGATTTAGTATTTTATACAATTTCTGATGCTATCTAATAATTTTTATTTTTCAGATGATAAATTACATAAAAAACTGTCTTAATGCTCTTTTTTCCGAGCGCTTTCGGCTATACATTTAGTTATTTTCAAGGATTAAATATTTTAATTGGTAAATAAGAAACAGTTTGTTGCATGTATGTATTTATATCATGTTTTCATTTTTTAAAAACACGGTCAGAATATTTTATCCATGATATTATTGAGTATTGTATTTTTTTTATTAATAAGACATCCATTATTTTTAGACATTTTTGCATGTAGATGATGCTATTATGATAGTATATATATATATATATATATATATATATATATATATATATATATATATATATATATATATGTGTGTGTGTGTGTGTGTGTGTGTGTGTGTGTGTAATTATTTATTTAAAAATATGATTCCAACACGCTACATAAATTTCGGTATTTCTCTGAAAAACATTCCACAGACAAATATATATATATATATATATATATATATAGAGAGAGAGAGAGAGAAAGAGAGAGAGAGTGGAGTAATGGATTGAGGAAACGGAGAACCGAGTTCGAATTCCAGTCGAATCCATTGACTTACGTGCTAATGCCATTTTGAAAGGTATGAACCCTCTTCTTCTCCGCTATCGGTAAATAGCAGGACAAAATGGATTCTATAGCCTTGGATGGCAACTGGTCTAGGAGAAGATCAACTCTGAAATCAAAACCTGTGGAGGGTCGTTTGTAGATCTTGTGCACCAGGTTACCGTATTCAGCCCTTCAAAAAGTGTGGATGGTCCTGTTCGAAACCTTCACCACTATAATCAAATCACGTGTGCTTGTTGTCGAACTGTCGGTTTCCTAGGAACTGAACTGCTTGACCCTCATACGTCGAATTCGAGTAAATATATATATATATATATATATATATATATATATATATATATATATATATATATATATATATATATATATATATATATGCATACAGGGTGGGGGTAAATAAATATTCGTACACATACAAATAAATGGTATTTATTTCTATTAAATCGTTTTTTTTTACTGTTTTCTATGCACATTTAGTTGTTATGCATCTGTGTGAATTTAATGACACGAACAGTAAATTCATTATTTGGAAATACAAAAATAAAATATTGTGTGTGTACGAATATTTGTTTCATCCACTCTATTAGAGATTATATTTTGTTCAATGATACATACACAAACTCTGACACAAACACGCACACACACACGTATATATATATGTGTGTGAACGAATATAACTATAGAAAAGACAGAATAAATTACACATTGTCGACATGAAGCATTATTCAATATATATATATATATATATTAGGTCACAGTGAGTACTTGCTGATGATAGTAAATCAGTGCTAAATGTAAAATAACAGAGCTACAATATATAGTAATAACATATTTACCATTTCTTCTAACTCTGAGTTGCAGGAAACACAGAGTTTATGCATATTTATTATTACAACATCCACACACACACACATATATATATCGGGGGCCGCATTTTTATTTAATAAGATGTGTGTGTGTGGCGCCACGTCGATGGAATATTTAGCATATGAAAGGCTAATGCTTCTAAGAACTGAGGAACTCTACCAATTGTCGAATAGCACCTAAAATATTCAGACTTTATTGTTTGACAAAGGACGTCTAGTAGGCCTTCCAACGTGACCAATCATAAGTGGAATTGTTAGTGCACCCCAAAGTCTAGTAAAAGCAATAGAAACATCTTTATAGCTTTTTTAAGACTGCTAGCCTATAGTAGTAATCAAAGCTTAATAAATAAAACAAAATAAAAATATTTCTTAAATTTCTACTTATCTCCTTAACGTTTAATTAACATTAACTCCAGCATTCTTAAAGACAGGTCACTTGGCTAAATTCGTTTCTGAAATCAATGCACTTCTTCCAAAGCGAAGGACAATCCTACGCGCACTCAATGACAATTTACTGATCTTAGCATGAACCCAGAAAAAGGGGTCTTTGAGATCTGTTCTCTCTATTTGGTCGCCTAAATGCAGGACAGCCTGGTCCACTCCTTAACCACCAAAGACCTAATCAGGGCGACTACCTGCGAAAAACGAGTGGGAGGAGTTTCTCTCTCTCTCTCTCTCTCTCTCTCTCTATATATATATATATATATATATATATATATATATATATATATATATATATATATATCCCTGTTCCGACGTAACGCGAGCTACGAACACTGTCATACGGGATGGATACAATTTTGTATTCATAAAATAGAAAATATACTTTCCAGAAACATTTTCGCTCAGCTCTCATTAAATTTGAATGTAAAAACCAACAAGTGTCAATACAGTCCGATGTCTATGCAATTTCTATTTTCCTATTCAGAATTGATGGTTTTATTCTGTATATCAATGCCTAGAGCCAAATGGTCAATAGAACTGTCATTTTTTTAAAGCCGTAGAACTGTTGAGGAGGAGGACTTACTCCACGCAGAATTGAAATAATCTAATATCCATCATTCTCCAGTGAATAGCATCGTGTCTCAAGTTAAGAAGTGAAAGAAATAAACGTGTATTTCCACGTTCTGAGGGAGACGGACTCTCAGACAGATGTCTCGGAAGTGGTCTGTGGTGGATAACCCAAAATGAGAAGACATCCGATGTTGCACTAACAGGACAGCTGTGTGATATCATTATATCATTGCCTATCAGGGGTGATTTACTAGACGTAAGCTTTTGCTCAACTCAGCAAAAATTAAGTAAATTAAGGTATGAGCTGTAGCATGGCGAAGAAGAACTCGGATTTTTGGCAACGTGTGATCTTTCTAGGGAATAGAGAGCGCAGCAGAATCTGACTGAAAATAGGATAAGAACAGTGCGGGTTGGTCAAAGACACTGAAACAAAGAATATGATATTTATGAACAGAATGGAATCAGAAAGAGCAATACAGGTGCAGAAGGACGTCTACCCGTGTTCGATATATTACGCTAAAAAGATCTGTTGAACTGCTCACCAAACTTCACATATTTGGGAAGGATATCAAGAACCTATTGTGTCAGTAAATCACCTGCAAACTGACAGAGAATGAGTTCAGCAGACATAAGGAAAAAGAATGGGTGTAAGACAAGGGTGTGTCTTCTCACCGCAGCAAGATGACCTATGCAGAGGACACAGTGTTGATAGCAGACACGGAAAGAAAAGTGAAAAATATCTCTAACAGAAGGTAGTGAAAAATAAAGAGAAGAAAGTATTAAACATCAACTGAAAGAAGACAATGCATGCTTATTAGCAAAAGGGACAGCCTAAAGTTTGAATTGTAAATCGATGCCAAAATCAAACAAGTACAAACATTTAAATATCTATGAAATATATTAACAGAGGATGGAAAGTGCAACATTGAAATCGAAAGATATATTGGGATAGCTAAAGATGCTTTCAAAAGCTAAGCAGAGTATTAAGAAATAGAAAAACGCTGTAGGGTTTGTGGTAACCAATAACATCTGTTGCATTCTGATTTTTTGCAACTTCAGAGGGGCCTAATGTGTCCTTCAAAACTTTGTTTTTAAACAAAGCTTCTTTTTTACAGACATACACATGCTTTAAACTCCAACCTTGTGTCACATTTCACTGCGACGTGTGCACATGGATAGATACTTGTACACACACACACACACACACACACACACAGAGGTATAAATATAAAACTAATAAATAAATAATTAACCTACTAATAAGAACTTAGCAGTTAGAAATTGTGTAACACCAGTCTTTCAATTGAGGAAGATATGCTAATCTTACTGCCTTGAAAGTCAGCATTTGAAGTTAATTACCAACACTGGCATGATGCAAGCAATGACCTCAGATATTTTACCATTTTTTGTCTCTTTCAGTAATCTTAATATGAAATGTTGGTTGGTATTATCAAACCCTTCTCAACAACCAATATGAAATGGTGGATGGTGTATAACCTGCAAGAAAGTTTACCAGTACTTTGACAGTTTTTTTTTCAGACTGCTAAGTGTCTATTACACCATCCTCACCAGAAAAGTCTGGTGTGGAAACTGGTTTAGTTGCTGATGAACCAACTATGCAACAGGTAATACTGAGCTACATGCAGTAGCGACATCTTACTAGTTCGCACTGATTCTTAAAATTAAAAAAGCTTAGCGAACCAGTTGTTGGATTATCTGAAAATAATTTTATATATTGATAAATGATATATAATAGCTAAATAGCTAATACCATTGCTGTAAGTTATGCAGAGGCTGAAAGAGGGTTTTCTGTGATTAAAATAATTTGTTCTGACAATAGAAATTGTTTTGAAGTTAAAAATATGGCCAACCTTCTAGTCATAAATTTGACAAGTCTTCTGTTGGATCTTTGGGATTACAGTGATTTAGTCCGAATGTGGCTAAGAAACCATAACACAGTTGATAACACAAGAGTCAAAAACGGCTCATATATATGAACAGAAATATGACAAGATCAGTATTTCAGTATTGTAAAAAAAAAATTGTTTTCTATTCAATTATCAAAATTATTTCATTCTTTTTTTATATACTAAAGTGATTTGTTTTCATTCTCAGATTGAAAAGAAAATAGGCAGAATAGATTCCTAAAGATTACCTGCCTTTATAGAACTGGTTCCTGGAAATTTGGGATGTCATTATTGGTTACATGGTAACCATAGTACTTGTAAAGTGGTTGCACACACACACACACACACACACACACGCACGCACACACACACACACACATACACACACACACACAAATATGGCAGATCTTTTATTATGTGGCATGCTTAATAAGAAAATAAACTAAGCACATATTTAAAAGATAAAAAAAAATTTAAATATTAAATTAGTTTGAATTTCTGAGATTCTGAGTTGTCATTATGCTATTTACATGCAGACTATTGTCCTCATCTTTCTTGCTGTTATCACGATGCTTCGGTGCTGAAGTTTTTGTGTGATAATCCAATTCATCCAAAATTATGTAAATATTGGATTTATCAGCTTTTCTGATGACTATATTAGGGTTGTTTTAAAATTATTTAGCAGCAATTTAGAGTTTTGTTGGAATGTTCTTGTTTCTATTACGTAGAATATAATGTTTTAGACCTTCTATCTTGAGAAGATCTTTGAGGTTTGGATGGGGAATTATTATGTTATCCTTTTCCAGTTGACATACTGATTGATGTAAGTTTTCAGTTTCTGTCTTCTTTGTGAGAAGGTTGAATTTAGGTTGGAGATGACAAGTTCGTCCTAGATTTAGAACTTTTCTGTCTAAGATAGCTAATATATAGGCCACAAATATAATAGCATCATCTACATGCAAAAAAGGGCTAAAAGTAATGGAAGCCTTATTAATAAAAAAAAAAAACGACACTCAATAATATCAACTATGAAAATGGACACAATATTTTGACCGAGTTTTGAAACTGAAAACATTATATAAATACATACATACAACACACTGGTTCTTATTTAACAGTTAAAATATTTAATCCTTGAAAATGTCTAAATGTATAGCCGAAAGCGCTTGGAATAAAAAAAAAACATTCGGACAGTTTTTATATAAGTTATCATCTGAAAAGTAACACATTAGTATATCGCATGAGAAAGTGTATAAAAACAAAATCAAAGCACTGCATAAATACACACACACACACACACATATATATATATATATATATATATATATATATATATATATATTAATAAATATTCATACTATCCTTCACAGATAGTATGTATAAATACTAATGTATACTTAATAGCTATGTTGTAGTTCATGTTTTATTAACACAGCACTATATGTTCGATATATTAGAATTATATATATATATATATATATATATATATATATATATATATATTTATGGGGATCATAATACATTCTGCCATTCAGATCTCGTTTTTATCCATATCGTTCTATCTTGTGATAGCTAGATCGATCTTTCTCCATCTGTTTATAGATATCTAAATATCTAACAGTGTAGCTGCTTAGATGTGAGCAAAGATGTTTAGAGTTTATACTTTTGTATCACTTTATAGCTCAATTTACATATATATATATATATATATATATATATATATATATATATATATATACGTGTGTACGTGTGTGTGGGTGGGAGAGAGAGACAGAGAGTGTGTGTGTGTGTATGTGTGTGTCCATAATTGATTGACGAATGTGCATCCAAATTTGTTGCATTTCTATGACTACTTCTTAATTTTATTTGCTTTTGCGCAATTGCATGGCCAAGGAACCATGATACACACACACACACACACACACGCACACACACACATACATATATATATATATATATATATATATATATATATATATATATATATATATATAATATATTTGTCTGTGTGCGTGTGTGTGTTCGTTTGCAAAGCTGACCTTTATCAATTTTCGCCGTTTTCTTTCTCCTTTTCGTCCTGCGTCACGTAAAGCTTCAGGCGTGCAGTCTTCAATAAATATTTCCATAGTTTCAATGATAGAATTTATGTTCGCAAAGTCTAAGTCTCAAGAAGACAATAAGTCGAACCAAAATAGCACTGACTCAATCTGAGAATTCAAAAATTACTTCTTTTTATTACTTTTTGCAAGCCACAATAGCCTTTTTACTTTGCGTATTTTCGTGGGCCGCATAAAGAACAATAAAATATAATAGTTTACATTTACAGCGTATACAGGTCAGTCCCTCTGGAAACGGCATGCACATATATACGCCAGACAATCTGATTTGCCACATGATATCTACCCATTATCTGACTACTGAATTGAAGTATCCCTTGTATAATCTTTTACCTGTTGTAATTAATTGTATATTTGTAAAAACATCTTACATCTTATAAGCCAACAATTCGTCCATGCTTAGAATATTATTGCAACATTTTATCAGCCTTGAGATCCTTGATAAAATCCAATGAAGAATCTGCAATATCATTGGTCCGGATCTGGCTGCTCGGCTTCAGGCACTTTCCTACCGCCCTAACGTTGCTTTTCTCTGTCTTTTCTATAAATACATTAATGGTGATTGTTCGGACGTGCTCTTCGCAATGGTATGCTCATTGGCCCCTTTTATTTCTGTCCCTAATTTTCTTTAAGTTTTATTTCTACATACCCTCCCTCGTTAGGTGGTCAGTGATAGTCAGTTCGCTGGTGGATGCGGGGCGCCTTTCGTTTCGCGTGAGTGTTTTTTTGTTTCGTATTTGTTGTCGTGTCTGAATGAGTGCATGTCAGTGTGAGTGCTTGGGATGAATGAATGTTTTAGACTATTATAGTCCCGCATTGATTTCGGCCAGTGAAGTGATGTTTCTACCACATTTAGTGATTGTGGGTTTTTTTATTACTAATCTTATTTTCTTTAGTTTCTTGTAAATAGTTTTTTGTATTCATATTGTAAATACTCATTGGGGTTAAGTTTTAGAATTGTTAATTTATCCCCCCCCCCACAGACAACGAATTTTAAATATGGGGACTAGTTAGTATTTTCATAGAGACAAAGATGTATTATGGTGGTTGTAGTAAGAAAGGTACGTATGAATGTGTTCTTTTGGTGTGAGGAATATTGTTTTTTACGATTGGGTCAGTATTTGCGGCTAGCTAAGTTATAGTTAAGACAGAAGAAGACTGTCCTTTCCCCAATCCCCTTTTCGGCCTTGAGCCACATTTCTGTAGATAACAGAATAAATATCGCTCTTCGCAATGGTAGCTGGACTTTTTGAGTTTATGCGCAGTACTAGACTGGCATCGAGATCTCACCAATGTAAAGTTGAGAAGGCTAGATGTAGCCGTAAGTTCTATGCTGGGAGTTTCTTTTCTCGTATTTCTCGCTTCTTGGATCGCCCGTACGGCTCCATGCTTTCCAGCCAACATTAATCAGCAAAACTTCAATCGCTATCTACTATCCTCCTGATTATTCTTTCCGCTCATTATTAATGTTTCTGTTCCTAATTCTTCCACACCCTGTAACCCCCTTGTGTCTTAGTGGCTTCACTGTCTTGCATGGGGTGATACCGATTAAAAAAAGGTTGTAACAAGACCTTACAACTAGATTTAGTACTACAAACACTTTATTTATACGTTAGCACAAGCGAGGACTTTGTTCAGAAGACTGGCCCCGACTCTCGAGTGACTCTATTCTTGGTGGTTTAATGGATAATGGCTCGGAATTGTTAATCGGAGTGCCGTGTTCCAATTCCAACTGAGTTCTTTATATTCACTTACACGCAAATATTCGTGGTAAATGTATGACTCTACCTTTAGTGCTAACCCCGCTACTTTTTTTTTATCAAACCACGTATGACTGTCTCTAAATTATATTTAAAAATTGAATACAAGTATAAAAATATTTGTAACAATTGTCATTCTACAAACGTCGCTTTTCTTAAGAAACACAGTTGCCCCACTGATCACCGTAACAAAACGAACGAAACGTATGGAATGCCACTGAAACGTATGCAACATGATGTAGGGTCGTGCTTATTTTGAAATTATTGTTTATTTGATTAATTAATAAGAGCAATTAACCAAATTGTTTAGTATAAATCTTAAGGAACTCTCCTGTCATTTTGTTTATTTCGCTCGGAGTTTGACGTTAGTAGTTTACATTTACCCTCATGCGTTTTTTAAGGACCGAAAGATCGATGGATTCTGGATATATTTTCACCAGGTGCAGCTTAATAATAATAATAATATGGGACTACACAATACACACTGACAGAACAATCAAAGCCAACCGCCCAGATATTGTTATTAAAGACCACAAACAAAAAAAAGTGCCCCCTTATTGATATGGCAGTCCATGCTGACTGCAATGTATCTTTGAAGATATTCAAAAAGCTGTCAAAATACAAGGACCTTGAAATAGAAATCTCGAAAATGTGGCATATGGGAACATCAACAATGTATTTGGAGGTCTATGATTGGTTCCTGGAAGTCCCTGCCTCAAAGAGATACAAAAAATTGTTCTGACAAGTACAGCCCACACGAAGGACTTTATGTAATTTTTTAATTTTTTTTTTTTTTTTTTGTCAGTGGAAAGTGTCATGATGCAATTTCTAACCTTAGGTCCCTGGGGTACACGCCAGAAATCAAAAAAGAAAATAATAATAATAATAATAATAATAATAATAATGAAAATTGTATCGTGTTGTGATGAAAAAAGTAAACAAGAATAAACTGAAAATATATTAAGTAAGAAAACAGAAAGAATATATCTATCTCTGACGTTGTGATAAAATCAACAAGAAAAAGAATGAAATCGAACTATTTACAATCCATTCGAATATGCGAAATTCAAATTAAAAGGAAAAATATAATGACGATATCCCCGACAATGCACACCACTCAACACACATACATCACAATGGAAGAAAGGAACGAAATATATTAGAAGCCTTGAAAAGAAATATCTTCTACTTCGTTAATATTTCTGAAAAAATATCATCTAAATTCTCCACGCGTTGAGGAAGAGGTTATTTTAATTACATTACGTGCTTCCATTGAAAAGCTTTCAGTCTGTTGTTAAAACCAAGTGAAAATTTTCAATCAACCTGTTCACCAGAATTAAAAATAAAAGAATGTTTTGTCGGGGTTCTTTTCAAAGAACGGATGTTTGTTGATAGGCATTGTTCGAAAGTGAATTCTTTTATAGCACTAAGAAAGAAATTCGCGTCTTTATTGTCGTTCGTAGGTAAATAACAATTCACTTTTAATAAAAGCAGCTTTCCTAGGTGTTGTTTCATTGAAGAATAATGAATTTTGAAGTTGAGATAGATAGATAGAAAGATAGATAGAAAGATAGATAGATAGACAAACTGAGATAGATAAACAAACGGAGATAGATAGATAGATAGATAAACAAACGGAGATAGATAGATAGATAGATAGATAGATAGATAGATAGATAGATAGGTAGAAAAATAGATATTAAGTTGAGTTATAAATAATTTCCGTTTTTGTCTATTAATTCTATTTTTCAAAATATAAAGTACATTTAAGTTCTTATTCAATTACAAATTCATTGTTATTTCCATTGAGTTCCTGCCGCATATCCAGCGGCTTTTCTAGACCTTCTGAATGAAACACCGCAGGTTTTAATGGGAAAAATATATCGACAAACTCTTAATCATGTTTTCATTAGATTAAGATTTCCCTATCAAAGCGTTTTGTAGAGATCTAAAATGGTAATAATTGATTGCTGCAATGTCAAGTGAATATGACAGGTATGTTAAAAGAGACTAATCTAGTTCCAAACTGCTTTCCTGTGTTATATTTGCTTACGGCCCTGCTTTAACATGGAAGACAACATATTTTTTTTCACTTTTATCCACCGTGTTCGCTGCCACTGCCATGCAAATACTGGTTCTCGGACAGATGTTTACTTGACATTTGCGTCCCGGACAATTGCATTCCAAACCTTTGCGTGTCTGGATATTTGTGTCTATACACAAATGCGTCCCTCGATAATTACGTAACTCTGATAATTTTTTGAAGCTCTTAAATGCAATACCATAAATTTTGAAAAAAAAAAGCATCGGTCGTAATTAATATTTAAAAAAAAATGGGAATAAAACGAATATAATTAAAAAATTAAAAGTTTATTTCTGTTTAAAATGCAATGACAGATTAAGTCTTGCAAGATCGCTCTACACATCGCCAGTATGTTTTTGTTTCATCGGCGTTTTTCTTATGATAGTGATAGCTGTAATTTTCCTCGTCCATGAATATTTTTCCACCAGTGTTTGACTCTCGGAACTTAGGCACGGGTTCCAAATAAAAATATAATCTATAAAATCCAGAATCAAAAAGATGTCTATGGTACGCACTGCTGGAGTGAACAGAAACTGCTAGCTTAATTTTCTCTTGATTTAAAAAGAATTTTTTCTCTTTCATGGTAACTACCTTTCTGGATGTTTAAAGTAATTAAAAGTATTGGTGTGCAGATTTATGTATTAAACAACTCTTTGAAAATAATGGTAACTTCAAAAAATTATCAGATATATGCAATTATCCAGGGACGCATATTTCTTGGAACGCAAATGTCCAGGGACGTAATTGTCCGGGACGCAACTTCCCGTCCACTGAAAGAATTAAGGTATGCTTGCACACATCAAATTCTTAAATTATCTTAAATATCGTATTCTTAAATATCACGTATGTTTAGTAGGGCAGGTTGATTTTTCACTTTTTTATACTATCAACCAAAAATTAGATTCATAGCTTTTACCAATTTGAGTTTTTAGGCTTAAAGATCGTCAGAAAAAATGTAGAAAAATACATATTTTCCGCAGGTTTTTACATACAAACTCACTTCAGAGTTTTACTATTTCATGAATGAATGCAAAATTGACATATTTAGTATTAGACATATTGAATGGAAATATATTGAATTCAAATTATGGCAATTTTCTAAGTGTTGTGGTAGGATCCACCTAATTTGCATAGTGGAGTACCGACTATATAAATATGATTGGTACCGGGAAGGAATCAAGAGATCCAATCCAGAGATCGACTGTCGAACTCTAAGCATTAGCAGAGAGGAACCCGGACGAGGCTTTGCCGAAGGGTAAGGTTTCGTCCGGGGAGATAGACAGGCCTTGAACCCGTCTAGGCGGGTTCAAAAAGGCTATATTTTTGGCTGAGCCTACGGGCTCGGAGATACCCACATTAAACCGGCCTTGTGCCACATTTTATCCTCGTGGGTGGATAGATAAATACAGAGATTCAACCAGAGACTCTGCCCGACTGCAACTCAGCCAACACATTCTACAGGAACGGTCTTCCCAAGAATATACAAAAGACTATATGTAAATATTGTGTACACTTTCTTGTTTCAATACATTTTGTTCTAAGTACATTTTGTGTTGCATTATTATTCCATGCATTAGTCAAGTTTCAACACTAAGTATAGCTTAGATGTAGCACAATGCCGAAAGTATGTGGCACCTAGTGAGGATCGAACTCAGAGAATTCTAATTATGAATCACAAGCAAAATATGCATTTTTTTTACTGTATTCGCTAAGTAAAAACTGTAAATAATTCTAAAAGATTACAAAAGGCTATTCAGTGAATTAGTTTTGTTATATCATAATATTAGATTGGTGCAAAAATAATGACGTAATAATGTCGTTTTTTGACGTTAAAAAATACGTCAAAAAACGACATTATTACGTCATTATTTTTGTACCTACCTAATAGATAAGAAGAAAAATAGATAAAAGTGTATATAATACCATAATACTGCTGGGCACAACTTATAAGACGAAATGTTTTTAATTTGAATTGTTTATTAAAAAATTACACTAAATCTACTCTACTGTAAACATATTACATCATAATATAGCTAAATTCTTCGGTATAATTTTCCTTTGAAGTAAATGAAGGTCTTATTTGATGGCACAACGCTTTAGTAATAATATGCATGTGCTATGCATCTTGTCCATATAAAATTTGTAAAGCTTCCGTAAATTATATATTTTATAAGGCTGTACAATAAGATTTTATCCGCTCACCGGAATGAAATTCCAACGCTACCATTTTGAATGTAAACTTAATTTTTAAACTCGTCTCCTCAAAAAACGATAAAGATTTGGATGAAAATATTTTGTATCATTATTTATCATGTTAATCCATAACTTTCAAATTCAGTGCAATACCACCGTTTCAAAATCAAATTAACCTAATATTTAGTAGTTAGGAGGATGCATAACCAATACAATTGGTTAACAGAAACAGAAGCTTCTTTTGAAACGGTCTAATCTTACTTATTATAAAAAGCAGATTGTGTGTGTGTGTGTGTGTGTGTCTGTCTGTACGTTTATATATTGGATCGGATTTCCTACTTTTTTCAACCGATTTCAACAAAACTTCACAGGACTACGTAAAATTACTTTGCGGTGGTTCTGACAGCGCCAAAAATTGGAAAAATACAATTGTTTTTGCACGAAATCAATTTGAAAAAACAATTAAGAGGCATTAATGAAAGGGGGACAACTCATATCGAGTTATACTTATTAATATCGAGTTATCGAGTTATACTTATTATAAAACCAGGTTGTTTGTTTGTGTCTGCGTGTGTGTGTGTGTGTGTGTGTGCGTGTGTGTTCGTTTATATATGGGATCGCATTTGCTACATTTTTCAACTGATTTCAACAAAACATCACTTTTTTTGGCACGTAGTGTTTCTTATTGTCCTGCACACTTTTTCTTTATTTTTACATTCAGAATGCTTTAAAAATTCCATTTACAAGACAATTGTTTATAATAAAATTCTATTCAATCGGTAGACTCATAACGATTGAAAACAATGTTTTTCAGTTTGGGTTAGACCAATTCGTAAAAAATAAATAAATAAATAAAACTAATTAAGACATGCGTGTCTGTCAACCTTAAACAATAATCTTTGTCAATTTTATTTTTCAGTCGGTTCCATGTAATAAATTATTTCACCACAGACCTTTTAAAGGACTGCGGATCATCAGACTTTACTTCCAAACAAGTAAAGTGTTTGGAAGTAAAGTCTGATGATTCGCATACTTTAAAAGGGCTATGGTGAAATAATTTATTACATGGAACCTTAAAGTGGTCTGATATATATATATATATATATATATATATATATATATATATATATATATATATATATATATATATATATGGGGGGGTGTATACACACACAAGCCAGGTGTAACTGCAAAATTGTCCAAATCGTGTAACAGCATACCATGAAATGTATAATATTGCTGTTACACCTTATATATATATATATATATATATATATATATATATATATATATATATATATATATATATATATATAATATACACAGATACATTAGAACATGTTGCTTACATTTTCTAACGTAACAATTTATGATAAATATTTATCACTCTACCCTTGCATTGAGCCCTGTTTTAAATTTAATTCGTTTGTATATATATATATATATATATATATATATATAATGGATACTGAACTCCAATCATTTTCGACGTATGATGAACAAGCAACTAGGAACCAGACACCTTTGATAATAGTGATGAAGGCTTTGTGCAGAACCAACCAAGCACACTTTTTTTGAAGAACCGAATACAGAGATCTGGCGCACAACGTGCCACAAGGTCCCCAATCGACCCTCCGCAGGTTTTGAATTCAGAGTTGTCCTTCACCTAGACCAGTTGCTATCCAAGGCTATAGACCCCAGTCTGTCCTGCTATTTACCCATAGCTGGCAGGGGAGAGAAGAGGGGATTCATTCCAAGGTTATTAGCACGTAAATGAATGTAATGGATTCGGCTGGAATTCGAACTCAGCTCTCCGATTCTTCAATCCGAACCGCTATCCTCCATTAAACCACTGTACAATCAATCAATCAATCAATCAATCAATCTATCTATCTATCTATCTATCTATCTATCTATCTATATATATATATATATACAATTCTCCAGACACATAACGACTGTAGGCGCGCCATAAAAATATCCTTCACTGGGAACCAACTAAAGGATGACCGTAAACATTAGCCTTGAAATAGATACCCTACCCAACCTTAGCAAAACCTCTCAGAGGATGATGAATCTACTGATAAGAATTAACTCCTTGACCACCTAAAGAAGGAAAATAGTCTAGCCACTCCCACAATAACAAATTCTGTAAAAATACACGTAAACCGAGAGATAGCTTATTCCTAAAATTTCGCTTGAAGATGAAACGGGACTAAACACCACAATCCAACTTAATTTTATTAATTATTTGGATGATTTCGGCTCTCGTTTTTGAAACATGAGAACTCTTATGTAGCGAAGGAATCATATTTTTAAACAAAAAATATTATTATAATATAAGCTCTACTTCTGTATGGAGCACTGTCTTCTTAAAAATAAAAACAAAATTATTAAGGAACCCCGGATTATGCACCCAACGTGTTCTTTTCTATTTTCTGCATACCTGCACAAGGATATATATATATATATATATATATATATATATATATATATATATATATATATATGTCTTTCTCTCTCTCTCTCTCTCTCTCTCTCTCTATATATATATATATATATATATATATATATATATATATATATATATATATATATGTATTAACTGATTTAAAAATATGTTTCTTTCTCTACACAGGAATTATCCTGTTTCAAAACCGAAGCTAAAATATTCAAATTTAATTACATAATTAAATTAAAAGCATTTGTACTGTTTCATCTTCAAGTAAATTTTGGGATAACTTATTTTATATTTGCTGAATTGCTGCACATACAATTCATATTTTTTGTTTTCAAGGATACAGAGAAATCCAATCATTTAGAGATGGGGCGGTAGCGTGTTCATTTTTATTAACTTTTATTGTATCAATTATGAGTTACATTCGAAAAAGAGGTTAAGTCTAGGTAGGGTAGGGGTGCATTTTTCAACGAATTTTGACATCCGTTCAACGCATGTCGTCTTTTTTTTATCAACGACAAAAAGGTTTCCGGCAATTTTCCGTAAAATTTGTACTTGTATACATAAATATTCTTTCTAAAAGGGGGGGGGTAGAATGCGTTATATTGAACTACAATTTTAAAATATTATTTTTACTCTTAATTACTAATAGACTATATTTCTTTTTAAAACAAATAAATATGATAGAATTACTTGATTTATTTTAAAATTATTATTACATATCAAATATAGTCTCGTATATTACCAGCTCCCATTTTTTTAATTATTTTATTTTTATAAATAGACACACACACACACACACACATATATATATATATATATATATATATATATATATATATATATATATATATATATATATATATATATAATAGTAAAGTTGTTATTTATACAATAATGTTCATTTTATACAATGGTTTTCACCCTGTCCAAGAGCCAATCAAGGCAGAGGATTACAGATTAAGAGGTAAGAGGAAGAGTTTATGTGGATATGTTAGGAAGATAACGGTTAAACCAAGATAGAACAGGTAAAGATTTTAACGATCAGGGAAGCATCCATTTGAAACACGGTTCCACAAAATAGAGATTTCCATTTTAGCTCCAATTTTATATACATTGGAAGAAGAAAAAGGGTAAAAAAAGCTAACCACTAATTGCAAGAAGACAGAAAGTATGGTCATCAGTAAGAGAAAAAAAAAGTGAACGTTATGAATTGGGGATATAAACATCAAGCAGGATCAGAAGCTCAAATACATGGGAGGGAAAATGAGAAAGACACATTCATTAGAAACACAGAAATGAGTAGCAGATTGCTATGTGACACCCATCTTCATATATAGCATTGAAGGCTGGACAATCTCCTCACAGATGAAAAAGAGTCTTGAAGCAACAGAAATGTGGTTCTACAGAAGGATGCTGAGAATGTTATGGACCGAACATATGAGCAACGATAGCGGCAACAGAAATGTGGTTCTACGGAATGATGCTGAGAAAGTTATGGACCAACCATATCAGCAACGATAGAGGCAACAGAAATGGGGTTCTACAGAAGGATGCTGAGAATGTTATGGACCGAACATATGAGCAACGATAGAGGCAACAGAAATGTGGTTCTGCGGAATGATGCTGAGAAAGTTATGGACCAACCATATGAACGGCGATAGAGGCAACAGAAATGTGGTTCTACGGAAGGATGCTGAGAAAGTTATGGACCAACCATATCAGCAACGATAGAGGCAACAGAAATGTGGTTCTGCGGAATGATGCTGAGAATGTTATGGGCCGAATATATGAGCAACGATAGAGGCAACAGAAATGGGGTTCTACAGAAGGATCCTGAGAATGTTATGGACCGAATATATGCGCAACGATAGAGGCAACAGAAATGTGTTTCTACAGAAGGATACTGAGAATGTTATGGACCGAATATATGAGCAACGATAGAGGCAATAGAAATGTGTTTCTACAGAAGGATGCTGAGAATGTCATGGACCAAATATATGAGCAACGATAGAGGCAACAGAAATGCGGTTCTACAGAAGGACACTGAAGATTCCATGAATAAGCAACACAGAATTCTTAAAGAAAAAAGCAACAGAATGGACTTCTGTTATGTGCCGCGTCCGTTCAGGACGTAGGCGATCATGGATCTCCACAATTTCCTCTTCTTTGTAGCTCTTAATTAATTGTCTTTTTGTTATCTCTCCTAAACCTTGTTTGGCCATCTATTTATTCAAGTTCACTAATTAGGCTATGTATTGTTTTCTTCTGTCCCTCTTGCCTTCAATCTGTCTTGTGTGTGTAAGATTTTCCAATCCCTCTTTCCTCATTATGTTCCCTAAAATTTTCAACTGTCTCTTCCTAATGTTAAGTATAAATTTCCTTCTTGTTTCCCTTTACTTTACAACTTTGTCGTTTTTTTACATTTTCGGCTCATGGTATCCTCAGCATCTTTCTGTAGAACGACATTTCAGCTGCCTGTATGAGATTATTGCCCAGCATTAACCACCATATAAGAGGACTGATATTATGTAAGCGTTCAATATACTTTTAGATGATTCTTAATGCTCCGCTTAAATTTTAGATGCATTTTTGACTATCCCAATGCACATTTGGATTTCAGTATCGCATTTTCCATCCTCTATTAAAACACTTCCCAGATCTTTTAATTTTAGTGCTTGTTTGATATTGGCATCTCCAATTTGTAATTTGCATGTTGGGTTTTCCCTTTTGCTAACAACCAATTACGACTTCTTGCATATGATGTTTAGTCTTTTCTTCTCGCATTCATTCGGTTCTTTTCGTCTCCTTTCCGTGTCTACTATCAACACTGTCATCTGCATATTTGATGCTGTTAAGATTCTGGCCGCCAATAATGAATGCTGGCGGGACTTCTCTCAGAATCGCCTAACTTTATAGAAAGAAGACATAATGAGTATCAGGAAAATTATTTGGTTCATAACGAGAAAGGAATGCTTAGAAAACTTAAACCTCACAGGACATATTCAGGACAAGAAAGACAGAGGAAAACAACGGGTCATTTACCTAACGAGCTTGTGTGAATGGGTAGTGGAACGTGGGTCGGGGCCTTCGCAAAGTGTAAAAGAAAATCCGCAGAGCTACACGTGTTAGTGAGTTGTGGAGAGCCATGGTCGCCTATGAAGATGAGTGACACAAAGAAGAAGAAGAAGAAGAAGAAGAAGAAGAAAATAGGTCAGAAGGAAGAGAAAAAAGATATTATAATATGAATGAATAAATGATGGGAACACAAATTTGGAAATTGTGAACAGAGGTCAGAAATCCATCCAAAGAATTTTGAAAAGAATTGCAAGAACAAGAAAAAAAATAACTGTATTCAGAATTATCACAGCATATACTTGCGAAAAAAAATGTGTAATAAACAAGAAAAGTCAATTGACTAGTAAGAAAATATTTGATAAACCTCGTTTTACGAATGTAACATTGGCTAATGTAGGAAACGAAGAAATACTATCACTTTCAAGTAAGCATGACAACGAGAAACGTGTAAGATTGATGAAGTAAATGAGAAAAAATGACATTTTTATTGATGCGTGTTGTGACTTGATGGCCGATACAAGGGTTCCTTCATGGAAGATATCCACCAAAACGACCGAGAAGACAAGGAAGGAAAATGGAAAAATGTTTATTGGTATTTATTGAAGGCAGTAAGATGTGCGTGTAGTGTAACGGATATCCCGATCCTACTCTGTTGCGTTCACTTTCACATAAATGACCTTAGAAAAATCATCGATCCGTCCCTTCTCCCGCCACCAAGGGGTTAAGTAAAAGCGATTATTGCGCTCTCAACCCGTAAATGAAAACTAATCTAAGAAAAAGAAAACGCATAATTCCAAACCGTGAAGAAAGTAAAATTAAATCCTTCCTTGTTTTTTTCTTCGTTTTCTTATTAATGTTCATCGAATACAAGGACCAAGAGCCACTCAAGGTAGAGGGTTAATGCATAGAGTTGTATTAGCGTAAAAAAGAACAAGAAGTGAACTTTTTTGAGCTAGGAAGGAAAGATAACGGTTCACCCTAGACTTAAGAGAAAATTTAATTAGTTCAGTCGGTGACGTTAGAAGTACAGCGTTGAAGCAGATTTTAGGAGGAACCGGAAATACAACCCTAAAAAGAATATTAGGGATAAACCTCTACTCCTGTTCAAAAACTGGGGAGGAGTCTTGAAAAGAATACTTACCAATTCGCACATGAAAATAAAAAAAAAAGCTATCAAGAACCTTGATCGCCTACCTCCTAAAGGGACGTAACATTAAGAAGGGAATGGTGGGTTTTATCTTTTTATGGTCCCCTCAAATTTCAAGCTGTCAAAATGATCGCCAAGGATTATTGTAATTTATGGGATAGGATGTTTTAGGTGGTACAAGTCAGAAGCAATAAACATTAACTAAAGTTCGCCATCTTGTTATTCTTATGCAGACTAATGTCCTCATCTTTGCTGTTGTGACCTCGACCTTCAACAGATGTTTGCCGATCCGTGTAACCGCAATGAACTTCCAAATGAACAGTTTATTCAATCTACGATGTTAGTTTGTTCATGCCTATCTGTGTCTAGGCATATCTCGTCTTGTTCTTATTTAATGTTACACAGTTATTGCTAGTCCCGTTTTAAACGAGAAAGGAAGCTTTAAGTTGATGAATGACCGATCCGAGAGTCGTTTTAGTGCAATTTTGACCATTAAAAGTGTTGAGTTTGTGAGAAAGTGTATCTGTATAATTGTGTGTAGACGTGTGTATATAAGTGTGCACTTTTAGTTTTGGGTTTGTATGCATGTAAGACACGGGATATAATATTTTTTTAAATAACGTGAATGTTTTTTACACGACGAGACAAGGTGGATATTTCCATTCAAAGAAAATCCGAATATTTTTTAGTAGAAATAAATCAATGCCGATACCGTTTCAAAAAGTAATGAGATTTAATATTAAATTACAATTAATGGGAACTACCAAATAATTTTTAAACTGTAGATATGGCTATATATTCTAACAGACCACTGCAAAATATGTGCTTGATTTGCAGTGCGAATAGAAAATTACCGCCATTTGACTGTCGTTTGATTTAGTGCCGGTTTCTGGTATTTTCTAGATCTCTGGTATTTTCTAGATTTCTAGTATTTTCTAGATTTTTGCCATTTTCTAGATTTCTCGTATTCTCTAGATGTTTGGTATTTTTTAGATTTTTGGTATTTTCTAGATTTTTGCTATTTTCTAGATTTCTGGTATTTTCTAGATTTTTGCTATTTTCTGGATTGAAAATTTGCATCGTTCAGTTGCAAGTCAAACTTTGTTGAATGTTGACGTTTTATGCACAAATGAATGCCATAAATATGGACGATAAATAGTTGCATTTTCGTTCTGAATTTTGGAAAGGAACAATCATCTGAACTGCGACTAAACAAACATTCAGAAAGTTTATTTGGATCTTGCTTCAGCACTTCGGACAAACTAAAAATGGATTAATAGAATTTATAGAACGATAAGAGACAGTTGTTAAAAACAATGGGGCTTATGTGCTTGATTAATAATTTTTTTTGTTTTTTGTTTTTATTTACGATTTTGTTTTGAATTTTCTAATCGGATGCAAACTTTTGCAATGATTCAATAATATATGTTTAATTGATTTTTCATAGTTCATTTTTAAATGGTTCCAAGTACGCAATTATCTCTGATTCTGCTGGACGAAAATAAATATTCTAACACGGGAATATCCTCCAATTCCGTTTTTTTCTCTTGGTGTAAGTTTATGAAAATTAATGTTTTAAATAGATTTTGTTATATCGCTGATGTCCATCGGAACACCCTCACATAAACACGCACGCACGCACGCGCGCGCACACACACACACACACAGACAAATTAAGGGAAAATACTACGAAACTTTTCAAGACACAAATAAGCAAACTAATTACAATTAATAACGCCGAAAGAGAATCAATGAAATTCATTAAAATTGTGGGTATCATCCTGGTTATTTATATGCAATGTTACAGTCCGTCAACCAAAATCACCGTTGCTATCCATAATCTCTCTGCAGAGTTCATCGAACGGTAAAGAAATTGTGAACTCGAAGCAATGGAAAAGGCTTTAAGAACTCAATTCCTCGAGATGTACGTAAATTGAAGCGAGTTATAGCAAAACAACCACTTTTGACTAGCGATCAGGTCTGTGAAAAGGTTAGTATTGAGGAGGTCAAGAAGGACAAAAGGTGTAGAATATTTTGTGAACTGGGATCTGTAAAATAATCTCCTGGGCAAAAAATTTAAGTGTCAAAACTGGGCCAAGAAATACATAAAAAATAGACTTTTCTAAACTAATTTACACGGAGCATTGAGTGGCATTTGATGTATTAAATGGATGTGTCAAGTGATGTGTTTTATTCAATTCAGACATGCCTGTGGCTAAAGAAAAGCAACAAGGAAGCGGTAGTGTTATGATATGGGCTAGAATTGTCCACCAAACCATTATTGGACAATTCAAAGTTGATGAAGGAGTTAAGCTCTATTGCGATTTTATGAACAAGTTCTTTGCATGATTCATGCCCCAGTCTAGCATTTTCGAAGTAAAGTGTGTATTTATGCACGACAATGCCCCTTCTCGTGTATCTAACCTTACCCGTGATTTATTACGTGAGAGAAGATAATGGAATGACCACCATCAAATCCTGATCTGAATCCGATCGAAAATCTATGGTCAATTGTTAATATGAAAGTATATGAAGATGACAAACATTATAAGAGGAAAGCAGGTCTATGGGAAGCCCTTAAAACTACCATATCGGAAAATGAACCAGCTGTAGTAAAAAATTAACCAAATCAATGGATAATAAAGTACTGACTGTTACCCAGAAGAAAAGTCGCTATATTAATATGTAAATGATTCAAAGACTTATCATATGTGTTTGTTATTTTTTCCATTATATGTGTTGATCAATTTTTAATTTTATTAGCTGCTTTTTTAATTAAAATGTGATTACTTGGTTATTGCCAAATAAATTCAGTCGACAATTATTTTGCATACATGACATAATTTTAATAAAACGTATTGATACTATTTCAAATATTAACTCAGGCTTTTGTCATCTAAATTGATTGTTTCAAATTTGATAATTTATTTTAAGCCAAATTTGAATTATTGAAGTTTATATGATTTGCTTGATAACTTCAGGCAAGGTATATATATATATATATATATATATATATATATATGACAGGAAAATGTAAAATGATTGTGAGAAATGTGGATTAGATGTCAGACAAAAGGTAGAAAAGAAGAAGTCACATGATTGTGTAAGTCGAACAATGAGAACAAAAGCCTGAGGAAAAGCTCAAGAATGAAAAGTATAATAGACTTTTCGTTGTATGCAGAACTTGTTCAGCTTAGAACAATAAGAAGATCTGGACAGATAAATAATGAAAAAAAAAACGGTGACAAAATAAGAGAAATGTGCTCCCACTGCACCCTGGGGCAACGGGTAGGGCCAGCTTCTCGTTTACTTTCTTATTTAATTGCCCCTTAATTTTCTTAGCTTCATTTGTCTTCTCTTTCTTTCGTCCAAGGAGCGTGTTGTTTTATTTAGAATGTATTGATGGTGATGGCAGGTGGAGGGGGCTCCTCTTCTTATCGTGAGGGCGTTTTTGTCTTTGTTGATTCATTGTGTGCTGAATTGTTTTGTTTCCGTTTCCTCATTGTCACTTGACTTACTTTCATTTTTCTCTTTCTGTCTTTCTTTCGTTACTTTCTTTTTTTTCTTTTTTTTTTTCTATCAATATTTTAGTTTTCGTTTCATCCATCTACCCTTTCTTTCACTTTCTTTCCTTGCTTTCTTTTTTCTTGAACATTGTCTTTTCTTTCTTTTTATTTTTGTTTCCATTCCATATATCCACATGACACTTTTTTCTTTTTCCTTTTCTTTCTCATTTCATTATTTAATACTTTCCTTCGTTCATTGAATCTTTTGCCTCTTTTTCTTTCTTTCTTTCTTTCTTTCTTTCTTTCTTTCTTTCTTTCTTTCTTATATTCCTTTTGTCCTTCGTTTTTCTCTTTATATTTTCTTTCGTTCGTCTTTCATTTCTTATATATTTTCTCTGTTTGTTTCTTTATTTTTCTCCTGAGTTCCCCCTCGTTATATTTTTTTTTTCTTTCTTTCTTTCTTTCTTTCTTTCTTTCTTTCTTTTGTATTTCCCTCGCTTTCGTTCTTCTTTAGCTTCATTCTTTCTTAACATTCTTTTTCTCCTCTTTTTTTTATTTCTCTCTTTGGTAGCGCTCATCTTTCTGTTGTTTAACAGTATTCCAGTAGTCATTCTTAAAATAATTTCCTTTCTACTTTTCTCTTATGTGATTCACGTCTTTCTTTCTTCCTTCCTGTCTTTCTTTAGCCTTCATTGTTCTAATGATTTTCCAGTTTCCTATTGACCGACTGCCTTCAGGAGCTTTACAAATTAATTGATAATACCATTAGCATAAAACAAATGTGCGACACAAAAGTGAAACATCTACTTAGCAATCTGCACTAATGCTTCAATGGTTAAAACGAAAGAAATTATTTATGCATGTTGATATGTGTCTGTATATGTATCAGTTTCTTTTATATATATATCCATGTAATTATCTTCATTTGTTTATCTCTCTATCTCTCTCTCTCTCTCTATCTATCTATCTATCTCCGTTTGTTTGTTCATCTATCTATCTATCTATCTATCTATCTATCTATCTATATATATATATATATATATATATATATATATATATATCGATCAATCACCGTTTATCTATCTATCTATCTATCTATCTATCTATCTATCTATCTATCTCCGTTTGCCTATCTATCTATGTATCTATCTATCTATCTATCTCCGTTTGTTTGTTCATCTATCTATCTATCTATCTATCTATCTATCTATCAATCACCGTTTGCCTATCTATCTATCTATCTCCGTTTGTTTATCTATCTATCGCAGTTTGTCTATCTATCTATCTATTTATCTATCTATCTATCTATCTATCTATCTCCGTTTGTTTATCTATCTATCTCAGTGTATCTATCTATCTATCTATCTATCTATCTATCTATTTCCATTTGTTTATCTATCTATTTCCAATTGTTTATCTACCTACCTATCTATCTCCGTTTGTTTATCTATCTATCTCCTTTTGTTTGTTTATCTATCTATCTATCTATCAATCTATCTATCTATCTATATATATATATATATATATATATATATATATATATATATATATATATATATCGATCAATCAATCACCGTTTATCTATCTATCTATCTATCTATATACATATATATATATATATATATATATATATATATATCGATCAATCAATCACCGTTTATCTATCTATCTATCTATCACCGTTTGCCTATCTATCTATCTATCTATCTATCTATCTATCTATCTCCGTTTGTTTATCTATCTCAGTTTGTCTGTCTATCTATCTATCTATTTATCTATCTCCGTTTGTTTATCTATCTATCTATCTATCTATCGATTTCCGTTTGTTTGTTTATCTATCTATCTATCTATCTATCTATCAGATTGGTGCAAAAATAATGTCGTTTTCTCACATTGTAACATGTGTAAGACATTATTTTTGCACCAAGCTAATATCACCGTTTTTCTATGTATTTGTCTATTTATCTATCTATCGATCTATCTCTCTATCTGTTTCCGTTTATTTATCTTTCTACCGTTATATCTCTGTTTATCTATCTATCTATCTATCTATCTATCTATCTATCGATTTCCGTTTGTTTGTTCATCTATCTATCTATCTATCTATTTAACTATCTATCTATGTATCTATCACCGTTTGTCTATGTATCTATCTATCGATCGATCTATCTGTCTCCGTTTATTTATCTATCTACGTTTCTATCTCTGTTTGTTTATCTATCTATCTATCTATCTATCTATCTATCTCCGTTTGTTTATCTATGTGTCTCTGTTTGTTTGTTTAGCTATCTACCTATCGATTTCCATTTGTTTATCTATCTCCCTATCTATCTACCTCCGTTTGTTTATCTATCTATCTCCGTTTTTTTTCATCTATCTATCTATCTATCTATATATATATATATATATATATATATATATATATATATATATATATATATTTATCTACCTACCTACTTACCTATCTATCTATCTATCTAGCTAGCTATCTAGCTATCTATCTAGCTATCTATCTATCTAGCTATCTATCTAGCTATCTATCTATCTAGCTATCTATCTATCTAGCTATCTATCAGTTTCCTTTTGTTTATTTATCTACCTATCAATCTTTTACCGCTTGTTTATCTATCTATCTATCTATCTATCTATCTATCTATCTATGTGTATATAAACTACATCCGGCAGCAAGGCCTCTGATCGGAAGGTGTTGTGGAGCGTGTTACTTGTTGTTGTTCCCAGCTCTACACTAACCCGGAGTGTTAGCACCTGTTAGGGTCAGAGCTATGAGCAAATAGTGAACCCTCAAACACAAAACATTATGAAAGTATAAATACATTGAGGTTGATATACCGCTAAACAAAATCAGCCAATCAATCAACCAACATGAAAGAGCCCTTTCATGACATTAATCCATATAATATCCTAGAAATTCTTAAAGATATCAAACTCTATTCTAAAATATAACTTCAACAAAGCTACAACATAAAACACACTTATCACCGGCTCTAATTATTTTGGCCACACAAATATTTATAGGCACAAAAGCTGAGAATCATCGGCCATGTATTCAATTGGGAAAGCAGAATACGATATATTATATTTTTATACAAAAGCTCCCAAGAAAATTAAAATTCGACATTAAATGATCCATAAGAATTTCAGATACCGTTAAAAAAACAAATCAGAACTTTCTATCTATCTATCTATCTATCTTTATAAGTCTGTTCATATCTATCTATCTGCCTATCTATCTATCTATCTATCTAATACCTCATTCTATTCCCATTTAAACCATGTCACCTATTATTATGCGATCAATTTTTTCGTACCAAAAATCCGGTGGAGAAATATAATATCATTATATTTATATGGATATCGAGTTGGATTACATATAATATTGAAAACTACTTTTGGCTGGCTCTCCTGCATTATGCTTCCAGATGTTTCAGCTATTAATTCTTGATTTTGAGGATAAGTGTTCTTTTTGCCATTTTTCTTTAAAACTTGCTCGTTTCTTACTTTTGCCTTTTATTAATCGCTGTCCATGGAATTCTAAGCATCCTTCTGTAGAAACACAGCATCCACTTCCGTTGTGAGATTGTTCAACATTCACTACCATATAAGAATGATGAATATCACATACCAATCCAGCAGTCTTTTTTTCTAACGGAGTTTTTCTGTTTTCTCAGAAGTTTGCTTACCTTTTCGAATGTCTCTTTCGCTTGTCCAATGCATCTTCGGATTCTGGTTTCACATTTTCTATCCTCCGTTAAAACATTTCCCAGATATAAAATGTTTGATATCACATACCAATCCAGCACTCTTTTCTTTGTTTCTAACGGAGTTTTTCTGTTTTATCAGAAGCTTGCTTACCTTTTCAAATGTCTCTTTCGCTAGTCCAATGCATCTTTGGGTTTCGGTCTTACATTTTCCATCCTCCGTTAAAACATTTCCCAGAAATAAAATGTTTGATATCACATACCAATCCAGCACTCTTTTCTTTGTTTCTAACGGAGTTTTTCTGTTTTCTCAGAAGTTTCCTTACCTTTTCGAATGTCTCTTTCGCTAGTCCAATGCATCTTCGGGTTTCGGTCTTACATTTTCCATCCTCCGTTAAAACATTTCCCAGATATAAAATGTTTGATATCACATACCAATCCAGCATCCTTTTCTTTGTTTCTAACGGAGTTTTTCTGTTTTCTCAGAAGTTTGCTTACCTTTTCGAATGTCTCTTTCGCTTGTCCAATGCATCTTCGGATTCTGGTTTCACATTTTCTATCCTCCGTTAAAACATTTCCCAGATATAAAATGTTTGATATCACATACCAATCCAGCACTCTTTTCTTTGTTTCTAACGGAGTTTTTCTGTTTTATCAGAAGCTTGCTTACCTTTTCAAATGTCTCTTTCGCTAGTCCAATGCATCTTCGGGTTTCGGTCTTACATTTTCCATCCTCCGTTAAAACATTTCCCAGAAATAAAATGTTTGATATCACATACCAATCCAGCACTCTTTTCTTTGTTTCTAACGGAGTTTTTCTGTTTTCTCAGAAATGTACTTACCTTTTCGAATGTCTCTTTCGCTAGTTCAATGCATCTTCGGATTTCGGTCTTACATTTTCCATCCTCCGTTAAAACATTTCCCAGATATAAAATGTTTGATATCACATACCAATCCAGCACTCTTTTCTTTGTTTCTAACGGAGTTTTTCTGTTTTCTCAGAAGTTTCCTTACCTTTTCGAATGTCTCTTTCGCTAGTCCAATGCATCTTCGGGTTTCGGTCTTACATTTTCCATCCTCCGTTAAAACATTTCCCAGATATAAAATGTTTGATATCACATACCAATCCAGCATCCTTTTCTTTGTTTCTAACGGAGTTTTTCTGTTTTCTCAGAAATGTGATTACCTTTTCAAATGTCTCTTTCGCTAGTCCAATGCATCTTCGGGTTTCGGTCTTACATTTTCCATCCTCCGTTAAAACATTTCCCAGATATAAAATGTTTGATATCACATACCAATCCAGCACTCTTTTCTTTGTTTCTAACGGAGTTTTTCTGTTTTCTCAGAAGTTTCCTTACCTTTTCGAATGTCTCTTTCGCTAGTCCAATGCATCTTCGGGTTTCGGTCTTACATTTTCCATCCTCCGTTAAAACATTTCCCAGATATAAAATGTTTGATATCACATACCAATCCAGCATCCTTTTCCTTGTTTCTAACGGAGTTTTTCTGTTTTCTCAGAAGTTTGCTTACCTTTTCGAATGTCTCTTTCGCTTGTCCAATGCATCTTCGGATTCTGGTTTCACATTTTCTATCCTCCGTTAAAACATTTCCCAGAAATAAAATGTTTGATATCACATACCAATCCAGCACTCTTTTCTTTGTTTCTAACGGAGTTTTTCTGTTTTCTCAGAAATGTACTTACCTTTTCGAATGTCTCTTTCGCTAGTCCAATGCATCTTCGGATTTCGGTCTTACATTTTCCATCCTCCGTTAAAACATTTCCCAGATATAAAATGTTTGATATCACATACCAATCCAGCACTCTTTTCTTTGTTTCTAACGGAGTTTTTCTGTTTTCTCAGAAGTTTCCTTACCTTTTCGAATGTCTCTTTCGCTAGTCCAATGCATCTTCGGGTTTCGGTCTTACATTTTCCATCCTCCGTTAAAACATTTCCCAGATATAAAATGTTTGATATCACATACCAATCCAGCACTCTTTTCTTTGTTTCTAACGGAGTTTTTCTGTTTTCTCAGAAATGTGCTTACATTTTCAAATGTCTCTTTCGCTAGTCCAATGCATCTTCGGGTTTCGGTCCTACATTTTCCATCCTCCGTTAAAACATTTCCCAGATATAAAATGTTTGATATCACATACCAATCCAGCACTCTTTTCTTTGTTTCTAACGGAGTTTTTCTGTTTTCTCAGAAATGTGCTTACATTTTCAAATGTCTCTTTCGCTAGTCCAATGCATCTTCGGGTTTCGGTCTTACATTTTCCATCCTCCGTTAAAACATTTCCCAGATATAAAATGTTTGATATCACATACCAATCCAGCACTCTTTTCTTTGTTTCTAACGGAGTTTTTCTGTTTTCTCAGAAGTTTGCTTACCTTTTCGAATGTCTCTTTCGCTAGTCCAATGCATCTTCGGGTTTCGGTCTTACATTTTCCATCCTCCGTTAAAACATTTCCCAGATATAAAATGTTTGATATCACATACCAATCCAGCACTCTTTTCTTTGTTTCTAACGGAGTTTTTCTGTTTTCTCAGAAGTTTGCTTACCTTTTCGAATGTCTCTTTCGCTAGTCCAATGCATCTTCGGGTTTCGGTCTTACATTTTCCATCCTCTGTTAAAAGATTTCACAGATATTTAACATTCTGTACTTGTTTGCATCTTGTTTTTTTTTTCCTCTTCCTGATGACCAGACTTTCTGTCTTCTTGCAGTTGATAATTAGTCCTTTATTCTCGCTTTCCTCTACTATCAGGCCCAATATAAATGTCGGTAGTCTAAAGAGGAAAAATGACTTAATGAAAGTGCGAGAAAATAGAAGGAATGATAAAGCAAGTACGCGCAAACGAATAAAAGAATTATTAGGTAAAAGAAGTGAACACCTCTGGGGAGTGTTACGCAAAACATGCTACAGCGTGTTTGGCAGCAGCTGGACTACAAACTTGACACGTGTCGTGTCACAGATTGTGCGTATCTTGAACATTTGTGAAGCTTTGTGACATCGATTATAAAATCTATATTCCTTTGACTATCTTGTTCTAATTTTAATAGATAAAACTTTTATTGTTCAACATTAAGCCTATTTAATTTCCTTTGCGTGGTACATATAGTTACACAGATATTCACATTTTAAATGGTGTGAATTTTTTTTTTTGAATACCCTGTATTTACTTATTCGTAAAGTGATCCATTCAAATTAAGCTGTTTGCTTTCTTCCATAACAACAACAGCACGATACGTTAGTCTGTTTTTAAACAATTGGCATAGGATCGATACAATCATAAAAAAAATGAATTACTAATCGACAACAAATGCCAACGATACAAGCAAATATTTATTGATACAATGACTAGGTTTTATTTATTAGAATCGATCTTTTTTGTCAGTAGAGGACATAAACGATGAAAGAAAAAAAAAACGTCATTCTATTCAATATAAAGACTCTAACTTTGATAAAAGTGAAACAAATTTAACTCCAGATAGCATCTTCTGTACAATTCACATGCTTGCCGTCATCATCATTGTCATCATCCACATCGGTCCCATGATCGCTGGACGTCGTAATGTCGTTTTCGCAGCTGAGCATTTGAACCGTTCTATTTGGGTTGAAGGTCAGCGAGATATTCACTGATGCGTAGCGTGTCTTGGGCAAGTAGACCGGTCGGTGTCCATCACTCTCGACGTTAAACCCCAGCTGATGTCCGACTGTATTTACTTATTCGGAAAGTTGCCCCTTCAAATTAAGCATCCATTGCTATGTAAGAAGAATGGTAATGCATAGTAAACCAGCGCCTCTTTTCTTTGTTTTTAAACAATTTTTTTTTTTCCGTTTCTCAGATCCTTGTTTTGGAATGCCTTGACTTGATGGCATATTAAAGTTTAGGAAAGATAACAAAAACACGACGCCCTGAAGATCGTCACATAGAAGAAGAAGAAGAAGAAGAAGAAGAAGAAGAAGAAGAAGAAGAAGAAGAAGAAGAAGAAGAAGAGGAGAAGAAGAAGAAGGAGAGTAGAAGAAGAAGTAGAAGAAGAAGGGGAGGAGGAGAAGTAGAAGAAGAAGGGGAGGAGGAGAAGAAGAAGAGGAGGAGGAGGAGAAGTAGAAGAAGAAGGGGAGGAGGAGGAGGAGAAGAAGAAGAAGAAGAAGAGAGGGCAACTTTTTCTGCAGCTTGTCATTAGCTACTGGCTTATTTTTAGCTTATATTCAACATTGTTTTCTGATTTCCCGACCAACTTCACACCGACTCGTAATTCTATTGAATTGTATGAGTAAACGCTAAAGGCACAAGTCAGGCATTGTCGTCACACGAACCCATCTATAAGCAACAGCCTCGGTCGTTCCTTCTGACATTCAGGCTAGGAACGCACTTCTCTGGGAGGTGGGTTAAGGGAAATAAGTTGCTTATTACTTCATTTCTTCCTGTGCACCTGGCTTGGTGAACCCGGGTGTCGTACAAAACGTACTTGACCCGGACATATAAATCACAATGATGTTCATCGCTGACTGCATCGATTCTTACAGACTCGACAAGTTCTTGACGAGCGGAGGGGTTATCTGGTGTTACCTGGGTTTAGAAAAAGTAAGGTGATAAAACAACATTTGACGCAGTTATTATTCAGAGTCTGTCTATATTTCTGAGATGAGGTATTATGTACATTATTTACATTATTCGGACTATTGTCCTCATCTTTGTCGCCATATTTATCACAACTTTTCGACCGTTGTACGCTCCGGCCTTCTTCAGGTGGTTGGAATTTCGAACTGAACCCTGCCTTAAACGGGTATTGAACCCACACTCTTTGGGTCCTGTCACTGGATCTAACCAACGCCTTTATCCACTGTGCCATGTGTCCTTAAGGCAGTGGAGAACTTTCAGAGGGAAATTAGCAGGAGATAACCGATAACTGACATCCATCTAACATGGCACGTGGAACTAGAACAGTCTACCCCAGTGAGCGAAATAAAGTGTTCAGTTCAACATTCCAACCACCCGAAGAAGGCCGGAGCATACAACGGCCGAAACGTTGTGATAAATATGGCGACAAAGATGAGGACAATAGTCCGAATAATGTAAATAATGCAATTATTATTATTATTATTATTATTATTATTATTATTATTATTATTATTTGATATTTTTTCTTACTTACACTCACAAAAAACACATAAACTGAAATAAAAGCATTGCACTTGAAGAATTATTTCCATTGTTCGGACTGTTGTCCTCATCTTTACCGTCATATTCCCGACGTTTCGGCTGTTGTACGCTCCAGCCTTCTTCAGGCGATCGGAATTTCGAACTAAATCCTCTATTTTGTCCACCGAAATTCCAATCACCTGAAAAAGGCCGGAACGTACAACGGCCGAAACGTTGTGAATATGGCAATAAAGATGAGGACAAGAGTTCGAATAAATACCAGAAATATAGACAGATATTGAAGAAGTGTTCGGACCAAATTGTCTAAGATAATGCTATAGAGACTATGGACATAATTGCCACTTTCCAATGAATAAAAGTATTATATACATAATTGCTGAAAACGCTATATTTACCTTGTGTGCTTGGCTAGATATCCTTGATTTTAAACGATGTAAATCTACCGGCCTGCGCATTCGAGAGTCAAAAGAGTGAAAAAGTACATTCCAGCAGGATTCATACTCCCCCACGACCCTTGTAGAGGGAGCTTTCGTATAGAACGCCACGCAAGGAGAAACTTCCAAGGGTGCAACGAAGTTCAGTTATCCTTCTTAAGGAATTAATATGCTTTGTTAAGAGCTCTGAAAGCTGTGCCAAATTTTAATTTCGTTTTCGAAAAGTGAACAGAATCATTTCTTAAGGTATTAATAGATTTTATCTATAATATGATATTAATTCTTATTACATTAAATGTTATAGCATTTAAAATACACATACAGCGTTTAGGCTAATAAGCACTAATATAAATAATAATTATAAATAATTTTATAGAACAAAGAAACTCTCCCGTGAATTTCGACGGATGAAGTCCCAACGGTTCAATTTAAAGCTAAATCACAAAACTCCGCCATAGAGAAGATTTGATTTTGTGTTGAAGGCTTCTATAGAGCAAGCTTCACTTTTCAGAAGAACATCTTTCATTTACTGAGTTAGCTTATTTTGCGCCGCTGTGGTCAACGCTCCTCTCCCTCTCACAATTGTGGTTCATGGAGATGTAGAGGTTACCCCATCCCTCCTCTCACAAGTTAAAAAGGCAAGACTTACAAGACAGCAAGTGGATTGAATTCCGGGTTTTCCTTTCACCTAGAGTGGCGATGGTAGATGATGGCCGTGCACTATCCAGATTACATGACCACCTCCCCCTCTCCACGCACACATCTCGGCCGCATCGACAAAATCCAAAGAAATACGGGGCATTATATTTGCGGACGGCTTGACGACAAAAGTTGCCAGAAAGTTGTCAATGTTGACAGCCGACAAATCTTCGAGGCTCCACTCCAGGTTTTCTGTCTGGATTTATTTCATTTTCAAGTCAGCGGAGGTTTAAAATCAGGGTTTTCCTTCCCCTAAATGGACTACCTTCCTGGCTTATCGACTTCCACTTACCCGAATTACAGAAGAACAGATAACAAGAAACTGGTACAAAGACATCAACCAGATTCAGTAGTCAGATTTTGATTTCAGAGTTTTTCATCTCCAAGACTAGTTGCCACAACAACAAAAAACAAAAAACAAACAAAGAGCCAAACCCGACCTACTATTTAATCCATAGGTGGTCTCAGATAGGTTACATGATCTTTTCAACAGCATGAAAAATATATGACCTTTTACGTGAACTGTACACACGAACGCTGCATTGACAAGAATAGATACACGTGAAGTTTGGTTAGCCGATGAGAAAGAAATATTACAAAAAAATTAAAAAGGCCAGAATTTGAATTTAATGAAAGCGAAACATGTCAAATGAATAAACGTTTCCTGTTTCTTCCTTAGCCTAGCATTTTGTCGATTCTCAATGCATATTTGATCTATCTTTGATTCCAGTTCATACACGCACGCACACGCACGCACACGCACGCACACACACACATATATATATATATATATATATATATATATATATATATATATATTATGAAATGGACAAAGTCCGACAATTATTTTAAAACATTTTTATGTTTATACATTCTTTTTATCGATACAAATATTTAAGTAAATATTCTATTTATAATAAACAGTATTAAACAACATTTACCGGCCTGAATGTCCGAGAAATTTTCACAGAAAATATTCGTCCTCCAACAGGATTCAAAACTATATCCTATACGGAACCGTCATTTAGCTTGACCTGCCTTTACCGATTTGGCCACAGAGGAGCGTTCGGTTAGCAAGGTCGAATTTACTGTATTTAAACTACAATCTTCCATGAATTTCTCACGTACATTCATATCTGCTCATGGCGTATCAAATGTAAACAAATAACGTCACACATTATGAAATGGACAATTATTTTAAGACATTTTTATGTTTATACATTCTTTTACTTTTCTTTGTTGTTGTACATCATGATGGAAAGAGGGGATGTTATAGTTCGTGTTATTTCAACCGGCTTCGTCGTTATCAGTAACTAAGTGCTTTCAACATCGTAGACAGTTATTTGTTAGCTACATCTTGTCATTTTCAAAAGAAAGATATTTTAAGTAGGTTATTTATATTTTATTATAACGTCAACTATTAGTATAAGTATACATATATGCATATATATATATATATATATATATACACAGGCATACGTAGACATATAGAGAGAGAGAGAGATAGAAAGAGAGAACGAGAGATAAAAAAGCAAGAGTGAGACAGAGTAGATATCAACACTGAATGGTGACTATCACTTTCATTCATTTGGTTTGGTTTATTTTATTTGACGGCATATCAACCTCAATGGGTTATTTACTGACGAAACGATTTTTAGGAGAGGTTAAGTTTGGTTTGTTTTATTTTGCTTTACGGCATATCAATCTCAATTGGTTAAATAATGCCGACACGATTTTTAGGACAGTTCAGTTTAGTTTGGTATTTTGCATTACGGAATATCAACCTCAATGTGTTATTTACTACCAACACGATTTTTAGGCTATGTTCAGTTTGGTTTGCTTTATTTTACAGCATATCACTCTCAATAGGTTATTTACTGCCGACACCAATTTTAAAATAGTTTCAGTTTAGTTTGCTTTATTTTATTTTACGAGATATCAACCTCAATGGATTATTTAATTCCGAACCTTTTGGCGGGATAATTCGGTTTGGCTTGGTTTGGTTTGGTCTATTTTGTTTTTCCGCATATCAATCACAATGATTTTAAGATAAATTAGTACGAATAGAATATGTATTTTTTTTATAAAAAAATTGGTTTGCAAATCAGATTTCATTGGGGTAATTTTGTTAAGTGGGTTTTTGTAGAGTCAAATGTATTGCAGAATTTTTTTTTCAAAAATATATTGCTGTTTTAAAAATTTATTTTTATACTTTCATAGTGTTTTCACCTCAGTTTGTGGGTTAACTATTTTCCTACAGCTGGGACATTAACAGATGCTACCAGCCGGGGTCAAACTGGACCTAGAAACAGCAGCCATTAAATGGTGATTACACGCACCTCAAAACCTCCCCATCAGAGGCTTTGCTGCCGGATGTAGTTTATCGTCATACCCAATACGAGTTGCATTTTGGTATGAAGGTAGCATTGAAGCGTAAAGCTGAAAGACACCATGAAGTGTTAATTTCTATGTACACACTGCTATATATCTCTAAATGCTCTGTGCCCGATATCGACCACACTTCCCCTATAAATACAGATTTGAATTATATATATATATATATATATATATATATATATATATATATATATATATATATATATATGTAACTATACTCGTTTAGAAAAACCGTGGAATTTTTGATTTGCCAATAATCAAATCAATCCCGAGGGAAAAAAAGGTTTTAAAAAAAGAAAGAGCCAGGAACACGAAAGTCTGTCGAAAAAAATCGCACAGATACAGGTTTAAAGCCCAAAGAAAAAAAACACGACACGAGTAAACAAATAACTAAAAAGAGCTCAATACAACCGTAGAGCAGACCTAGATAAACCTAGTGAGCCAGACAAACCTACCCAGGTTTCACTTAAGCGGATCGTCGCGGAAGGTTTGTCTGGCTCACTAGGTTTATATATATATATATATATATATATATATATATATATATATATATATATATATATATATATATACACCAATATTATATTAAAATTATATTTAATTTGAACTTTGAAACTGCATATAATATAGCGTTCATATAGCGGTTTACAGCCCAAAGAAAAAAACCCCGACACGAGTAAACAACTAACTAAAAAGAGCTCAATAGAACCGTAGAACAGACCTAGATATAGATAAACCTACTGATCCAGACAAACCTACCCAGGTTTCACTTAAGCGGATCGTCAGGGAAGGTTTGTCTGGCTCACTAGGCTTATCTATCTATCTATCTATATATATATATATATGAATTTATACACCAATATTATATTAAAATTATAATAACCTTGAACTTTGAATCTACATATAAGTTAGCGTTCCTCCCATAAGAGACAGGATTTTTTCTATAAAATAATCTTATTAAGTAGTTCATTGATCATTTCTGCCTGATGAATTGGGTAACCATGAAACTCTGAGTTGCACTACAAACGTAGGTATATGTGTATTTATTAATCTTGGTACGATAATTTTTTCTACAACTTGCTACACGCGAGACGTCTTATCCTCCTCTTCATCTATGTTTACAATCTCATTCCCCCTCGTCACACACTAATAATAATAGGCTTGCCTAACGCTTTTACAGCGATCAAAACTTTCAATTTAAGTTTATTTAAAAAAAAAAAAAAGCTTCGCACAAAGAGGAATCAGACAGAGATCTGGTTTTTGCTAACAATACGATTTCCAACAGAAAATACACCATCTACAAAAATATCTGTTGGTGAGTAATTCCCATTTCTATGTTTATTTCTTGGTTCGTTGATGAAGGACACATGGGTGTCCGAAAATTCCAGACTTAAAACCTTTTTCTCCTTGCTTCATTTTTTTCATATGTTTAATATTCAATAATTTTTATCGTACTGACTATATAGGTAGCCTTTCGTTTGTTTTTGTTTTATTAACCAACCTATCTATTATATATATATATATATATATATATATATATATATATATATATATATATAATTTAAATAAAAACGGACCACTTTAAGGTACCAAATGGTCTATTTTTTATTTCAATTATTTGCTCTAGATTTACATTGAGCTCTCTGGATTTTATCCTCCTTAGGTTTACCCATACGGTTAACCTAGTTTTTCACAAACTATATATATATATATATATATATATATATATATATATATATATATATATATATATATAGATATATATAGAGAGAGAGAGAGAGAGATGCAAAAATACTCAATACACAAGACAAAAAATAACTAAAAATAAAAATAACATGTAGAGCTTTTAACTTTAAAAATCAGGAGGTCAGTTAAAATACACGTCCATGGTTTTGACCTGACCGTCTCTCCGGGCGATATTCTTTAAATTCTAAATTTTAAGTATTGCCCTAAGATACCGTCAGGTCGAAAATATGTTCGCGTATTTTAACTGACCTCTTGATTTTTAATATACATACATACATATACACACACACACACACATATATATATATATATATATTTGTACACACATACATATATATATATATATATATATATATATATACACACACACATACATACATACATATATATATATATATACATATATATATAAATGAAATGGATTAAATCCGCCAGATTTTTAATTTGTTTAAACTTTTTTTTGTTTAAATGGATACTCATTTTTTGAGTAGATTTTTTTTTCATTTATTTATCTAACAGTATATTTATTTATTTAAGGTCGGTCAAGATAAATAAATAAATATACTATTTAATAAATAAATAAAAAAAAGAACATCTACTCAAATATGAGTGTCCATTTTAAAAAAAGGACGTTTAAACAAATAAATTGTATATATATATATATATATATATATATATATATATATATATATTATATATATAAGTGTACATTGAAGTCAACACTCAGAGGTGACAGGCTGTTTCATGCTGGACGGATACGCGGCCTGACGATTGCGTCCACCATGAAACAGCCTGTCGCCTCTGAGTGTTGACTTCAATGTTCACTTTTATATTTATATTTACACACGCTGTATCTCTGATATTTAGCACTTTATCCCATAAATATAGCACACCTTAAAACTATATTTTTTCATACATACATATATATATATATATATATATATATATATATATATATATATATATATATATATATATATATATATATATATATCTGTATGTATGTATTTAGGTATATATACGTGCAGCCATGTATAAAATGGTATATTTATGCAGACATATTCATTAATATATCAAACAGTGTACTCGCATAGTTTATAAGGTTGAAAGCTTAAATCGTTTCCTTTATTTTATTTATGTTTTCATCTGAAATTCTTCTCTGGTCAAAAGTAAATGGAAATAAATGGGCCCAGACTGTACACCCGTCGGAAATACCAGCCTCTTTCCAATCTCGTGAAGAGATTTGAAATAAATCAAAAAGAAGACGTTCTTATAGTTTGCATAAAAGATTTCCTTTGGCGAACCGGAAATACTTCAACAAGCTGAGCGGTGGAAAATTCTTTCACGCAGGTTTTTGTAGGGCGCATGTCCGACAGAGTAGATGAGACGACATTGATATGCCGAGTGATGTTTCTTACGGAGAAGGAAATGATATACGTTAAAACAGAAAGAAAGGAAAAAAAGAAAGGAAAGAAAGAAAGAAAGAAAGAAAGAAAGATGTAATGAAAGTTAGAAGTAAAGTAAGAAAGAAGTAAACAAAAAAGAAGTAAAGAAGAAAGAAAATAAAGAAAGAAAGAAGTAAAGAAAGAAAGAAAGAAAGAAAGAAAAAAGAAAAGAAAAGGAAAATAATGAAATATAAAAGAAAATAAAAAGGTTTTGAATGTAGAAAAATGAGGGCATAAAAGAGAACATATTCACGTCGAAAGAAAGAAAAAGTAAAAAAAGATCTAAAGAAAGTAAGAAATAAAGAAGAAAGAAAGATGTAAAGAAAGAAAGTAAAAATAAAGAAAAAAAGACAGAACGAAGTAATGTAGAGAAAAAGAAAGAAAGAAAGAAAAGAAAAATAATTAAATATAAATAAAGTAAAAGGTCTTGAATGTAAAAAAGTTGAAGGTATAAAAGATATTCACGATGAAAGAAAGAAAGAAAGAAAAAGAAAGAAAGAAAGAAAGAAAGAAAGAAAAAGAAAGAAAGAAAGAAAGAAAGAAAAAGAAAGAAAGAAAAACTACATAACTATAAGTCGATGTTAATAAAGAAAGATGAAAACGAAACCAGAAAAGAGGTTAAAAATATCTAATCAAAAATTCAGAAAAATACAGATTAAAAAAAACATGGGGTTATGAATAGAAAAGAAAAAAAGAAAGAAACTTATTTAAAATAAATGAAGGAAAATACATTTTTAAAACAATAGACGAACGCCACGAAAGATAGAAACAACGAAATAGAAAATGAATCTCAAGAAAACGAAATCAAAGAAGAAAGGAAAATACAAAATAATAAGCAAAGAAAGAAAGAAAGTGGGCGTTTCTAGCCAATCAAACTCTTGCTTGTTTCATGCATTCACCGGATTTCTAGTTCAAACGCAGGTGTGCTTATGGCAGGTTGTGTAAAAGTCCGTCCAAGGTGAATGGGACACAGGAATTCCTGAAAAGAGGGGAAAAAAAACACCAAGAGGGCAGCGTGCGAAATTGCCTTGTTGCAAAGGATCTACGCGGACATTTGTGAATCCACGTGCAAAGTGAAACCTTAGACATTGGGTTAATTACTAATTACGGCGGTTTTTTCTTTCGTTGTTTTTTTCTCTTTTCTTTTACTGTTCTTTTTTTTTTTTTTTTTTTTTGTAGTCTGTTTGTTAAGTAGAGTGTCAAGCAAGTTTATTTTCAATGAAGTAATAAAAAAGGGAAATCTGTGAATTTGGGTGGTTAGTGATAAATAGGTTGAAAAGATACACTGAGTTAGAGAATAGAGAAAATGAATAACATGTAAATAGGAAATTTTAAAAACAAGAGAAAAATGATAAAATTAAAGAAAGGAAAGATAAACGAAACAAATTAAGAAGGAAGGAACTAATGTGGAGTGGAAAGAAACAATGAATGAAAGAATGAATGAAGGAAGGAAGGAAGGATTAGGAAGGATTAGGAAGGAAGGATTAGGAAGGAAGGAAAGAAGGATTAGGAAGGAAGGAAAGAGGGATTAGGAAGGGAGGAAGGCAGGAAGGAAGGAAGGATTAGAAAGAAAGAAAGAAAGAAAGAAAGAAAGAAAGAGAAAGAAAGAAAGAAAGAAAGAAAAAGAAAGAAAGAAAGAAAGAAAAAGAAAGAAAGAAAGAAAAAGAAAGAAAGAAAGAAAGAAAGAAAGGTTGGAAGGAAGGAAGTATTAGAAAGGAAGGAAGGAAGGCAAGAAGGAAGGTTGGAAGGAAGGAAAGATTAGAAAAAAAGAAAGGAAGGACAGAAGGAAGGTTGGAAGGAAGGAAGGATTAAAAAAAAGGAAGGAAGGAAGGAAGGATTAGAAAGGAAGGAAGGAAGGATTAGAAAGAAAGAAAGGTTGGAAGGAAGGAAGGATTAGAAAGGAAGGAAGGGAGGAATGAAACAAAGAAGGAAGGAAGGATTAGAAAGGAAGGAAGGAAGGAAGGAAGGAAGGTTTAGAAAGAAATAAAGAAAGAAAGAAAGAAAAGTTGGAAGGAAGGACGGACGGAAGGATTAGAAACGAACGAAGGAAGGTTGGAAGGAAGGAAGGATTAGGAAAAAAGAAACGAAGGAACGAAGGAGGGAAAGAAGGATTAGAAAGGAAGGAAGGAAGGAAGGAAGGAAGGAAGGAAGGAAGGAAAGAAGAAGGAAGGAAGAATTAGAAAGGAAGGAAGGAAGGAAGGAAGGAAGGAAGGAAAGTTTGAAAGAAAGAAAGAAAGAAAGGTTGGAAGGAAGGAAGGAAAAAAAGAAGGATTAGAAAGGAAGGAAGGAAGGAAGGTTTAGAAAGAAAGAAAGAAAGAAAGGAAGGAAGGAAGGAAGGAAGGAAGGAAGGAAGGAAGGAAGGAATGAATGGAGGGAGGGAGGTTGAAAAGCCGATAAAGAAATAAAAGCTCCAGCTCATAAACGTAAATCTAAAAATAAAATAGAAGGAAAAAGTTTCAAAGAACGAAAAAACAAAAAAATTTTAAAAAAAAGAAATGAGAAAACCAAAAACGATGAAAAAGAAAGAAAATAAAAAAAAACACGATTTAAAAAGAAAGAAAAGAAAAATCAAGACGACATTAAACAAAAGCACCAATGTCAGAAAAGAGAAGGAAAGTCAAAATTATGAAGTAAGAAAGAAAAAAAAGAAAGCAAGAGAGAAAATGGAAGGGAGAGAGAGAGAGAGAGAGGGGATAAAAATGAAAGCCAATAAGAAGAAGGTGTAATAATCAATAAGTTTTCAAAACAAAGTGAAAGAGAAAAAAGGAAGGAAACATTAATGATTTTCCTTTACTTCTTCCTTTCTCATAAAAAAAGAACAACAAATAAGAAACAAAAAAATGTTTGAAGCGTGGTAAAAAAAAAAAAAAGACTGACAAAAAAAAAAGAAAAATATCTCTCTATATTTCTGAGATGAGGTATTGTAATCATTTGCATTACATTTTTCGGACTGTTGTCTTCATCTTTATTACCCTATTCACGACGTTTCAGACGTCGTACGATCCGGATTCTTCAGATGATTGGAATTTCGAACCCCTTATTTCGTTCACCGGGGTATATTCTTCTAGTTCCACGTGACATACCTCTACCCCATGCCTCAATTATCTCCCATTAATATCTCCAAGATTTTGATTCCCACAAGGACACATGTCCCAGCGGATAAAAGCGTTGGTCGGATCCAGCGACTTGACCCAGAGTGTTGGGGGTTCAGTACCTGGCTACTACAGTGGTGAGCAAAAACTTGGAGAGCTGAGTTAACGGAATATAACTGAGGCACCTGGAAGCGGTATGGCACGTGGAACTAGAACAATCTGTGCCAATGAAGATTAAGAAAACCGTCCGAAGAATGTAAATAATGTAATTAGGAAGAATTAAATTAAATAATTAGAATAAATGTATTATAACATAAAAAGAAAGATAAATTCGCAACAGTGGGAAAGAATGATTTGCTTCCAATGAAAGAAAAATAAAAGGCGAAAAGGAAAGAAAAAAATGAGTAATGACAGAAAGAAATGACAAAGACATTAATAAGTCAGTCAGTTATATGTTATGTGTGATACACGCTTAGGCGATCATGTATCTTTTGATACATGACTGACGAGGAAGATTTTCCACGAAGTAAGTTGCCATTTCTTTTTTATGGTAGACCAGTTGCCATTCAAGGCTATAGAACCTGGTCAGTCCTGCTATTTACCCATAGCTGCAGGGAGAACAAGAGGATTCATACCTTTCCCAAGGGTAATATTAGCACGTAAGTGAATATAATGGATTCGACTGGAATTCGAACTCCTACAGAACGACTAGTTACTAAGAGTAACTAGTAACTTTCATCCAACTATCATGAAACTGGCCATTGGCGTGTCAAATAAAATGCCAAAAAGCCCTAAACAAACCTTCTATGCATTAAATTAAATATTTTTGTTATATTAAAAGTAATTCATAAAAATATAAAAACCAATAAAAAAATGAATAAATACAAGTAAATAAAATAGTTAATAACGGGGGGGTGCAAAAGTAGGTATACTGTAATGTAAACCAACACGTGTACACAAAACATATTGTATTGATTATACAAACATATCAGTGATAATAAGTACTGTTTCAAAATCCATTTAAGCTCCTTATCTCTTAAATTACCAGCCATCATTAGATTACTATTTTACTTGCAAAATATTTATTATTATTTATCAAAAAATAAAAATGATAATAAATGTATTATAATAAAAATTATGAAAATAAAAATATTAAAACATGATGTTTTATGGTGCCTTTGGGTATATATATATATATATATATATATATATATATATATATATATATATATATATATATATATATATATATGAACAGAGAAACTAACATATATACAAATATATCATTAATAAGTCTGTCAGTCAGTTATGTGCCCTGCATGATACACGCTTAGGCGATCATATATCTTTCGAAACATGACTGACATTATATGATTGGTTGCAATTAGGAGGCACGGTGGAGTAATGGCTCGGACTGAGGAATCGGAGAACTGAGTTCGAATTCCATCCGAATCCATTACATTCACTTACGTTCTAATATCGATGAAAAAGGTATGAATCCTCTTCTTCTCCCCCCAGCAGTGGGTAAATAGCAAGACAAAGCGGGTTCTATAGCCTTACATGACAACCGGCTGCGGGAAAAAAATCTGCCTCGTCATTCATGTATCGAAAGATACATGATCGCCTAATCGTGTATCAAGCATGGCACATAACTGACTCCAGTCAGATGTTAACTAGGGCAATACATGACTTGTAAATTTGAACGCCTACAAAACGAAACTGTTATAATTTAATCATTACAGAGCCATTATTGCTTTCCTTCAGCATGGCTGATGCTAACCTCCAAGCGAGGGATGTCTCACTGCACGTTCTTGGACGCACTTTTTACACTGACATGAAGTTGAGTGATTGTATTGAACCTGTTGCTACTACATTTACTTCACTGTGTCGTACCAGAAACTCCTCTCGCCAAAGTCCATTTTCCGCATTTATAAATTTACCAGTTGTGCGTGCATTGAATATCACTACCATATCGAGTCTGGTGCTCCTGGAATATATCTAGAGATGCACAACAAAATTAAAATAAGGATCTGTGTTGTTAGTCTAGCGGAGAAATTCTCAGTGTCACTTTTATGTGATGGTGTTTGAAATTTTATGTAATATCAGTTCTCCTGTGAGGCTGTGAATTCTGGACAATCTCTCCACAGATGAAGAAGAGAATTGAAGCAACAGAAATGTAGTTCTACAAAAATTCTGAAAGTAACTGACTTCTTCAGTTACTTTACCACGTGACATGACTTCCCTCCGTTTTGTTTATAAATATACTCATAGCACTACTTACATTAATAGGACTATTGTCCTCATCTTTGTTGCCATATTTATTACAACGCTTCGGCCTTCTTCAGGTGCTTGGAATGTCGAACTGAACTCTTTATTTCGCTCACTGACGTAGACTGTTGTAGTTCCACGTGCCATGTCAGATATCAGTTGCTTAATTCCCTCTCCAAGTTCTCAGCAGCCTTAACCAGGTATTGAACACACACTATTTGTGTCCTGTCACTGGATTTATCTAAAGCCTTTATCCACTGAGCCATGAGGACATCTGTGTATGAAATTCTGTGTATTATAAACCTAATGTCTTCAGTAACCATTTTTTACCAGTGCTCATATTGCAATTTTTGCTGTTATCAATTGGATATTTTTTACCAGAGCTCATATTGCAACTTTTGTTGTTATTATCGCTTTTCTCTGGCACTCCTTGTTACTGGTTCCCATATTGTACTCATTTCTATGCTTGGTCGACTCAGGAGATTTTTGTGGCTTAGCATATGTGCTGATTCCTTAAGTTTACGAATTTTCCAATGGTGTTCTTTGTCAATGATTCCACAGAAGGCGGTGATCTCCATTTTATCTCCATATGTGTTCAGTCACCCCTGATTTTTCCACTTCCGTTACAGCTTTCTGGTGTTCTTGAAGCCTTACCTTTAGGGGTACGGCCTGTCTCCCCTTTATATTTCTTTCCACAGGTTCATGGCAATTGTTCAAAGAATCTCTCTTCTTATTTCGATCGAATTCATTGAAACACTTGGAAACTCGTTCAGTACCACGATTATTTCCTGTACAATTCCAGACACAAATTCTACAAAATTTACAGCAGAAAAATACCAAAGTCCACAGATAATAAAAATTCTAACAAGCATTACAGTATTAGTCAACCCGACCTACCAACTCCATATAAGACACCATCGAATATAATTATAATATAATATAATATTATATAATATAATTATAATATAATCAAACCGTAAGCTAAATCCGTTAACACCACTTCTAAATCTGTAAGAAACATAGACAGCGCCAAACTAGATAGCAACAATAAGACAAAAGCAGAAATATAAAGAATAGATTGTACAAAATGTCCAACTGTGTATATTCGTCGAAACAGCCAGAAACCTAAAAACTGTATATGAACATTACAGAGATATGCTGCATAATAACACTTTAAACACACTAGTAGTTCATCATAATGACATCTAAGTATAATTTCTACTTAAGAAATGCCAATTTGATCAGAAGAAAAAAGGATTCACTAAGAAGAAAATATATTAAAAAAGCATCAATCTCACAAATTTTGACAATAAACCAACGACCAAGACAATACAAAATATCACCAATCATCGATGTATAAGAGTTAACAGAGGAAAAACAAATGAGATCTACGCGTAGTGAACTGATTTAAAACCCAACTAATGCCAACGGCTCTAATATATATATATATATATATATATATATATATATATATATATATATATATATATATATATATATATATTATATACATATGTATATATACATATATATATATATATATAATCTATATACGTACATACATATGTATATAAAAATAGACATATGCTTGCACGCACAAACGCATACATATATACTGAATTAAGGTAGTAAATGTTTATTAATATATTATCATTTATCTATTTCATCATTTTTAGTAACTACTATTTTGATGCTTTTTTGCCTTGCTACTTATTGATTTCTTAAATATTAAGGTATTACTTATGAATGGTTAGTTTATTAGTATATATATATATATATATATATATATATATATATATATATATATATATATATATATATATATATAAGAAAAACAGACAACTTTGACCTTTAAAATCGTCTGTTTTTCTTTAAATTATTAGCTCTGAATTTACATTGAGCTCTCAGGATTTCATCCTCCTTTGGGACTACCCATACGGATTACCAAGTTTTTCGTAACTTATATAGGCACATATGGATATATATGTGTATATTGTTGTAGTTTAGTAAATTATTACTTAATTTTATGTTTATTTTATTTATTTATTTTTTATTTATTTATCTCATTTATTTTATTTAGTTTATTTTTTATTTCCTTTATATTTATTTTATTTTATTTTAATTATTGTTTGGATAAAAAAGTTTTTGTTTATATGCCTGCATATACACATTATTTTAGTTTTCTTGTTTAGGATTTTATTTTGGTTTGTAAAACTAATGATTAGTAGTTATTTATATTTAAATAAGGAACAAATTGGAAGATGTTTTTAAATCTGACATATTTCGCATTAGTTAGAGGAACTGTAATTAAAGGGAATCATCAAAGTTACGAACATTTTTTCTTCCTTAATCATTTTGATAGATGTAAACCATATTTTTCAATTCATATGTATATATATATATATATATATATATATATATATATATATTTAATATTTGCCAACAATCTTTCTTTTATTCACAATTTTATGAGATTTTTTTTATTCCAGCTTTCCAACGTTCTTAGACTTTTCCTTTGGGATGAGGGCGGTGGGGGCTAAAAGAATATAAAAACTCTATTTGGAAATATTATCCCAAGTACATTTGAAGAATTCCATAGCCATTTCCAATGAGTTTTCACACACATATACACACGCTTATATATATATATATATATATATATATACATATATATATGAGTGTGTATATGTGTTTGTGTGTGCGTGTGTGTAATCAAAGGAGTCTGACTATCGGTTTCTAGGAACTGAGTTGCTTGACTCTCATACGTCAAAATTAACGAGAGACTCCAGTACATATATATATATATATATATATATATATATATATATATATATATATACATACACACACATATATATATATATATATATATATATATATATATATATATATATATAAACTATTGTTTTACATACACATATAGCACATTGATTGTCGGACAGTGAAACTTACAGTGTTGACTTTTCTACGAAGCAAAACTTATTTCCCGCAGCCAACTTCGCTTTACAATTTTCAATGTGTTTACCAACTGAGCTGCGTCAACTACTTGAGCGGGAAACGTTCTCAAGTTGCAGCTTGGACAACCAGATGTGACTATTGAGACAATCAGTTATTCAACGAATGTCTTAGACCGAATGGAAAGGCCAATCAGCCGGAGTCTCTATTAACTCTGAATACAGTTGACTTCGTCGTTGAGAAAAGAAGTTTTGAACATCGGCTCGATCTGTGCAAAGGAAGAATTAACAATCTCTCTTTTTCGTCAGATGTTTCTTCAGCTCCTTCCGAGAAAGTTTTGCGATGAGAGTGATGGGGCTGGAATTATTATTATTATTATTATTATTATTATTATTATTATTTTGTATCTCCATTACGGGAGAGCAGCTGTATGCGTTTGATTCATTAAGTTTCTTGCAATGAAAGAACAACGCTTCGCCTCATTGAATCAAATCATCGAAGACTTCAAGAAAAGGGATGTGTCGGGTAGGTGGTTTTTAGGTTGGGGCCCCCGCAATAAGAATGGAATGACGTGAAGAAGCAGCAGCAGAAGAAGAAGAAGAAGAAGAAGAAGAAGAAGAAGAAGAAGAAGAAGAAGAAGCGATGGAGTCTTGGAATGTGTTATTTCTAGTGAAGTATCCGTTGGCGGTGGCCGGGTAGACAGGGAAATAACGAACAACGCTGTTTACACTGTTTCCTTATTTGATTCATGAACTAAAATCAGCGAACGAATTTATAGACGGAGAAATCAAGAGGTGTTGTCCGGTGCGAGCATCGTTTGCTTTATGATCCGATGAATAGGAAAAGTGACAAGATAGTTTGCAAATAATTGGAAAAGCAATAAAAAAAAGGATCCTTTAGGAAATTGTGGAAGACTACAACAAATTGATCCGCAGAACGCAATTAGAAACAAGAAAACCAAAAAGGAAAAAACGGAGGAAGATCATGTTGCAGCAATCTTCGTTGGGGCGTTTGATTTGATTTTCAAATAAAATATATACACACATAATATTTACTAAGACTAAATCATTTTAGTCGCTGATTCTCTAAGAGAGGTTGATTCGATTTTTTTTTTTTTAAGTTTTTGTTTTAATTATTTCACGCCAAACATAGCGGACATGCCTCTAGCACACAGGGCGTTACAGCGATTGGAAGTGAGAGAAAATGGCTATAGGGAAAATTGAGGAAAGGACAGAAGATGAATGAGATTCAAGAACATAGATGATGACGATTGGCGTTACATTTAAATTTTTGAACATTATAGTTATCAGGGAAGCATGTAAACAGAAGGAGGTTCCAAAAGCGGGAAGTGCGAGAAGAGCTGTTGGAGTATAAGTGGCGGTCGCATTTAATTATTTCAACATTAAAAGGTTGGGTACTAAGTACCAATGTAGTAGCACGCTTAATTTCATATAGTAGGATGAGTGGGAGGAAAAATGCTCCTCAAGGCAGTTGCCAAGAAAATATTTGTGGAAAAGACTTGTGAGAAAGTGACTGAAGTCGAGATGCCAAGTCAGGATTGATTACATTGCAGATCCTTCTATCGACTTTGTCGAAAGCCTCGAGATGTACAGGAGGAGCAGCAGACCAGTCATGTCAGCAGTATTCAATGCATGGACGAATGGTAGATTTGTAAATGTACAAGGTGGACTCTGGCAAGAAACATTTTCTGGCACAACACAATGACCCAACTTTCCTTGCAGTAGATGCAGCAATTGATTCAATGTAGTCGCCCCACTTCAAGTCACTTGAAAACGTGAGACCAAGAAATCGCAATGTGTTGCTTCCAGGAGTCTAGCATCAGGCAGCAAAGTTTCTCTATGGGGGTTAAATAAGAACAGTTTTGTTTTGCAGGCGTTAAAATTTACAAGCCATTTCTTTCCCCAGATCAACTGTTTTGAATTCGTCGATAAGAAAAGAAATTCTGAACATTAGATCGAAGAATTAAGAGATTAATCATATCTCTTGCGAGGTTATTTAAATCCGAAAGATATTTTTTAATAATAAGAATAATTCTTTTTCTTTTTTTGCGACTGAATATTCGCAGTTATCTATTTCTAAGAGTTAACAATGATTTTTTTCCCAGATAGATTTTCTACTATTTAACCCATAGCTAGAAGATGGAGCTGAGTTTATTCTTTTCCAAACTGTATTTACGCGTAAGAGAATGTAATGAACTCGAGCGGAATTCGAACTCGACACTCCGATTTCTCATTCCGAGTTGCTATTGATTATACCACCGGCACATCCGGTCTACTTATGAGAAATAATAAAAGTGAAGATTATGTTGGTCCATGTTTCCGATTGAGTGAATTCTATCTCCAAAATCACGATTCAAAATCCTATATACATATTAGGTGGAATCAAACGTTTTGTCGCATTTCAAGTTTTCATTAACAGTTCTAACAGGTTACATAGAAAAAGCGTTTATTTATCAAAATATAGCCAATCATATTCTATTGCCTGTTGCCATCATTGTGCCAGGAGCTCGAATTAAACGCCCATACAATTTGGCTGATTTAAAGGCAAAAAATTCTTTGCACCGGTTTTCCACCGGATCGATGTTGTTAAATATCCGTCCGCGCAGGAAAAATAGCTCGGAAAAAGTGGTAATCTGATAGTGCAAGGTCTGTATTGGAAGCAAGTTGAGGCAGCAATTGTAACCCCCTCAAGTTCCACAAGTTTGCGCTTGATCACATTGGCAGCGTGTGCCGGGAGACATTATCACGCTGTATGAGTGTGCGTCTTTGGTTGACCAATACCAGTTAGCGGGATTTCAAAGTATTGTAGAATCACTGCAATATAAATATCCATGACCATCTGGGACAAAATCAAACTGCAAACACCTCAAAATTCCTCCAAACACAACTTAGTGTTGAATCCGCGCCCGTGTTGGACAACAGTTTCTGAAGCCCGAACGGAACGAAGACACTGAGATCTTTCAATATCTGTCTATATTTCTGAGATGAGGTATTATGTGCATTATTTACATTATTCGGACTATTGTCCTCATATTTGTCGCCATATTTATTACAACGTTTCGGCTGTTGTGCGCTCCGGCCCTCTTCAGGTGGTTGTCCGCAAAGACATATGGCACAGTGGATAAAGGCGTTGGTTAGATCCAGTGACAGGACCCAAAGAGTGTGAGTTCAATACCCGTTTAAGGCAGTGGAGAACTTTCAGAGGGAAAATCAATAGGAGATAACTGATAACTGACATCCATTAAACATGGCACGTGGAACTAGAATAGTCTACCCCAGTGAGGGAAATAAATGGTTCAGTTCAACATTCCAACCACCTGAAGAAGGCCGGAGTATACAACGGCCGAAACGTTGTAATAAATATGACGCCAAAGATGAGGACAATAGTCCGGATAATGTAAATAATGTACTGAGAACTTTAATGAGGATTACGAATAAAGATTCATTTTCATCCCCGGTTACAATTTGAGGGCTAAAACCCGGTATCTGGAGGATTTTTCAGTTGTTGTCTGCAAATGTTCACACATCGTTGAGCCTAGTTCATGGGGAAATTCTCAACAGTGTCTCTTCGCAAAGCCGAGATTAATGAAGTTGTTGATTGATAGTGTTTTGTGGAGGACCATGTTCCGCCGATAATGTACGTGTGCTTGTGTTTAGCTGTTGTTCAACTATTTTAAGCAAAGCCTCATCATCCACATCAAACGTCTCTCTGGCTTTGGCTTCTCTTTGACTCTGGCGTCACCTTCCTTGAAATGTCTGAACCAGTTTTCTGCCACATTTGCGTTAACAGTTCTTTAGACTTCCGCATAAAATGTGTTGTGTCGCTGTCCTTTCAGTGGTTCGTTTTTTTTCCACAGGTAGCTTAAAATGGTTCTGATTGCAATTCTTTCAACACCCATTACCAAAACTGTAAAATAAAGGATAAGAAATGAATGTTTATATGTTATATATGAAAATAAATAGTAAACAATTCAGCAACGATTTGTCAACAAGTATTATCAGTGAAAATCCGAAGAAACTTTTAACTAAACTTAGTGATAAACCAGACAGGGCTTATTAACTTTGGCAAGGCAAATTTGAATTAACAACTAAACTGAACAGGGATGGGTTGCATCAGGTTATCATATCATTTCAAGTAAGGCCTCATCTTCCTCAACAGAAGGTCTTCCTGATATAGGTTTAACTTCCAGGCTGGTATCAACTTCCTTGAAATATCGGAACCAGTTTTATGCAACGAGTTTCTTGACAGTTCCTGGGCCATCCACGCCATTTTCCACTTGTAGTGGTAATGGCTCTGGTTGCATTTTTTCCGACACTCATTATCAATGCTGTCAAAAATGATATTCTTATATGTTATAGATAAAAATAAGGAACACAAAATTTAGCAATAATTGGACAAGTTGTATCAAATTATTGATATAATATGAAGATACAAGTTACCAAAATCATCAGTGGAAATTAAAAAAAAAAAACATCTTTGACTCAGACTGGTATATGTGTGCATACATGCGATGGTGACACTTCATTGTGATGCCCGCATACTAACAGCCTTTCATTTATAAGTAATTTTTTGCATTATGCAGACATTCACTGCAAATCATTTTCGTAGTTTTTTTTTTTTTGTTTTTGTTTTTTTTGTAACCTTCTCCCTCAATAAATGCTCCAACCATTTTTTGAAGATTCAGGAAGTTCTTTTGATCTTGAATTATTTTTTAATGTCTCTAACTGCAGCCATTTGCACCCACAATGAGTAATATCGGTTGACTGCAGTATACACAGCTTACAAAAAAAAATGAACACGTGTCATTTTGATTTTTACACGTGTACAAAAAATTATTTGCACTGTCAACCATGTAAAATAAAAATAAAGAGTATAAAAGAAAGGGTTCACATACTTTTACAAATCTTCATTTTTAATTAATATTTTTTATTCCAGATTAATAATATTTTTTTTTAAAGTTATTGTAATTCGTTTAATAAAGATTCTTTTTAATTAATTCATAGTTTAAGATTTGTTGATTATCTGGAAAAAACAAACAATTTTTTAATATTATATGAGACGTTCACATACTTTTGTGGAGCACTATATATATATATATATATATATATATATATATATATATATATATGAAATTTAGAAGTAGCTGCAGAGAAGCCAACAGACCTGAAGAGTGAAGGCGTTAATACAATGCGCTCACGAAACTTCGAAGTCGATATGACTGAAATGACATCACTCAGTTAAGTAATAAGTTTCTCCACATAGATTATTTTGACCCTTTACCCTTATCTTATGGCATTGAGCAATTCATAAGAAAAACCTGATTGCCTAAAATGCCTTTTCACCAGTAAACTACCAGAAATTTTGGCACCTGTTCTTTTTTTGCAATAAGGTTCAGTCAAAATCATGCATGAAATGACCGAAGTTATTTTTGTGTTGTTTGGTCAAGTGCAACGACGCGACATGAAATTTGAACAGATTATCCACTATTTCAATCCCACCCTATTCGAAAAATAAAAAGTATTACAAAATAATTAAAAAAAAGAAAAACCTTTTGTTAGATAAAAATGACCTCTCACTCCTTTCATGTGTTTTATTTGCGCATGTGCATTTCAGATATACTTTTCTTTCAATACTAATCTCTCCGGGATTATTGATTCCCTTCTGTGGATAACTTTTTCTTTCTGTATCCCAAACGCGACCACAGACACACGTTATGTCTTTATTTCGTTATTCATTTTCTTCTGTAATTTTCTGTCTCAAAAATCACTCACTCACACACACACACACACACACACACCAAATCATCTCCCTGACGGTTTCTATTCAGAAGTAAATCATAACAAAAGACAACTGAATCTTGCTTAAACTATACACAAGCTTCTTCAGTGACGTACTCAGTCATTTAGAGAATCAGACGCCATTAGTAAAAAGTACACATCTGCGATTAATAAAGCCATGAGCTGATAATTAGATTCTTTGCTTTATTTGGGAGTAAAAACGATCTTTTTTACTTTCTGGTGGTTTAAGGGTAAGACGGGGAATGCTGCTGCTATTATTATTATTATTATTTGAAGCCTGGACTAAGGACATTATATTATTTCGAGGAAGTATCACCTGCAACATTTCTGTACACCATACTTGCTATAGTGGCAATATTCTTTCTTTATTTCAATTATGTAAAATGAGAAAAGGGTGAATCTAATTATGTTGAAATAATACGATTACCAGAAACAGAAACAATACAGATAATTAATAATAATAATAATAATAATAATAATAATGATAATAATAAGGAATTTGAACGAAAAGAGTCCTCTTTATCGCTGTTTTTTGGAACAGTCTCAAAAACCTTGCAAAAAAAACATCAAACAAGAAATCTGAGAAAAACGAAAACATTCAGACAAGAGTCGTAAAAACAACTTAAGCTGAAATTCGGATAAATATTCTGGATTTTCGAAGATTTTCTGTCTATTGATCTACAGCAAAACTGAAAGAGAAATAAAAAGTTAACAAATGAACGAGGAAAAATGAAAGAGAAAGAAATATTGAAAGATAATATATAAATTCGCAAAGAAATAAAAAAAAATAGCAAATTGAAAGGGAAAAAAAGGATAATTTGAAAACTGCAGAAAAAGAGAAAGGGAATAGCAAAAAATAAAAGAGGATGAAAAGATTTTAAAATCACAAATTAAAAGGGAAAGAAAAATTGAAAGATATGGAAAATATTGAAAGAAAAATATAAAATCTGAAAGAAAAATAAATATATTAAAAGAGTCATAAAAAACTGAAAAAAAGATTGAAAAAAAGAAAACTTGTAAGAGAAAGAATAATGTGAAAGAAAAAATGAAAATTAAAAGGGGAAGAAAAAAAAAAGAAAGAAAATTGAAAAAGAAGAAATTCTGAACACATCAATAGAGAAATAAAAAGAATTGTAAGAGAATGATAAAAAAAATTAAAAGAGAAAGGAATTTAAAAAAAAAATCAAACAAAAGTTAGCGGGACGTAGCAGGAATTGGAAAAAAAAATTGTCAAAATAATGGAACGCTTGAAACTGTCGCGAGAAGCGTTACTAAAACGATTTGAACAAATTAAAATCTGAGGAAGAATTGATGATAGAGAATGTAATGGCTTCTCTGGTTGTCAACCGTTAAATATGGCCAACTTATTTAAAACTTTGTAAATGGCTCCAATGGCATATAAAGATATTTTTTTTACCGTCGGGACATTTAATGTTAAAGAAAATCAGTAATTAAAGTCTCGGACTAATAGTTATTAGGTTGGTGCAAAAATAATGACGAATGTCGTTTTTTGACGTTAAAAAATATGTCAGAAAACGACATTATTACCTCATTATTTTTGCACCAACCTAATAGTTATAACACGCATATACGTTATCTCCAAGAAACCAAAATCAAAGAACTTGTTATTAGTATAGCAGTTAGACAGTACAAGTTAAGAGTTTGGGAAACAGGCACTATATTTTATCGAAATTGTTTTGTCACCAACTCCAAATGAAAGAATAACATCTATTGACACTGGACGGGCGAACAGCCAAAGTATACACATAGAACAACGATATGAAAAACTATCAATAAACCTCCATCATGCCTCTTAAACGACCTTTCATGAGTTAGCATAGGATGGAGGTTTTAGAAATCACTGATTTGTGGTATTTGTAATAGAATGTAAAAGAATATTTGTTTAGAATTTGCACTGATTTGTAATCAGTGCAAATTCTAATCTTCAGCAATTTTACAAATACCTCAAAATAGGGATGCACCTTTAAATTAAAACAGCTGCCCAATTCTCTCTTTCCAGCTTCTACAATGTGCAAATGCATTTATGCCGCCTAGTGGGTGATAAACGATTTTTCACCCTACGGTCGTTTTCCCATAGACACAAAGTGAAAAGCCTCTCTCTGTTCTCGTACTGTTTCTATGGAAAAGGTTCTGAGGCGTTACATTAAATAGTTCTATCAGTGAAGACATTTCCAACTAATTACCGCCATGCCATATACACGGGGGCGATCCGGCATCATTCCTTTGGTATACTTTTGACGAGAATAAGGTTTCATTTGAACAAATTATTCCCAAAAACCGCTTCTCAATGTAAAAGACTCCCGAGGGTGTACTTCTCCGACCACTAAAATATTAACCTCTTCAAGTCCAGGGTCAAACATTACCAATTTCACATATCCACATAATCTACAATTCTGACGTTCATAAAACAACCCCACTCAGTATCCGTCTATCTTGAGTGGCTCTTGGGTTTGTTTTGCGTGAATAGCGTAAATTTAAAAAAAAAAAAAGATTAACTACACGGTTAGCACTAGCAATTTTTTAAAAGTTTGTCATAAGTTTAATTCTTTATAAACCCCAATACACGATATTTATTTTAAAAAGATGATACTGACAACATAACAAAAAATAAATAAATGAATGTCTTTAAAAATGTCTAGTGTTTGGGGAAAGTCGTTTGATATGCGAAGATATATTTACAAATACGAACCTGAAATCAGAAAAACGATTAGAAATATCGATAAACAAATAGAAAAATAATATTGAATGTTCTTGTATTATTTCAAACTATTTTTCTCGTCTTGGTTGATATAGATTTGATTAAAAACACTACTTTTCGACCAAATACGCTCTGGTCATCAACAGGTTTCCAGTGATTGCCTGATATGGAATATTGTTGGTTATTGTGATATTTTGTCGTTGTGATATCTGTTAGTTTTAGATCCTGCTGAATGGGTGCGTCACTATCAGATCCAAGGATTGAACTACTATATGACAGTAACACACGTATATCCACTATGCTACAGTTCCGAAAAGGGCACTTGGAAAAAAACCTTGTGTCTATAACAATATCTATATCAACCAAGATTAGAACAATAGTCCAAAATAATATAAGAATATTGACAATTACTCATCTCATAAAGAATACACCAAATATATGTTATTCAGATGACGGTCGTCTTCGAGTATAGAATCCAGAAGTTAGCAGTGAATATTTCGAAGACAGTAGGAAAGCGTTGTTCAGGTTAGCAGTAGATATTTCGATAAAAGTAGCAGAACATAGTTCGTCCTTCTGTTTCTCTTCACCTGACAAGCTGGACTGGACATTCGGGTAGAGTGAATAAAAATGGCCGCCTTTATACACGACGGATTGAATGTTCTACGTCTTCTGATTGGTTAACCTTCTATTGGTAGACTATAAAGTGATGCAAGTCGTCTGGGCTAACTCACTAGTTACATATACACATACGACGCGAAAGGAGGAAGTCTTGCGAGGCAACCGTCTTTCTCATCAGCATCTAATCCAATTCTTTGAGCATCAGCTCAAGATGAAGATTAGATCTGATAGAAAACGATTGCATTCGACAGTCTTTAGCGAAAGGTGGGTAAAAGAGGCGAGCTTGGTTCGTGTGACCGGGGCTAGCCTTGATTTTCTCTTCTAGGTCAACCTATTGCACATCGGGGTGGCTTCCTGTGGAACCCTCCCCTTGGTTAGGTTAGACAAGCTTCAGTGTACCTAGTTAATGTGAGTAAGTGTTGTTCCTGGCCTGTAACCCGGCTACTCTTTAGTTATGGTCCAAGTCGAGATTCCCAACCTCCCCAGTTTGTTTTGGCCCCCTTTTATCTCGACTGGGTCAGCTTTATATTTTCCCATTCCCGCATAATATTTTAGCCTTCTTCCCACTCCCTTAGCGAGAGTTGCCTCTTGATTTTGTCCCCTGGGCAGAATACAGCGGCCTCTCTATTTTGAGGGTTGGACGGTCCCCTACTAACATCTGTTATGTTTAGTTTGTATTTTGTGTTTATATTTATTTGATTATTGGGTTCATCTCCCTCCCCTCTCATTCTATCATTATTAAAATTTTATGTATTGTATGTATTATCATCAAATTTTTATGGTGTGGGGCGCGTTTTTGCTAGGTTCCCCTTGAGAGGATGCGGTATTATGGTGGTTGGAGGATTGTTTGGTGATGGACGAGTTCTTGTGGTGAATGGGTAAATTGTAATGTATGAATGGGTCGTGAATCTGATTAGCTAGGTATAGGATAGTTAGTTTGGACCAGCCTTTTCCCCTCCCCTTCATCGGCCACGTGCCACAATTGTAAATCTTTTACAATAAATCATCTAGTTACATATACACATACGACGCGAAAGGAGGAAGTCTTGCGAGGCAACCGTCTTTCTCATCAGCATCTAATCCAATTCTTTGAGCATCAGCTCAAGATGAAGATTAGATCTGATAGAAAACGATTGCATTCGACAGTCTTTAGCGAAAGGTGGGTAAAAGAGGCGAGCTTGGTTCGTGTGACCGGGGCTAGCCTTGATTTTCTCTTCTAGGTCAACCTATTGCACATCGGGGTGGCTTCCTGTGGAACCCTCCCCTTGGTTAGGTTAGACAAGCTTCAGTGTACCTAGTTAATGTGAGTAAGTGTTGTTCCTGGCCTGTAACCCGGCTACTCTTTAGTTATGGTCCAAGTCGAGATTCCCAACCTCCCCAGTTTGTTTTGGCCCCCTTTTATCTCGACTGGGTCAGCTTTATATTTTCCCATTCCCGCATAATATTTTAGCCTTCTTCCCACTCCCTTAGCGAGAGTTGCCTCTTGATTTTGTCCCATGGGCAGAATACAGCGGCCTCTCTATTTTGAGGGTTGGACGGTCCCCTACTAACATCTGTTATGTTTAGTTTGTATTTTGTGTTTATATTTATTTGATTATTGGGTTCATCTCCCTCCCCTCTCATTCTATCATTATTAAAATTTTATGTATTTTATGTATTATCATCAAATTTTTATGGTGTGGGGCGCGTTTTCGCTAGGTTCCCCTTGAGAGGATGCGGTATTATGGTGGTTGGAGGATTGTTTGGTGATGGACGAGTTCTTGTGGTGAATGGGTAAATTGTAATGTATGAATGGGTCGTGAATCTGATTAGCTAGGTATAGGATAGTTAGTTTGGACCAGCCTCTACCCCTCCCCTTCATCGGCCACGTGCCAAAATTTGTAAATTTTACAAATAAATCTCCTAGTTACATATACACATACGACGCGAAAGGAGGAAGTCTTCCGAGGCAACCGTCTTTCTCATCAGCATCTAATCCAATTCTTTGAGCATCAGCTCAAGATGAAGATTAGATCTGATAGAAAACGATTGCATTCGACAGTCTTTAGCGAAAGGTGGGTAAAAGAGGCGAGCTTGGTTCGTGTGACCGGGGCTAGCCTTGATTTTCTCTTCTAGGTCAACCTATTGCACATCGGGGTGGCTTCCTGTGGAACCCTCCCCTTGGTTAGGATTAGACAAGCTTCAGTGTACCTAGTTAATGTGAGTAAGTGTTGTTCCTGGCCTGTAACCCGGCTACTCTTTGGTTATGATCCAAGTCGAGATTCCCAACCTCCCCAGTTTGTATTTAACCCTCCTTTTCATCTCGACTGGGTCAGCTTTATATTTCCCCATTCCCGCATAATATTTTATCCTTTTTCCCCACTCCCTTAGCGAGAGAGCTTCTTGATTCTGTCCCCTGGGCAGAATACAGCGGCCTCTCTATTTTGAGGGTTGGACGGTCCCCTACTAACATCTGTTATGTTTAGTTTGTATTTTGTGTTTATATTTATTTGATTGTTGGGTTCATCTCCCTCCCCTCTCATTCTATCATTATTAAAATTTTATGTATTTTATGTATTATCATCAAATTTTTATGGTGTGGGGCGCGTTTTGCTAGGTTCCCCTTGAGAGGATGTGGTATTATGGTGGTTGGAGGATTGTTTGGTGATGGACGAGTTCTTGTGGTGAATGGGTAAATTGTAATTTATGAATGGGTCGTGAATCTGATTAGCTAGGTATAGGATAGTTAGTTTGGACCAGCCTTTACCCCTCCCCTTCATCGGCCATGTGCCAAAATTTGTAAATTACAAATAAATATCCTAGTTAATGTGAGTAAGTGTTGTTCCTGGCCTGTAACCCGGCTACTCTTTGGTTATGGTCCAAGTCGAGATTCCCAACCTCCCTAGTTTGTTTCGGCCCCCTTTTATCTCGACTCGGTCAGCTTTATATTTTCCCATTCCCGCATAATATTTTAGCCTTCTTCCCACTCCCTTAGCGAGAGTTGCCTCTTGATTTTGTCCCCTGGGCAGAATACAGCGGCCTCTCTATTTTGAGGGATGGACGGTCCCCTACTAACATCTGTTATGTTTAGTTTGTATTTTGTGTTTATATTTATTTCATTATTGGGTTCATCTCCCTCCCCTCTCATTTTATCATTATTAAAATTTTATGTATTTTATGTATTATCATCAAATTTTTATGGTGTGGGGCGCGTTTTTGCTATGTTCCCCTTGAGAGGATGTGGTATTATGGTGGTTGGAGGATTGTTTGGTGACGGACGAGTTCTTGTGGTGAATGGGTAAATTGTAATGTATGAATGGGTCGTGAATCTGATTAGCTAGGTATAGGATAGTTAGTTTGGACCAGCCTCTACCCCTCCCCTTTTCGGCCTTGTGCCACAATTATGTATTTTTTATACATAATAAATATCCTAGTTACATATACACATACGACGCGAAAGGAGGAAGTCTTGCGAGGCAACCGTCTTTCTCATCAGCATCTAATCCAATTCTTTGAGCATCAGCTCAAGATGAAGATTAGATCTGATAGAAAACGATTGCATTCGACAGTCTTTGGCGAAAGGTGGGTAAAAGAGGCGAGCTTGGTTCGTGTGACCGGGGCTAGCCTTGATTTTCTCTTCTAGGTCAACCTATTGCACATCGGGGTGGCTTCCTGTGGAACCCTCCCCTTGGTTAGGTTAGACAAGCTTCAGTGTACCTAGTTAATGTGAGTAAGTGTTGTTCCTGGCCTGTAACCCGGCTACTCTTTGGTTATGGTCCAAGTCGAGATTCCCAACCTCCCCAGTTTGTTTCGGCCCCCTTTTATCTCGACTGGGTCAGCTTTATATTTTCCCATTCCCGCATAATATTTTAGCCTTCTTCCCACTCCCTTAGCGAGAGTTGCCTCTTGATTTTGTCCCCTGGGCAGAATACAGCGGCCTCTCTATTTTGAGGGTTGGACGGTCCCCTACTAACATCTGTTATGTTTAGTTTGTATTTTGTGTTGATATTTATTTGATTATTGGGTTCATCTCCCTCCCCTCTCATTCTATCATTATTAGAATTTTAATGTATAGCATGTATTTCATCATCAAATTTTTATGGTGTGGGGCGCGTTTTTTGTAGGACCTCCTGGTAAGAATGTGGTATTATGGTGCATGAGAGAACGATTGGTGATGGATGAGTTCTTGTGGTGAATGGATAAATTGTAATGTATCAATGGGTCGTGAATCTGATTAGCTAGGTATAGGATAGTTAGTTTGGACCAGCCTTTACCCCTCCCCTTCATCGGCCACGTGCCACAATTGTAAATTTTTACAATAAATACCCTAGTTACATATACACAAAAAACTGCAACAACATATATATACACACACACACACACACACACACACACACACACACACACACACACACACACACACACACACACACACACGAGAAAATATCAGGTAAATCTTAAAATCAGTTATTGGCTGAAAATATGAAATAAACTGAGACCTCATTGCCAAAGTCGGCAGAGTTCAAATACAGTATATTATAATATTAAAGACATTTTTATGTTTAACGTTCTTTTTATAGATACAAGTATTTAAGTAAATGCTCTGTTTATATTAAACAGTATTAAATAACATTTACCGGCCTGAATGTCCGAGAAATTTTCATAGAAAATATTCGTTCTTTGACAGGATTCGAACCTGCATCCTATACGGAACCATCATTTGCGCTGACGTGCCTTACCGTTAGGCTAAATTACGTTAGCGTAAATGACGGTTCCGTATAGGATGCAGGTTCGAATCCTGTCAAAGAACGAATATTTTCTATGAAAATTTCTCGGACATTCAGGCCGGTAAATGTTATTTAATACTGTTTATTATAAACAGAGCATTTACTTAAATACTTGTATCTATAAAAAGAACGTTAAACATAAAAATGTCTTTAATAAATAAATTGTCGGACTTAGTCCATTTCGTAATATATAATAATATTAACATAATATTAAAATGGTAATCAAAATCCAGCTAAAAAAAGAAGAAAATCAGGACTAATCCTAGGACTGTAGCCCCAAATATTCAGTTATGTGCCACAGTAGGTTGCCATTTCTTTCTGCAGTAGGCCAGTTGCCATTCAAGTCTATAGAACGTGTCTGTACTGCTATTTACCCATAGCTGGAGGGAGTAGAAAAGGATTCGCACCTCTCCCTAGGGTATTAGCACGTAAGTGAATTTAATGGAAAATACCAGAATTTTCCTTTGTTCCTCCATACTTCGTTTTCTGATGAAGCTTTCATAAAAGCGAAACAGATTTATAAACATTTCCTATTTTTTCATTATCCTATCATATATAAATATATATATGTATGTGTGTGTGTGTGTGTGCGTGCGTGCGTGTGCGTAACTTTCTTCTATTCTCCTGTTTCCTCTGTTTTTGTCATTTCCCTACTTTTAAATTTGACTCCTTTTTTCCAGTTTCCATTTATTAGGGATACGCTTTCATATAGCAAGGAGCCATCTTCTTTTTCTCCCTTCCTCCTGCTCCTCCTTTTCCCATGCTCCTCATCCTCATCCTCTTTCTTCTTTTTCTTCTTCTTCTTCCATTTCTCCCCCTGTTCCTCCTCTTTCCCTCCTCCTCCTTCTTCTTCTGCTGCTCCTTTTTCTCCTCCTACTTTTTGTTCTTTTTCTTCTTCTTCTACTCCTTTTTCTTCTCCTCCTCCACCCCTCCTACTGCCAATCCTTCTCTTTTTCATCTTCTCCTCCTTTTTCTTCTTCTTCTTCTTCTTCTTCTTCTTCTTCTTCCATTCCTCCCCCTCTTCCTCCTCCATCCCTTCTCCTCCTTCTTCTGTTCCTCCTTTTTCTGCTCCTACTTTTTGTTCTTTTTCTTCTTCTTCTACTCCTTTTTCTTCTCCTCCTCCACCCCTCCTACTGCCAATCCTTCTCTTTTTCATCTTCTCCTCCTTTTTCTTCTTCTTCTTCTTCTTCTTCTTCCATTACTCCCCCTCTTCATCCTCCATCCCTTCTCCTCCTTCTTCCGTTCCTCCTTTTTCTCCTCCTACTTTTTGTTCTTTTTCTTCTTCTTCTACTCCTTTTTCTTCTCCTCCTCCACTCCTCCTACTGCTAATCCTCCTCTTTTTCTTCTTCTCCTCCTTTTTCTTCTTCTTCGCCCCTGCCCCTTCTTATCCTTCTTCTTCTTCTTCTTCTTCTTCTTCTTTTGTAACGAATAATATAGCTCTTCCATTTTTTCATTCTTCTTCCCTTTCTATTAATTCATGATTGGTAATTCTTTAACTTCGTTTTTTTTATCATTTTGCACTTAGTATTATTTCTCATAAAAATCTGTTATCTCTATTAATTTCAACAGTTAACATTAATTCTAATTCTATTTAATTTCGTCTCTTCCTTTCTTCCCATTCAGCCTCGTCTCCCTCTTCCAAAATAGAAATAAATTGTATTATAACCAGTAAAGGTTTAAGAGGGAAAATGAAACACGAGCATTTATGCTAAAGATTAAGCTAAAATAAAAACTTGTAATCGAAAGAGGAAAATAAAAAAGAAGAAAAAAGAAAGAAAAAAAGAACCCATTATCATTTTTCACCATCCACTCATCTCACACGGGCCACTTCCTCTAGATGGGGGGAAATTGAAATGCTGTCCGTAACGGGAAATATTTGCTCAACCTAATGAATACGCCGGCCATTTTGCCTACAGTGCGGTTGGCTCGACCAACAGAATTTTTACACCTTCCTCGGTCAAAGCTGCCTGAAATTTGTCATAAATCACTGCGGCGTGTTCGCCCTCTCTTCCTCCCA
>OZ010585.1:53603590-53661090 GCA_963932145.1 Acanthosepion lycidas
AATCTAGAAATATGTGTAAATAAACTGTTAGCATAGAACTTATGGTTACATTTGTACATTTCAATACTGAAACTGTAAAAGGATGAGACCTAACTGCCAACCTCGTACTACCCTTAAATTCATAAAGACTTCCCTAAATTCTTCCTTTCTTCTTCACTATCTTTTTACTGCTTTCTTCTTTTTTAACATTCTTACGTTTTTTTTTTTGTTTTTTGTTTTTAATTTTTTGCATGTATTTCTTCTTTAATTCAGCTTCTTCTTTAGCTTCTTCTTTAATTTTCTGAAAACTTGACAAATTCAACCGACTTAATTTTAGTGATTGTATTGGTTAAATTCAGAATATTTTGGAAAATTTAATTAATCGAATTATTTTTGCAAAATCGGACCCCGTCTTACCGAAGATATGTTGTGAACTAAAAAATGAAAAACGCAATAAAACTAAGACATTCTTTGATTAGAGTAGCTTTTGATTGCTTTTATGAATAATATATATTAAAGCCAATATTGTGTGAAGAAAAAAAATCCGATTTTACAATTTTAAATTAAATATTAGGTTGGTGCAAAAATAATTTCGTTTTCTCACATAGTAACATATGTTAGAAAACGAAATTATTTTTGCACCAACCTAATAATTTATAAAGATTTTAACTCTTTTAAAATTCATTTTCAATGTGATAATTCTTAGGAAATATTGGTATTAACTAATATATATATATATATATATATATATATATATATATATATATATATATATATACTAATAGAGTGCTGTTCTATAAAAGTGACTCACCTGAATGTTTTTTTTACTTAAAAATTTTTTCGGCTATTGTTTTGGGGTCAAACTAACTTTTAATCTTACTTGTATTATTACAAGTTGCAGGAAATAAGTGAGTCACTTTTTTTTAGCACAGGGTTTTTTCCTGAATCTCATTTACAGTGTAACCCGGATATAAGAGAGTTGTCGGGACCAGAGAAGAAGTCTCTTATATCCGAGTTTCTCTTATATCAGGGTTTCCTTATATCCGTGTTTCTCTTATATCCGGGTTTGGTCTATTTTATATACATTAACACAGGCTCTAATTTGGGACCAGAGAAAATCTCTCCTATATCCAGGTTTATCTTATATCCGGGTCTCTTATATCCGGGTTACACTGATATCCAAATTTATAATTATTAATAGAATACCTTAGAGTGAATAAACTTTTTTCCTAGGTGGTCGGGAAGGGGTCTTTATATTAGTAATATTAAATATTATTTTAACCCCAAAAACAATAGACAAAAAATATTTTTAGTAAAAACATCAGGTTAATCGCTTTTATCGAACAGCCCGGTATATTGTAATTTTTAAAATAATTTCGATTTGTTTTTGTATGTGTCATTGCGTGCGGAATTTATGAAGTATGGATGGACCGATAAATTAAAAGGTCTCGTGTATTAAAAGTTACTACTACTACTTATAACCTTTATCGTCTTCTCCGCTATACTTCACAATGAACACGTTCGGCTGTCAATCGTCTGTAAATTAAATCGATTAATACTCAGAAAAACAAGACCACGTAGTTAAGAAATGTCTGCATACACCGTTTTATGCTATATGTAAGTAATATTTGTTTTAAATCAGACCAATTAAATTTTAAATTTGCTAATTTTCCTCAGCTAACGTTTCAGAAATATATACTTTATGTTTGCAAGATTTTTAGAACCGAGAATAAATTTTTGTTTAAAAATGGCCGATTTTTATCGATTTTACTGAGAAAAAATTCGATTCAGGTCAATATAATTTCTGGTTGAAATGTACCACAGAATATTTTGCTTACTGGAAATAGTAATTTTTAAATCCTTTAGCTAAGATGAAAGCTTCAAGAAAGCTTTTATATTTTTAAAAATTTATTTTAAACTTTACGTATATCGAATGGAGACACCTAATTAAACGCCCTGTAAGTATCAGATTCTCCAAGCCATCCTTTCTCATTACGTATCCCAGAAATTTCAGCTGCCTCTTCCTGATGTTAATATAAGCTTCCCCTTTGTTTGCATCCTTTCCAAAACCTCATCATTGCTCACATGTTCGGTCCATCGAATCTTTAGCATCCTTCTGTAGAAACATACCTCTGTTGCCTTGAGTCTCTTCTTCATCTTTGAGGAGACCGTTCAAAATTCGCTGCCGTAAAGCTGGACAGATATCCCTTAGCAGTTCAGTACTGAAAAATGCTATTTGATGATGATGAATTCGTTCTTTACTCGTTGTAGGTCATTTTAAGCCAGAAAATATTTTTAGAATATTTTTAGGTAATAATGGTTAAGTGATACAAGTTTTACTAATTAACCCGTAGCTGGGGGGAGAAGAGGTGGATTCATAACTTCCCCAAAAGTATTTGCGCATAGGTGAATATAACGAAATCAACGAGAATAGGAACTCGGCTCTCTGATTAACGATTCCGAGTCATTATCAATTACACCACCCGCACATCCAAGCTTACAGCACCTGGTATTCCAACATCTAGTCACTGACTAGGCTCAACGTTGTTTAAATTCGATGATCAAAGTGCGAATTTGAAACAGTACATAGAATTTTGGTTTGGTTTTTGTTTTACGGTATATCAACCTCAATAAGTTATTTAATGCCGAAAAATTTTTTTATTGTTGGTAATATGTTTTTCTTCAAAAATCAATTTATGGGAATATTCCTCCTTGAAGAAATCTATAGCTGGTCATATTTTTTTCGAAGAATGGTTGGTTGGTTGGCTGGGTTTTATGGCATATCAACCACTGTGGGTCATTTAATGCCAACGTCCACCGCAAGGAAAGTTGGCTCCCTGAGCCGCGCCAGGAAGTTTTTCTTCCCTGAGTCGAACCTCCAGATCTACAAATCAACAATTCGCCCTTGCATGGAGTATTGCTGCCATATATGGTCGGGTGCCCCTTCTGTTTGCCTCGGGGTTCTTGATAGGGTCCAGATTCGGATATGCAATGTAGTTGGCCCTGCTCTGGCGTCTCGTCTACAGTCACTTTCTCACAGAAACGCCGTCGCCTCCCTCTGTCTGTTCTACAAATACTTTCATAGAAATTGCTTCGAGGAGCTGCATTCGCTGGTTCCCAGACGTCATGAGTTCAAGCGCCCTACGAGGCTGGCATCCCGCTCTCACCCCTTCACTGTCCAAACTCCTAAATGTAGCCGTCTCTTCTACTCCAATAGCTTCATGTCTCGCACCTCTCGCCGGTGGAACTCCCTTACCTATTCCTGTTTCCCTGTGAGCTATAATATCCAGCTATTCAAGTGTAATGTCAATCGACATCTCCAGTTGCCTTGATCTATCCACTACCCTCATCCTTTCTTCTATCACTCCTATCTGATCTTGCTCTAAATTTTCTGTAACCCCTTGCATCCTAGTGGCTTTCCGCCTTGCTTGGGGTGAAATGCTTAATATATATATATATATATATATATATATATATATATATATATATATATATATATACACACACACACAAATATACATACATACATATATATATACATGCATACATATATACATACATACATACATATATTAAATATACAGTACTATTAAACATATAGCTGGCAACATTATTTTTTCAAAAACGTATAGCTGGCAACATTATTTTTTCCCAAAAACGTATAGCTGGCAACATTGTTTCAAAACGTATAGCTGGCAACATTATTTTTCCGAAAACATTATCTGAGGCCTTGTTGTTGAACGTAGTTTATCGTCATACCCAGTACGCTTTTCAAAGAATGTATAACTGTTTGTATTGCTAGTATTTCTTTTAAAAGTATTACTGATAATAATTTATCCTTCAATAATTATTGCTGCTAATTTTTTTTTCATTACAAAGTATTTCTGGTATTAAAACCTATTTTTACACAAGTTTGGGTATTAACTATTTGTCCATAGCTTGGTCCCTAACAGGTCCTACCACCCCAGGTCAGGGTGGACCTGGGAACACCAGAATTTAAGAGGTGGTTCCACGCTTCCCAAAACCTCTTGATCAGAGGCCTTGCTGCTGGACGTAGTTTATCGTCTTATCCAGGAAGCGGATATAGTTTATAGTCATACCCAGGACGTAGTGCATACAAGTGATAAATTAATTATCACATCTCTCTATATATAAACTTCTCCATTTCAACACTTTTAACCCGTAAACGTAAGAGAGCAAAAACGGCACGTCGTAGCGTGCCTATGTGAAATCTCTGATTGCGACTACGTATTAGTCAATCCAGGTACGATGCACCAATTTAAGAGGCCACGGGAATGTACTTTTATAGCCCCATAGCATTGTGAACTAAATTTATTAAACCCTATATATACTGAGGTATATATTTAATAGTGAATATATAGTTTGTTTGTTTGTTTTTTTTTAAGCTGCGTCAAGTCGGAGTGGTGGGTCGAAATATTATCTTTACGAGTAATGCTTACTCTGCTGTATTTAGATGCGAGAATGACATTTTCACTTCGCTCTTTATATAAGGGACTGATATGCAATTGTTATCAAAATACCACTCACTTCTGTCATGTGATGTAGAACAAACAAAGCCAGGTCCTATCCAGAGGTACTTCTGGGGTGCAGTGGTTTGAGGCAATGATATTGGGAACGAGAAATCATGCCTGAACTGCCGTCATCTTCTGATGTGAGCTTGGTTGGAGGCAGCTCTCTTGCTGTTGTAATTGGTGCTGTAGCTGTCATCGTTTTTGGAATTTATATGGGTTTACAAAAGGGTTTCAGCCAACATGTGTCTACGAGTGGTATATTAAATGTTAAAGAGTCAGCTAAATTATATTAATATACATTAGTAAATATATGTTGTTTTTTTTATTGACCGTATAAATATTTCCCTTTCGTTAATTATACGATTTCATTTGCTTCTATTTCCCTGCTTGGTTGACCATAGTTTACTCTGAGTTGCAAAATTAATAATCAATGGATTGTTTTGCTGCAGTCAGATAACAGTGTTATTTTCACTTCATTATTGATATAACTGAGGTTTTTTATCATTTCATCCTAAGCACGGCGAAAATGCCACTAAAATGCAAAGGGTTACTGAGAAATGAAATGCAAAGATGTTAGTGAGAAAAAAAGATAACCGAACAGGATTCAAGGAAAACCAAAAATGGCGATTGATGTTGCATTTAAATATTTGAAGATAGTATGTGGAATGGAAACAAAAAACTGGAAGAGAGTTGCACAGGTGGGAAGTGAAAGAAAAGAAACTATTAGAATAGAACTTACGGTTACGTCGAATTATTTCAACAACACGTCGGCACCTAGTTGCTAATCTAGTAGTTTGCTTATATCTGATTGATATCAAAAGAGACTGGAATAGAGACTGTATATATTTTCACCTAGTATATTTAATATGTGAATTAGAACTAACAACGACTAGTTGTAATTACAGATACAGCTAAGCAACTAGGCTTGATAGCAATGATGATATAGCTCCAAAACCATGTGTGAAGACCAGTTCATCACTTGATGGTACCCTATCAGTCATTGCACGAATATATATATATATATATATACAATATTGCACAATGAGTCTGATGGTAATAAAAGTGTCTAATGTCACATAACAGAGCTAAAATTTATACTATTATTAATAAATATACATTCTACTTTCTATGTGCAAGAAACTCAGATTTCTCTTAGATGGTGAAGAAATTATATATTTAGTATTAATAGTATATATATATTTGTGTGTGTATTCGTGCGCTCGTGTGTGTTTGTGTGATTATGCTGAAGATCCGTTTAGTTGAAACCTAGGTAGGTTGTTCCTGGGTCTTTAGGATTTATTTACACATTGTGTGTGTGTGTGTGTGTGTATATATATATATATATATATATATATATATATATAGGAGTGGACAATGAGGTCAACAAGTAGCTGTTTCATGCTTAAACTACAATCTCTAACATTTTGACTTATGTTCTGATCATTGATTTAATAACGGCAAGTTAATTCTTGTTGTTTTCTCCTCTAGATAGAGGTTACAGTTTTGGGATTTATTGTTGTAGTCTGATGCGGTTTCTCTTAATTTCTATGGCATGTTTACTGTAATTTGATTTTTGTTTTTAATTTCCCATATATGTTTAGAGAGCATTTGACAGTTAGCATAATAACTAAATAATATTAATATACATAATCATTTTTTTTCTTATTGAACATATTCCACTTTAATTAAAATATGTTTTTCTGCGTGATTTCTATGTTTCCAGGGCCCATAATTTACTCCTATACATATTTTTCTTCGTTATTTGCTGATTTTTCAGTATCTTGGTATGGCTTCTTATACTACATTGTTCTGCAAGTAACTGCCGTTTAGGGGCATTCGTTCTTTGCTCTGCTGTTGCAGGTCGGATTAATTTTTTCGGGTGTTGGCTATTTTCCTGTTGTGCTTTTTTATTATGTGTGTTTGTACCTGTGCAACTGTAACTGATTTTACTGTGTGTTTTTTTTAATATCTCGTGGAGAGTGCTTAATGGAGGAAGTGTTTGTGCATAAGTTGAATGAATATTTTTCCTGCATTTGTTTTTACGGTTTTTTTTTTGGGGGGGGGGTTTGTACAGTGGGTTGAACCATATGACGTTTCTTCGCCTGTTGGTTTTTTGTACCGTGTGAGTGCTGCCGAATTTCAGTAGCTTTTAGTGCTGTTATATAATCTTTCTTGACGTTGTTGAATAGCTTTGCCGATTAGGTAGAGGCGGGGTGGAAATATTGTCTTTGAGACTCTTCCTACTGTGGTTAGATGCAGGTATGTCATTTTCGTTTCAGTTTGGATATAGGTGAGTTTATAATGTAACCCCCTTTACCCCAGGACGTGCAGCCATACAATTTGGACCCAATCTCTCGTAGATACGTTCACCTTGGGACAACTGGGGGCTGAGGTTGGTTACATACAGTTTTAAACTTGCCAAGGATTTGGTGCCCGCTAGGTCGTCGATCGTCTAGAGTTGCTAGTAAGTGTTATGTTTCTTACTGACAAGAAAAGGGGTTGCCCTTTCTCTTGATTTAGTAAACCGTGATATTTTCTTTTGACAACTGGAAAAAGGAAGTCGTGTTATTGCTGGAAGAAGGAGATGTCCTGACCTTGGTTGAAAATGATAGTTTTAGTAATAGTAAATAAAGATAGAATATTTACAAAGGTTTGATATATCCTAACACTTCTTGAAACCAAAGTATGTATTCTCAAACTTTTATCAGAGAATCGAACATCGAGTTAATTTCAGGCGGCTGGGAATCGCGTGTGTGTTGATCAGCCAATCTTAGATGTATCTCTCCTTTCGATTCTCCCAACTCTCTCTGTCTCCGTTCGCCAAAATGCTGCATATATGAGGACCCCTCCACCCACGGGTTTTCTCACAAACCCTCGATCACAAGAGGGTTCAAAAGAGATCATTTCCCCTGTTTTTTGTAACTTATCCAGACTTTAAATATCCCCAACAATCAAGGCCATATGCATTAAAAATAAGAATCTTATATATTCGTCTGATAAGCCTCTAGATGAACATAAACATAAACAAAATTGTCACCTGTCAAAATCTGCATTCTTTTGAACAACAGATGTTTTTCACAATCAAATCTGGGAAAATTTGATTTCATCCAATCATTCCAATTTATAACTTTTTCTGTTCCAACTCGATACCACCAGAAGCCAGAACTGTATAATTCACTTCCCTAACAAATAAGTTACCTTGTTAAAACTTATACAAAAGTAGATGCAAAATTAGGTATACAATAACAAAAAAAATCAAAAAACGCGCGCACAAAAGTATTAAATAAATCCTAGAACCACTATAATAATAATAATGCTCATTCTGGTGTCTGCTTACATCTGGTATTTCCATAATCTGAAGTTTGAGAAAATGCACTTTATCTATAATTTTCATTTGTTTGTTTTATTTTTTTATCATAAATTTTGGTCAGTCCTTGTGTTGGTCAAACAGTCTCTTAAGTTGTTATTTAAGTTAAGAGTTGGATGGATTCATGTTGCTCATTCAGATTCATTCAAATTCCCTTGGTCTTTTTTGACAGTTTTATTGGTTCCTGGAAAGGGGATGTGTCTTTGTTAAGTGTGTTATTTAGTTCGTAGGGAGTGAGTGAGTATGTGTGTAAGTAAAGGTGTGTGTTATCATTTAGCTCATTAGGGAGTGAGTGAGTATCATGTGTGTACATATATATATATATATATATATATATATATATATATATAACAAAACCTTGTGATATCACTAGGTGTTGCTGGGGCGCCTTTGGTTAACGTTAATAATGCAATGGCCACGAATATATTTACGATTCATTGTCAGAGTAATAAATTTAAATTATTTTAATTTGAAAAATATAATTTTAGATAGACGTTTAACCTAATATAGATAACGATTTGGCTTTTTTTATCAGTTTTTACGTTTGCTCCAAATGTTGAAAAGAAAATCGTAAAAATATCGAAAGAGGAAAAAATGGGGAGATTATTAATTTTGTTTAGTGGCATATTTTGTTTGGGGTCATTTAATGCCGACATTTAATTTTCTCTTGAACATTAATAATTTCATTTACAAAAATCTATTGCTGGTACTTTTTTTTTACTATGAAAATGTGTGGCTGGTATTTTTACTATAAAAATATATTGTTATACTTTCACATTGTTTTAACCACAGTTTGGTAGGTTAACTATTTGCTTATAGTTGAGACCATAACAGATGCTACCATCCCGGGCCAGGGTGGACATTGGAAAAACAGCATTTAAGAGGTGATTCCACGTTCCTCAAAACCTCTCGATGAAAGGTTTTGCTGCCGGATGTAGTTTATCGTCATGCCCAGGACGAAAAATTATTAATTACTGCATGAAATAAAGATATCGATGAAATAATATGCTTATATTTTTAAAATAACAATTTTACTGTTTATTTCCTTACATAGTTTTAGTCTTTAAAGTAATGGATATCTTTTATTTATCAATTTGACGAAATAAGATCTGTCGGATTTATAAACATTACTTTTTTTTTTTTAAATTGATCGGTCGGTGCGTCGTATACTAAACTGAGCAGTTGTTTCGAGAGTTGGAGAAAGATTTGCATTTATATGGCACTATTCAAACTTGCTTCATAGGTAACGCGCTTTGGATCTAACGACGGTTTCTCCTGTCAACATAAACTCGTTCGGTTTTTCGTCCATTTTGGATCGTTTTAGAAGGATCGCTGTCGTCGTCGTCGCCGCCGCCTACGCGTCTCGTCCATAGTGTCTTTTTCCGGTCTTTGTAGCAGTATAGTTGCGGAAAGTGAATGCGTCGTAAAAACTAAAAATGAAATAAGTCGTTGAATAAGAAACCCGGACCAGTGGAAGGCTCGTCTGCTCTCGGCTTCCGTCGTTGTCATTGTCGTTGCTGATGTCTATACCGAAAACAAAAACAATACCGAGTTGATCCTGCCAGTGGTCATATGCTTTTCTCAAAGCTTAAACCATGCAGATGTAAGTTCACACCATGCATGAGAATGGGCGAAACCGCGAATGGCTCAGGAACCGGATCTAATCCCCGGGACTGGGATCCTCTTCGGAGGCGATAATAACTGTGACAATTCTTGATCTAATAGGCCGCGATCGGTCGGTGCGTCGTCGTCGCCTTCATGCCGTCACGCGAGTAGGCACACGTCGTTCGTTACGAGTCGTGGCGCTACATATTAAACTGAGGCCGATTCTTTGATAAGATTTCTCGAATATTCAGGTCTGTAGACGAAAATAAATATAGTGTTTAATGAATAAGCGGAGCGTCTCAAATATGAAAATTTATTAACAATAACGTTTAAGTTTTGTTGTTTTTTTGTTTTTTGTTTTTTTGTTTATTTTACAAAATAAACATTAATTCCCGGATTTACTTTTGTCTCAATAGCAAATCCAACAGATTTGACAAAGTAAAAGTGGCAACTACTCTCGAAAAGGGGAGTGACCACATCGAATCAATAGCTGCATCTACTGCAAGTAAAGCTGAGTCACTGTGACGCGCCAAAAGATTATTCTCGTCAGAGTCCATCTTGTACATTTACAAATCTACCATTCGTACGTGAATTAAATACTGCTGTCATTTCTGGCCTGGTGCTTTTTTCTATTCATCTCGAGGTTCTTGAGAAAATCCAAAGAAGGATCTATAAAGTAATCGATCCTGACTTGGTATCTTGACGTGGCGTGACTTCCCTCTGTCTTTTTTACAAATATTTTCATGGCAACGAGCTTTTGTTTTCCCCTTGAGCTCTGACTCCATAAATTTAAGAGTGCTACTAGACTGGCTTCTAGGACTCACCCTTTTTCTGCTGCAATGGCTTAGTGCAACCGTAACTTCTATTCCAACAGTTTCTTTTCTAGAACTTCCCACTTGTAAAAGTGCCTTCTGTTTACTTACTTCCTACAAATTCAACATCAATCGCCTTCTTCTGTCTTCTTGAATCCCATTCATCATTCGTCCTTTAATTAATTCTCCTTATTCTCAGTCTTCTCTTTCGCTTCCGATTTTCACCAGTTTGGTAGACATCCGTCTGATTTGCACCAGTCTAGGAGGAATACGTTCAATTTTCACCAGTCTGATAGACATGTTCTTTTTTCACCAGTTTGGTAGATATCCGTCCGATTTGCACCGGTCTGGAAGGCATACGTCCTATTTTCACCAGTCTGATAGACATAGGTTCGATTTTCACCAGTTTTGGTAGACATCCGTCCGATTTCCTCCAGTATGGGAGTCATTTGTCCGATTTTCACCAGTCTGATAGACATACGATCGATTTACATCAGTCTGAGAGACATAATATTTCTGATTTGCACCAGCAGTTTGGTAGATGTTTGTCCGATATACACCATTCTGGTAGATATACGTCGGATTTGAACTAATTTGGTAGATATACATTAAAAAAGGCAGCTATTGGACTTGCTTTCACAAGCATTTAATAGACGTAGGTCCGGTTTGCACTAGAGTCAGACAGATTGACATAGGTCGGTATTTTGCTAGATTCAAGCTGCTAGGTATTGTTACGATTAACTCTAGAGTTTGTTTGTTTTTTTGTGGGGGGGGGGTTATAAGTAGACATAGTCTGCAAGTATCCAGTTCATGGGACCACAGCAAGCGTATTCTAAGATCCACCAATATTATTTTGATTAAGGTAAATATTAAAATTACAAAAAAGCGACGGAGAGTGATAAGAAAGAACTATGCATAAACTAAAAGAAGACAGAATGCATGGTCGTCAGTAAAAGGATAAGACTGAAATGTGATTTGCAGGTCGGGAACAGAAAAATCAAGCAGACGCGGAAGTTTAAATATCTAGGAACCGTCTTGACTGCGGACGGTAAGTGCGACGCTGAGATCCGTAAGCGTATTGGAATGGCCAAGGACGCATTTCAAAAGCTGGACAGAGTATAACGAGACAGGAGGATTTCTTTATAACAAAGAAAAGAATACTGAGCTGTTACATGACATCTGACCTTCTCTACGGCAGCGAACGTTGGATGATTTCCTCAAAGATGAAGAAGGGACTCGAGACGACGAAGATGTGGTTCTACAGAAGGATGCTAAGAATATCATGGACCGAGCAAGTGAGCAACGATGAGGTCTTAGAGAGGTTGAAAACGGTTTTTTACGAGGGTGAAGTTGCTCCCCACACACCCAACTTGTTTGGAATTCAGAGTTATTGCTCTCCGGGACTATTTGACAACCAAATCTAGGAAGCCCAGTCTACCCTGTTATTAACCCATAGCTAAGGAAAGAATAGATGTATTCATAACTTACCAATGGTATTTGTGCGAAAGCGAACGCAACGGTCTCGGGTGGAATTTGAACTCATCACGCCATACCCACTTTCCGCGCCGAAAAACCGTTATGCCACGCGAACAAAGAAAAAAAACTTGAAGGGAATAAGAGACTTAAGAAAAAGAAAAAAATTATTAAAGGTTAAAAAAATTAAGAAAGGCACAAGCAACAATATTAACCTGTATTCTCCTGGAGGAGGCTTACACTTAATATCAGGAAGTTTCTGGGATACATAATGGGCCTGGAGAATCTGATACTCACGAGTCGAATAGAGGGTAAGAGAGACAAGGGAAAACAACGCGTGACATTTACAAATCTACCATTTGTACGTGCATTAAATAATGCTGTCATTTCTGGCCTGGTGCTCCTTTCTATTCATCTCGAGGTTCTTGAGAAAATCCAAAGAAGGATCTATAAAGTAATCGATCCTGATTTTGGTATCTTGACGTGGCGTGACTTCCCTCTGTCTTTTCTACAAATATTTTCATGGAAACGAGCTTTTGTTTTCCCCTGGAGCTCTGACTCCATGAATTTAAGTGTGCTACTAGACTGGTTTCTAGGACTCACCCTTTTTCTGCTGCAATGGCTTAGTGCAACCGCAACTTCTATTCCAACAGTTTCTTTTCTAGAACTTCCCACTTGTAAAAGTGCCTTCTGTTTACTTACTTCCTACAAATTCAACATCAATCGCCTTCTTCTGTCTTCTTGAATCCCATTCATCATTTGTCCTTAAACAACGGTCTTAAACAAGTGGATGACAGAACGTGGTCTTGGAGATGAAGCAGAGGGAAGGAACTTGTTGAGAGCTGCAAGGGGTAGAGGGAGGCGGAAAAGCATGATCATCTACGTCCTGAAAGGACATGGCACATAAAAAGAAAGAAAAGAAATGTTAGATAAATAAGTAAGTTTATGGTTAATGTATTTAAAAAGATTACCTTGCATGTCATGGGATCGACTTAAAAGGTATGAATTCTAAACCAGTTCGAATTTATACTTGCAGTTTTCAATGACTATATAACGATAAGCTAATAAAATGAATGTACATAGCGGTAAAAGGAATAAAGAAAGAAGGAAGAGAAAATTTAGTGATCGATGAAAGAATTTTTAAAAAAGCCACTGGAAAAGAATGAAAGAAAGAAATTTGGCGAAAAATGTAATGATGGATCGAATGAGCAAAAGTTTCAAACGATAAATTCAAACCTGACAATATTTGACCATGAAATGAAAAGAAAATCTATATTTCAAATGTAGTCTTTAAACTTCTGAAAGGTTCCAGCAGTTTATTACCTCAGACTCATATCCAAGGAAAGCACCGTCGCTAAAGTCTGACCTTCTTCAATCTGGGCCTAGAGCTATGTTTTTCTAAATATCAAACTAAATATTCAGTCAATGTTTTCATCGACAACGGATGAACCCGAGGCCTACAACAATGGCGCTGACACAATGATTACACATTAGAATGAGCGCCGTTTGATACGGTAGAGGCATTCTCTTCTCTATGCAGAATGGTAATATGATTTACACAATCGACTCGCCATTATTACATTCAGTGTTGCCCCTAGCAACTAGAAAGACACACAAATTAGATGTTGATCGCGCTCTCACTCTCTCTCTAGATATATATATATATATATATATATATATATATATATATATAGAGAGAGAGAGAGAGAGAGTCATATATATATATATATATATATATATATATATGCATTTCGGTATAGGAATGTTAATCTTTCTATATAAATTTGACATTCACAGATAAGACATGAATTTACATATGTGTAGAAATTGATTTAAGTTGATATGATTCCTTAAAAGCTTTCATATTATAGCTGCTTAAGCATCTGTATAATAAATTTACACACAAAGCCACTTACTCCCGACGCACACACACTTGAATATATATATATGTGTGTGTGTGTGTGAAAAGTGTGTTTGTCTGACGATCGCAAAAGCGTGAAACCCAGGGTCACAAACTCACATCAATCCAACCATATATATATATATATGGTACGGTGGCTAAATTGTCGCCATTTTATATTTTAATTTCAACTGCACCAAGTAGTAGCGATTTTCCAAGGCCGAAAGTATGGGGAACTCAGTGAGGATCGAACTCACTACTCATTCACAGTTGTGCTAGCGAGACAAGCTTGCTAACCATTAGACCGCCTCGGGGTGCCCAAATGCACCGAGTAGTAGGGTCAGTTGGACAATGTCTGTGAGAAAAAGACCACCATGACTCAATTCACTCCGCCAGAAATTTGGAAACGTATGCCGCCAGAAGCTTCAATACGAACATGTCAGTGTGTCTGGGTAACAATCTGAGGACAGCCCACAGAATTCGGAGAGAGTTGGATAAATCTTATTGTGATTACAAAGGTGTTTGTAGAGATCACAGGTGATGGCGACGTTATGCCTCCATTGATCTTCCTACGGAGGCTTGGACCCAATATATCAAGTGACTTGAGAGTGTGTGCTGTCCTGGGTTAAGATGCTGACTGCTGGAAGATCCTATGTCTTGCAACATGACTCTGCACCCTGCCACACATGCAGGAAAACCCAGTCATGGCTGTCAGGTTCATTACCTACTGAGGGAGAGGTGCAGCGTGCCAGAAGGTAAGTCGACAGAGTATTACCAATGGGAAGATCATCAACTCCAGTGTCGTGGCCATCAATTTTAGGGAGTGAGCTCACTGATAGAACCAAAGTAAGATGAGGTGTCACAATTTATTGCATCTCATAAAATTAAAAAAAGAAACTGAGTCATTCTCACAAGGTACATTTGTACCATCTCTCAGGGAGTTGATGAATAAATAGTACGTGGTCGTGGGGGGATTTTGAATTTTCTTCCCCCTCCAAGAGCGGAACCAGACCATATTTTCCCGACCTTTAAAATCGATTAACTTTGTTCGCCTTTGATGGAGAGCTCAAACTCAATACTGCAACTTCAACCGTATGGAAAGGACGAGGAAAAAATTTGTTAATCTTTTGGGGAAATATTGATCGCGAAAATGCGCCCCGACCCCCAGGCTGCAAGGGCAGAGTCCTCAAAAAGATAGTCAGACTGTTGTGTATTTGAGAACCTTTGTATATATATAATTTTCTAATAGCAATGAATGCTGGATAATGAAGAAAATACTTGCAGAGAAAGAGATTGTTTGATTAAAGTAACTAACTGCAATCTGTTCCATTGTTAATTAAATGGCCTTCCCGTGAGTTCTTTTACTTGGTCCCATCTTCGTACGACATGGCGATATATAAAAAATATTGTTTAAACCAGTGGTTTTTTAATCTCTTCTTACCCAAAACCCCGTTTCATATATTTGCTCCGGCTAGCGCTATTTATACTAAAATTGCATTGGTAAATAGAGTTAATCAACAGTGTTCATGTCACTTATTTAGGTTTTTCCTTGTTTTTTATTTATTTATTTTTTTTTTTTATTTATTTATTTATTTTGCTTGCATTATAGCAGCACGTGTCCGAATGGTTAGAGCTTTCGCTTTCTGACCACGAGACCCCGGTTCAAATCTCACCGTGGTCGATTTGTCAGGAAGGAGACTTTTTGACGTTATCGGTCCGGAGGAGGCGATCTCACCATACGACACATTTGGAAAGTGCTTGAAAAGCATACCACGTGTTGCCCCCAGCCTTGCGAGTGAAAATGTATAGACGGAACCCTTTGGGAGTCAACGTGACCGTGTGTTTGAGCGTTCTGGCTTTGTTCAGACTGTCGATCAAGCTAGACAACGCGCTCTCTCGCAGAAAGTGTAACTAAAGTTCGCTCAGCATAGTTGCAGTATAAACTCTGGACTCTCTGGAATAAACACTAGTGTACCCGATAAGGCGTTTACAACAGGGATTAGCTAGCCGCTGCAGTAGACGGGCATCCGTCCATAACAGTGCCAATCATCGGAATTAAGAATCATAGGGAACAATCACGTGACACTCAACGGATCAGACCAGAGAAGTTTAGATTGATGATTTTTGATCTCTGTATATGTTGGAATTTCAGGTAAATGTTTAAAAAGCGTCGGAGGACGCATATTTTCTATGAAAATTTCTCGGGCATTCAGGCCGGTAAATATCATTAATACTGTTTATCATAAACAGAGCATTTACTTAGATATTTATATCTATAAAAAGAACGTATAATCATATATTGTCAGACTTTGTCCATTTCATATATATATATATATATATATATATATATATATATATATATACATACATACATCTATATATATATATATATATATATATATATATATATATATATATATATACATACATACATCTATATATATATATATATATATATATATATATATATATAAAGAAAATAAATAAAAAATAAAAACATGTCGGATTTAAACCATTTCCTAATATATATATATATATATATATATATATATGTGTGTGTGTGTGTGTGTGTGTGTGTGTGTATGTATGTATGTATGGGTTTATTTAGGCAGCATTTTTTCATGTATATGCGTACACATTTTATTTATGCGCATACATTGACTTCACTGCTACAACATTTTCACGCCGGTTAACATACCACCCATCTAACAATAAATAATAAATAAAGGAAATAAAATACTACTGAACATGTAACTTATGTAGGTTTTTAATAAATACTTAAATATGAACATGTCTTTTATCATAGAAATTCATACAGGCATTTCTGTAGTAACAAATGTATATTTATGAATATCCTCTGGGTATTCATAACCTTGGGTCACCTTGCGGCTAACTGGTTTATTCTAGCAAAGCTTAAACATTCAGATATGATTCGATGAAGACTTTGCGGAAATTTGCGGATGCTTTGGAATTATTATAATCATTGACACGAACAGCGAGGCTCATGGTCTGAAATGGATTGATCGATGAATACTCTGCATGTGAAATAACATCCCATAACATCTCCTTAAATATTTGCGTTCCGAGCTTATCAAAGATCGATTCCTTTGTCTAGAAAACAGCATTTGCTTTACTATTGCATCACTCAACCTACAGTAAAACTTCTATTTAAAGAACTAATTGCAGGGAGTGTGTGTTTCTTAAATCCGATAATTCCTTACAACGGTATGTGGAAACAATTCCTGAACTCTAGATGACCAGAGGCTATCAGCTGGTCCTTCTGCTGACCTAGCTCTAACAGCTAAATGGCGGGGGGGGGAATTAAACAAAACGTTCCGCCATCACCGAGCGAACTCTAAATATTCGCCTATCGCGATAAGCAACGAGGCCATGAGCGCCTATTGGGGCTTAAGCTCAAATCAGACGTCAAGTGAAACTCGTACATACGATCCATCGTTACAGATGCTGGAAACATGATCAGTTCTCTGTATGTACCTGACACTTCCTATTATCCCCTACCTTTACAAAAGATTGGTTTGAAAAATGGAGTACTGTTGCCATATATGGACAGAACCTGCATGATATAATGCAATATGCATACACCTGTTTTCCTCCCTCCCTTTGATACTTACCTGCTGTAGGGATCCGTCCCTGCGCTGGTGGTATCATGGCTATGACTAGTTTAGACCGGCTCTGGAATGGACCAGCTATGACAAGCCAAGACCAGCTATGACTAGCTCAGACCAGCGCTGACCGACTTGGACAAGCTATGGGCAGCTAAGACCAGCTTAGACCAGCGGCCCGAGTGAAAACACTCTGGTCCCCACGTTAAAAACCGACCTTGTGTCACAACCTGACTCAGTGGAGGGTCAAGTAAATACCTACCTGCGGTAGGGATTCGTCCCTGCGCTGGTGGTATCACGGCTATGATTAGCTTGGACCGGCTCTGGCCTGGACAAGCTATGACAAACCAAGACCAACTATGACTAGCTTAGACCAGCTCTGACCAGCTTGCACAAGCTATAACCAGCTAAGACCAGCGGCCCGAGTAAAAACACTCGGGTCCCCACGTTAAAAACCGACCTTGTGTCACAACCTGACTCAGTGGGGGGTGTCAAGTAAATAGCCACCTGTGTTCCCCCTCACTGGAGTGTGATTGGCTGGTGTTCGTCATAAATATCGACGGACACGTGGGAGAGTCAGAGAGAAGACAAGATCCTTAGTCTAAGAGCTAAGTCTATAACGACGCCCATTGGACTACGCCATTGATCTACACTTCTTACCTGCGACTACGAAGCTTATCAGTCGATTACTGCTACCGTCTTCTACTTGGTTATAGTAGCCAAAACCATTTAGCTACTTCGTTCAAATATATCCCTTTCCGGGACATATCACTGCACTAACTTCACTTTCCAGTCTTCATAGAGTCCAAAATCTTCTCCGTGTCCTTGTGGGTAATTAATTATTTTCCACCCTACACCTCCTTTCCCACAGACGAAACGTTTCGTGCCTCTCGGTGTTCTATCGTTATTTCCATGAAAATTCTAATAGTCGAACTAAATGTCTTAGTTCCAGCAGTTCTAACATTCACGGCAGTCATGCTACAAGGATTACATTGAAACACTTCCCCCTTATATTTCATTGGTGTAATGTAAGTTCCACTCGAACAGCTTCTGTTGTTCATGATGACAGTCGTCTTTGAGTATAGAATCCAGAGGTTAGCAGTGAATATTTCGAAGACAGTAGGGAAGCGTATTTCAGGTTAGCAGTGGATATCCCGGTAAAAGTAGCAGAGCGTAGTTCTTCCTTCTGCTCCTCTTCGGCTGATAAGCTGGTACTGGACATTCGGATAGAGTAAACAAAATGGCCGCCTTTATACACGACGAAATGAATGTTCTACGTCTTCTGATTGGTTAACCTTCTATTGGTGAACTATAAAGTGAGTCAAGTCATTTGGGCTAGCTCACTAGTACATAGACATACACAAAAACACTGAAACAGCTTCTTCCTAAGAAAACCTACTTGATGGAACCGACTCCCATGAGGATGCTCCCTGCTCATTACAATCTTAACAATCTTTAATCTAGGGTTAACCGCTATCTTCCCCACATATCCGCATAAAATTTACCTGTTACTCTGTAACCCTCTATATCGAGTGGCTCTTTGTCTTTGTACTGAATGAACATCATTGTCAAGAAAATCCGATAAATCCCTCATTTCGTAAAGAAGGAGCATGTTCTGTGGCTCAACGCATTTAATGTTTATCGTTTTGTTAAATCCAAGACGGTCTACACGCAAATCACCAATATTACGTAAAACTGTGTAAATATCAAATTAAACAATCGTAGATACCATTCCTCGCTTTTTATTGACGGAATCTTTGTAAGTGGTACGAATTATGGAGTTTCTTTCACTCATTTCATCCACTGTGACACTGACAAGTAGTCGACAAAATTCACTACTGGAAACACAATACAATAGTTTGTGTTGTGATATGTAATATTCTATGAAAAAAAATTTCTCCTGGTGAAAAGATGGTTGATTTAACTTTCAGTTTTGTTTATTTTTATGGTATATCTACTTCTAAGGTTTATTTAATGCCGACAAGATCTTTGGGATGAATATAATCTGTATTCTTTGTAAGAAATCGGTTTGTAGATCAGGTTTCACTGATGTATTTTAATAATGAGGGATTTTGTCGAAAGTCTGGTTTCATTGATGTATTCCTTTCTTTATGGTATAATAAACTCAAAGATTTATTTAACGCCGACAAGATTTTGGGGATAGATTCGAATGAATATAATATGTTTTCTTTATAAGAAATCAATTTATAGATCAGATTTCACTGATGTATTTTTGTAATGAGATTTTTTTTGTTGAAAGTCTGGTTTCATTGATGTATTCTTTTCGGTTTGAAGAGAAATTGGTTTTATTGACATTCATATTTGGTTTATATTTTTTGGTAGAGGCCCACTGTTATATGAAATAATATTATGTCATTCACTTTTGCTTCCTCGAAGAACTCATATGTTGTTTGTATTATAGCATTTTTGTCTTTAGAGAGTCCGTTCTGAACATTCACTTATATGTTTAGTAGTTGGGCACCTCGAGATGGTGTAATGGTTAGTTATATGTCTTGCTAGAACAATTACGACAAAGTAGTGAGTTCGATCCATACTGGGTGCTCCATACTTTCGGTCTTGTGCCACATATAAGCTACGCTTGGAAAATCACTATGGATCTTGAGGTGGTATAATGGTTAGCAAGCTTGTCTTGTTAGAACAATTACGACTAAGTGGTGAATTCGATCCTCACTGGGTGCCCAATACTTTCGGCCTTGTGCTACATCTAAGCAGCGCTTAGAAAATCATTTGGGCACATCGACGTGGTGCAATTGTTAGCAAGCTTGTCTCCCTAGAACAATTACGACTGGGTAGTGAGTACTATCTTCACTGGGCGCCCCTTATTTCGGCCTTGTGCCACATCTAAGCAGCGCTTAGAAAATCATCTGGGCACATCGTAATGGTGTAATGGTTAGCAAGCTTGTCCCACTAAAACAATTACGACTAAGTAGTGAGTTCGATCCTCACTGAGTACCCCATACTTTCAGCCTTGTGCCACATTTGAGCTACGCTTTGAAAATTACTATATGTTTAGTAGTGTATGTTATATAACATGCTTGACATACTGGTTAATCCTTGTTGTTTGGCAAGCACGAATGTGTTATTCTCATATGGTCAATGCATAAGTGGGCCAGTACTGGTTCTTCCTTTTCAGATTTCCTGAAAGCGGGCATCCATTCTCCTAGTTTGGGGTCAATTGCGAAGAATTTATTGTGTGCGTTATGCTCCCATTGACTTTCAGTAAGAAACAGAAACAGTGCCTTTTAGGTGCATTGGCCTGAATACAGCCGTAGAGATTAACACGGAGACACAACCTTAGAATGGAGCAACAACTGCTGTCGCTAAATACCAGTTTGAGCGACATGATTTCGTGACTATGTCAGAGATGACACAGCGTGCGAAACGTTGTGGTCGTAACAAAGATGGCGACATTAGTGTACATAATGTTAACTCCTCATCACTGAATTTCAATCCAAAATTTAAAATATTGGTTATTATATCAGAAAAAAAAATAATTTACAATATTTATAATGGTTAATACACAGAAAAACACCTAAAATGCCGTTCAGCTTTCTAATAATCTGAAAAATCAGAAAATCCCGAAGCCCGTTAAATAGAAAATTTACTGTATTTCATTATGAAAGCAAACACATACTTCTAAAATCCAAGCTTTTCAAAATTTACTGAGGTTGCTGTCTGTAATATTAATGCTGTTACAAAGTAATGATCCACTTTTCTTTTTCTTCCTCCTGGCCGTCGCCATCTTTTATGCGACAATGAAAGGTGATCATATTTTTTTCTATGCGTATTGAATGCCTGTAATATTTCACAAAGAATTCTTCCACACAAAGCTCTTTTGATAGCCGAAATGTTTTGTTAGGCTTGCATTGGAATCAACCACAGAATTCGCTTTTAAAATTAATCTTTCACGCATAACCTTTTACGTTCCTCTTTATCCATAGACGCAATGGGTATATGTAGAAAGAACATTTAGACTAGGTATACGGACACACCCATAAAGACATCTAATGTACATGGGTCCCCCTTATCTACCTTTTCTCGCTATCCGCGGTTTCGGTCACCCGCGGTAAATCATCAAAAAACAAACAATTGATACATTTTATTTTAATAACGATCTCACAGCGCCAAAGAATTAATGCTGGCTGCTCTGTTATACCAAAAAATATGTTATAGGTGATTCCTTTAAGTGAAAAGATGAAAGCATTTTTTTAATCATTTCGCACCAAGCAAGGCTATAAAGACGCAAGGGGGTTACTGAATGTGAAAGAATCCGAAAGAAAAAAAACAGAAAGATGAGAGGATAATAAAAGAACATGAATTAAGGAGTCAGAAGATGACGATTGGCATTGCGTTTAAATTTTTAAAACTCAAATTGACAGGAAAGTAAGAAGCCGGAAGAACAATAAGAGCTAGAGAATTAACTGTTAGTATAGAACTTAATATCTATTCGCCGCCCCACTACGTTGACGGTATATGGCACAAGGTCTGTTTATAGTCGGGAGCCCAAGCGCGTGCACATGGGATAAGGCCAAAAACTGCCAGGTCCCGGCAACCAACATCACACTGGTACAGATATTCCACCGACCCTCCCTTTTTTATGCAATGGTGCTGCCGCAGAGCTGGCATCTCCGAGGTCAAGCAACTCCTCATTAAGTTGTTGTGTTCTGTCTGAAGACAGAAACACAATATAGAGATAAAGTGTTATTTGTTCGCCTACTAGAATTTGTTCACAGCACTAAGACCGGGTAATAGTGATTGTCTTAGCGAAACTTAGATATGGCACAAGGTCAAAAATAGGGAGCACTTAGTGAGGATACAGTGAGATAAGTTTTTTAACTATTACCCCACGTCGAATCGCTATTGTTAGCAGAGAAGATGGTTTCCTAAGCATAGTTTAGCTTTGGCACAAGGCCGATTGTATGGACACTCAGAATCAAACTCGTTACTCAGTTGTAATTGAACTAGCGAGACAAGATTGCTAACCATACACCACTTATGCTTATATTTAGCATTTTCAACTGTAAAATGATGGGACCTGACCGCCAATCTAGTTTAGAATCATTTAAATAATTTATCGACATAATAAGGAGAAAAAAAAACAACGAATTTTCTAACCATCAAATATCTTTTATTACAAAATATTGTTTTATATTTTACCTTTATTATTAGTTACAAGTAGGTATCTCTGGCTCTTTATCTTTTATGTGCCGTGTCGCTTCAGGAAGTAGGTGATCATGGCTCTCCACACCTTTCAGTCCCTTTTAGTTCTTATTAAGTTTTGTCTTTTTGTTATTTCTCCCAAAACATGTTTTACCATCCATTTACTCAAGTTCATCAAATAAGTTACGTAATGCTTTCCTCTGTCCCTCTTTCCCTTAAACTGTCTTGTGAGTAACAGATTTTACAAGTCTCCCTTCCTCATTACGTGCCCAAGTAACTTCATCTGCCTCTTCTTGATGTTAAATATTATAAGTTTCCTTTTGGCTTCCATTTCTTTTTCTAAGAAGTCCTCGTTGCTCACATTTTCGATCAGCATCTTTCTGTAGAAACACATTTCTGTTGCTTCAAGTCACTTCTTCATCTTTGAGGAGATTGTCCTGCATTCTCTGCTATACAAAAGGAGAGACATTACGTAACAGCTCATTGCTCATTTCTTTATTTCTAACAATTTTTTCTGTCTCTTAATACTTTGCTTAGATTTTGGAATGCATCTTTAAACATTCCAATACGTCTTCGGATTCCAGTGTCAGACTTTCCGTCCTCTATTAGAATACTTCCTAGATATTTAAATCTTTCTACTTGTTTGAATTTAATACCCAAGATTTGTCATTTGTAGTTTGCGCGCATCCTTTTGCTGATAATCCTGCATTCTATCTTTTAGTTTACATTTAGTAATTTAACGTCATGGATATTTTCAGAGCCTAGCGGTTTAAATCCCAATAGAGGCCATTACGTTTGCTTTCGTAGAGATACTCATATAAATCCATCCTTTCTGCCCCTTAGATGGGGATAAAACGCAACACAGTCTAGGCTTTGCTTGGTAACCCTGCCTAGCGAGAGTGTCAGAATTCAAAACCGGCTCGATGTGTGGCAAATAACTCCACCCATTAGAAACATGCTTCGTACGGAAAACACTGCATCAACAACGTGCGTGGTGAGGTTGCAGCCCTATACTTTATACCGGATTAAGACGACATATATATATATATATATATATATATATATATATATATACTGGATATCCCGAAATATTTAGTCCACTTTGCAGTTTAATCCAAGAAAGTGTAAATATGCATCTATGCTTCGTTGATACGTCGTGGTGATTTACTGATGTCTTGGAATTATTGGAAACACTGAGCAATTATCTTCATGGTCTGAAAGTGATTGACAACAGGTTAATGTGTACGCACACACACACACACATATATATATATATATATATATATATGTGTGTGTGTGTGTGTGTGTGTGTCTGTGTGATATAAAAGATCTAATTTAAATTATTCTATATTTATAAGTAAATACACCTCAGTATCAGAGATAGAGCGTATGTAGACATAAAGATATTAGGTTGTTGCAAAAATAATGACGTAATAATGTCGTTTTTTGACGTTAAAAATACGTCAAAAACCGACATTATTGCGTCATTATTTTTGCACCAACCTAATATAAAATCGAAAATTGAAGCCAATACAGAGCGTCCATATTCTGTTTCATGCTTGAACGCAGGTTTCAGGATATATATATATATATATATATATATATATATATATATATATATATATATAGAGAGAGAGAGAGAGAGAGAGATGATTGAGATAAAAATTCTCACTTATCTGATTTATTTTATATTCAACACCACAATTCCACGATTTCATAGACAAACCTTTGTGTAATCATTCGGTTTGCCCGTAACAAGATATCAGCAATTGTCAGCAGATTTTCTCATTGTCGTTATTTTTATATTAAGCTAAAAAATAATTGATGCGCTTTTTATTGGTGTTAAGTTGATTTTTGCTACTTTGTCTGTGTTTGTGTACACGCCCGCGAATGTGTGCATGCGTATGGATCTATGTTTGTTCGCCTGCATGTATATGTATGTGCGAATGTGTAGAATGCCGTTTAATTATATATATGTGTGTGTGTGTGTGTGTAATAGTGCTTTTGGACTCATGCCAATTCTCGAAGCATCTATATCTGCTCTGAAGGGAATAGAAATTTATTATGTCGTTTTTGTTGGTAGATTTCCAGTGGACAACGAGTTTTAAATTGTTGTTAACGCGGTTTAACTTGATAGCTAGAAATGGTGAGGAACTGTGTTCTTCCATTTCGTTTGGAAATTCCATTGTGTATTCGACTTTGTTTAGCTGATATACTCAGTCAGTTATGTGTCATGCGTGAAACACGCTTAGGCGATCATGTGTCTTTCGATACATGACTGACGAGGCAGATATTTTCCCCGCAGTAAGTTAATGTTATAAAGGCTGAAATCTTACTCTTCCTTCTTTTATATTTCTATATATATATATATATATATATATATATATATATATATCAGTATTTTATTTCAGAATTCATTTCGCCCTTTGGGTTATTTGCCAAACAACAATTGTAAAATAATCCCCAGGGCGAAATCTCATGATATATAAAATAAATATGTAGATACTCGTCCGAAGATTTTTCGCGATAATGTCTGTATTCAGAATTTTAACTAAAATTTAAAATACCAAAGATCTGTATACCATATTCATATGCGCATGCGCATAGTTCAGCGTTTATTGGCGTTTCAAATTCCAATTTCTGCCGAGATGTTGTGTTCACTTTCACGTTGATACTCTTAAAAAGCTATGAATCACTTCTTGCGGTATGTTAAGAGTTAATAGCAGCGCAGACTACGGCTGTTTAGCTTTTGCTGGGATCCGATCTAGGAGAAAGACAGCTAAAATTGAAAACAACAAAGATGAGGATAATATTGCCAACAGATAATGATAATATTTTATCTCTGAATATTGCGCAGCACTAAGAAAGCCAAAGAACCCGCCGGCTGAAAAATCGAAGTTGTGGATAATACGCCAATGAATAATAGTCATGCTTTATGAAAATGTTATAACACGGTGCCTGGTAAAAAAGGCACCGGCCGAAAGCTTGTGATTAAAAAAGAAAGTCAGAGTTAGTGGCTCAAATAATTCATGGACAAAATAGTTTTTGTTAACAAGTGACATTGACTTTCGAATTGAATGTGTCTTAACCACATTTGCCTTAAACTCGATTTAAAAAAAAAATAATCCACAACACTCAACCATTTTGTGTGCGCAGAATGTTTAGGAGTTATTATTTCGGTGCAGTGGACAACCCATGTATCATTTATAGAGGGAAATATATATATCTATATATATATCTATATATATATATATATATATATATATATGTGTGTGTGTGTGTGTGTTTGTGCGTGTGTGCGCGCGCATTTTTCGATTTATATATTTATTAACAAAGCAAAAATTTCTAAATTCTATAAGACGACACTTTTCCTGGTGTAAGACGTCATATGTAGGTCTTCAGCCAAAATCATTGAAAAATCAGATGAAAACCTTCCAAGAGAAATTCGGGGACTTTCATCTTTTGAAAAAGGCTTTTGATGAAGAAGAAGAAGAAGAAGAAGAAGAAGAAGAAGAAGAAGAAGAAGAAGAAGCTGAAACTCCCTCCACCCGACGTCATACAAAATAAATAAGGAACAAAAAAGTAAGCATAAGATACAATGCGAGCGAGAGCAAGAAGGTGATGCACAGTGAGAGAAAAAAAAAGCAAGTGAGACAAAGATATAAATTTTAAAAGATGGAGCGAAAGAGAGAGAGAGAAAGAGAGAGAATGGGGACAGAGAAAGCAATAAAAACGAAATAATAAAGTGTTTTAATATACGAAAGAATAAGTTGAAAAAGGAAATGCTCCTTACCTATCAGATAAGCGCAAGTGAATAGTCCGTAACGAAGAGTAAATAAATACTTCAAATTGTCTAACTCATACAGACATAAATATATATATATATGTGTGTGTGTGTGTGTGTATTCACGCACACTTGGCATATACACAGACAAGCATACACATACAAACACACACACACACATATATATATATATATATATATATATATATATATATATAGAGAGAGAGAGAGAGAGAGAGAGAGAGAGATGCAAATATGCGTAACCGACGAATTATATATATGTATAAATGCATTATGTAGTACATATTTATATTCAGAAATATATCTTTGTATACAAATATATATAACAATTACATGCATTTAAACTCACACTGACATTCTGCCTTACTACGTTTTACTCTTTTCCTCTCAATCTCTTTCTCTCTATCTTTCTATCTGTTTTCTACATATATATATATATATATATATATATATATATATATATATATATATATATATATATATATATATATATATATTAATGTATATTTCGACACCAACCTTTCTTTTAAATATGTTTAGTTGAATATAACAGACAAGAAAAATTTAATATTTGTTTTATTTAGTTTTTCCAGCATTCTTACATTTTTTTTCGTTTAGTGGGAGTGAGGTCGTATGAAAATTGTCCGCATTGTACATTTCCCAAACGCTTTCGGAATCTTCTTCCGCCATTCTCATGTAGTATTTACTCTTATTCAAAACGACACAAAAATAAAAGTCTGGAACCGTCAAACATGAAGCGAAAAAACTTCTACGAAAATCTCCTTGAAATCCGTCTGAACTCTTAAGTTTTATTCGATAATTAAATCTCGACCTGTTCATGTCTAGAATTAACTATCTATGTTTCTTGTTGTCTTGCCCTTTCTTACGCTAATACACCTCCACGCAGTAACCCTCTACCTTGTGTGTCTCTTTGGCCTTGTATTGGATGAACAGTAGTAAAAAAAATAAAATTGTACGGTAGATAATATTTTTTGCAGCTTTCCTATAACTATATCTTCACACTTTACCATAGATTTTCGATTGGAGTTAGACTTAGGTTTGATTATGTCCAGTTCATTACGTTGTCATGTGTAAACCTTCACTATTCAGATAAGCTAGAATGTTTTATATACCAAGAACAATTTTGGTGGTAAGATATATGACAATGTGGAAAAAGTTTTCGTGTAACACTAATACGTTTCTTTCCTCGTCTAAGAGAGAAAATACGTCACAAGGCAACTTACTCCATATTGTCACATATATATATATATATATATATATATATATATATATATATATATATATATATATATATCTGTGTGTGTGTGTGTGCGTGTGTGTGTGTGTGTGTGTGTGTGAAAAGTGTGTGTATATAAATATAAATATGTATATATATATATAATTATTTATATATTATATGCGCGGTACTTATTAGAAAGCGTTCAATATCAGAGATAGAGCTAACACATTTAGTTGGATTGATGTGAGTTTGTGACCCTGGGTTTCACGCTTTTGCGTCTGACGATCGCAAAAGCGTGAAACCCAGGGTCACAAAATCACATCAATTCAACCAAATATATATATATATATATATATATATATATATATATATATATATATATATATTACGGCGTTAAAAACAAGAATATTTTTACATTGGACCATGATGTTATTAAAATAAAATACCAGCCGACCGGCTTCGCCCCCTCTCTTCAGAGCTGAAAACGGGGGAAAAATTATGAAAAAGGAGAAAAAAAAATATGGGTGACGTGAATGAATGGAAGGGACAGTTGTAACACCTAAAGATGCTAGAGACCCAAAAGAGCAAGCCCAAGCAAACAATCCCTCTGTTTACAAAGAGATTTGGCTACGCGGTTGAACCAAATTTGACTAATGTAATTAAGTTATCATAATATAGTCCTTCTGAGCTAGAGCTTACTATTTTGGCCCATGGCCTAGACTTTAAAATTCCGCCTGTTTCTCTTAATAGAGAACAGATTTTTTCGGAAATTGAGGTTCTTTATGCTCAGCTTAGTAAGCTTCAACCCCTTTCTGTGAGTAAATCCAGTGACTTTCGAGCAAAATTGAATGACTTAGCTCATTCATATGCAAGTTCTTCAATTTCCTCCTCTGAATTTAAATGGAGTAGGGAGCATCACAGGATCATTAAGTCCCTAAAGAATAATCATTCTCTGGTCATTACCAGACCAGATAAGGGTTCTGGTGTTGTGCTTATGGACCGCCAGGATTATGTGACTAAAATGTTACATATACTTAATGATCCTTCTAAGTTTCAGCGTCTTGGTCACGTTGATACCCATGATAGCACGTTATCTTCTGAAATTCGTTTTCAGAAGCGTCTCCTTAAATGGGTAAAAAGTGGTGCTCTCTCTTCTGAAGTATCTGAGGAATTGAGACCGTCTGGCTCGATTCGACCCCGTCTTTATGGATTACCTAAAATTCATAAGGAGGGTGTTCCGTTGAGACCCATATTATCTATGATTGGGTCCTCTCAACATAAAGTCGCTAAGTGGCTAGCTATAATGCTGGAACCAATGTTGCAGCATTATAGCTCCTTTTGTATTATAGATTCCTTCTCGTTTTCTGAATTTATTAGGAATCTTGAGGCCACTGATGGATTTATGTGTTCCTTTGATATCTGCAGCCTCTTCACTTGCGTTCCATTGTCTGAGACTATAGATATTTGCAGTGATTTGCTATATCGTAGTCATTTGACACCTCCGACAATACCTGAAGATGTGTTTATTGAACTCATGAAATTTGCTACCATGTCTGTCGATTTTAGTTTTGATAATATTATGTATCGACAGATTGATGGTGTTGCTATGGGTTCCCCTTTGGGTCCTGTTTTAGCTAACATTTTTGTGGGTTTCTATGAACAGAGTTTGTTTACAGATTCCTCTAAGCCCACTGTTTACTTCCGGTACGTTGATGACACTTTTTGTGTGTTTCGTAATGAATTCGAGGTAGACAAATTTTTCTCCCTACTAAATAGTGTTCATCCTGCCCTTAAATATACAGTAGAGAAGGAAGTGGATAATACTTTACCCTTCCTTGATGTTCTAGTTCGTAGAACACCTTCCTTATATACTACTACAGTGTATAGGAAGTCTACTTTCACGGGTCTTTACACTCGGTGGGATTCCTTTTGTCCCAAACAGCAAAAGATTAATTTAATTAAGTCTTTGACCCATAGGGCATTGAGGATTTGCTCAGATGACACTTTGAAAGATGAGATTAAGTTTTTAACTAACATCTTTAGTAGTAACGGTTATCCTTATGATATCGTTCAAATGGTTATTCGGCAAAAGTTGGCGGACTTTAATAAAGTAAAACCAGTGCTTGTTAAAAAATGTCCCGTTTATTTACGAGTGCCATATTTTGGTAGGGATAGTGAAATGTTGGCTAAGCAAATTTCATCGAGTTCTAATCAATGCTATTTTGCAGCGAATGTAAGTGTTGTGTTTAAAACAAGATCTGTTCTTCCATCCATGAGTAAGGATGTTCTACCCCCTCATCATATTAATTCTGTAATTTATCAATTTAAATGTAGTTGCGGTGTCGACTACATAGGTAGAACTACACAACGCTTGGATGTTAGAATCAAGCAACACGTACCTGCTAAAATTTATAATAAAAATTTTTCGATCGGTGATACCGTTCGAAATACATACGGGTCATCTATAGCGGATCATTTCATAAATAGTCCTGGTTGTGCGGTGGACTTCAGTGGTTTTCTGTGTTGTCCACTTCACACTCGTTGTTTCATCTGAAGGTGTTGGAGACGCTGTTTATCAGGTCTGGGCGACCTTCTCTTTGTAAACAGAGGGATTGTTTGCTTGGGCTTGCTCTTTTGGGTCTCTAGCATCTTTAGTTGTTACAACTGTCCCTTCCGTTCATTCACATCACTCTTTTTTTTTTTTCTCCTTTTTCATAATTAAATTGGTTTTTGTTTCGGATTAATTTTTGTGTTATTGAATTGTCATAAGGTTATGGATTTAAACATTTTCTTTGAATTTTTTAACATTTTTATTGTCATGTATGTTGGACTAAAAGAATAGTACATCTTTCAGGAATGGTAAATTTGGCAGATTTATATTTAAATAAAATTCGATAGCGGAATCTTCTAAGATACTTTCTCTTTTAATAAGTGTGGTATTATTTATATCAAATTTGTGGTTGAATTAATTTCTATGTGTCACTAAGCATTTGATAAATTGTTGTGGATAAGTTCATTTTTTATTCCAAGAACTCTGCAAGTTTCGCCAGTATAGTGCGAGGAGCAGTTCTGGCGATTCGTTATATATATATATATATATATATATATATATATATATATATATATGCTTCAGAATTGATATTTTATGAGTATTTTTGGTTCTGATTATATCCGTAATAATTAGGATGTGATTGTAATTATATTGATGTCGTTTGAATAAATTGTTTTGGATAGTGGAAGCATATATATATATATATATATATATATATATATATATATGAAAATTTCTCAGAGTTAACCTGTAGAAAAGTGAGTGCCGCCATAGAATATTACCCAAATATTAATCTACGCCCAGGATTTTTCCCTTATTCTCCTTTCTTAACAAAATTACAGCTCTCCCAAACAAACGTACACAACAATATCGTAAAATCAAAAGAAAATGGTTGAATCTGTAAACACAGATATAATGACGATATTCTCTACACGTGACAATAACTGACGTTATTTTCAGTTAACAATATGAAAATAGCGTTCACTACATTCCTCCAGTTGATAAGAACATTCTGTTTTTTGTTATTATTAGTTACGTTCTTTAATTAAATTCATTTCGTTTTTTTTTTTGCTTTGAGATAGTCCACATTGGACGAAACGCGTCAGCAATAACTACAGTTTTCCTATAGTCATTTATATATATATATATGTGTGTGTGTATATGTATGTGTATGTATATATATATATATATATATATATATATATATATATATATGTATGTTTGTATGTATTGAAAATCTTTGAAAATTTTGTTATATATGTATCAAAATATCTTTGAAACATTTGTTATATAAATATATCAAAACACACAAGACAACATATATATATTAGGTTGGTGCAAAAATAATGACGCAATAATGTCGTTTTTTGACGTATTTTTTAACGTCAAAAAACGACATTATTACGTTATTATTTTTGCACCAACCTAATATTTATATATATTCCTTTTTTCAGTCTTTGAAGAACTTTTATATTTTAGATATAACACTTTTACATTTTAGAACTCGAAAAGCAACAAATATTTATTGATTATTTAGAAAGTATGTTTTGCTAAAGTTCTTTAGGTCCTAGTTCATAGTAGATCAAACTTTTTAGAATCGAAAATAACTGCTGAATGTGTTTTGTAATCTTCACAACTATTATCCTTTGCTTTTAAGAATTAAAACTTTGCTCCTTAGTTTTTATTTGTAGTTGCCTACCATACACCGATTGCTTGAAAGTTTGTTTTGGAGACAAATTCGTTCGTCTTATATTTTCATTTCTTCTTCACTATCCAACAATTATGAGCAAACAAATCTTTTTTTTTTATCTTAGAAGGCGATTACGATTAATCTTAATGGAACTGAATAGCTTTGATCAAGAACGTATAAAGTATCCAAACTTTTCCATTCAAGAAAATGGTAGACATCTGGGAAGTCAACATTCATAATACTGTTTCAGCTGTGATAGATTTGCTATCAGGTAAATGACACATTAATCGGTGTGATAATCAAGTGGTTTTGTAATGTATGTGTTGTTTGAATCATTATTATTATTATTATTATTATTATTATTATTATTATTATTAATATTATTATTATTATTATTATTATTATTATTATTATTATTATTACCTTTAACTTCTGCTGTATACTCATTTCTTCCCGGGCCCTAACCAGAGAACTGAAGTCAGAAATGGCATCATGACAATTTCCACTAAGAATTTTTTGAGGAAAAAACCTAAGACCACACACATTTTACATAGATAAAGCCCTTTGTAAGGTGTGGGCAGTAGTTGTGAGTACATTATTATTATTATTATTATTATTATTATTATTATTATTATTATTGTTGTTGTTGTTGTAGTAGTACCTGGTATCATCTTGCCAAAGAATAATTTTAAGTGCGTAATTACCAATTCCCGTCCGAGGTCTATGAATAAAAAGGAAACAGTTGAAGAGTTATCTTTGCCCATTGGTGACTTTTCCTTCACGTAAAAAGGGCTTTGTAGCTCTGAGATACTGATGTATCCAGGAATTTTATTCACATGATTTTCGGAACAAATCTTTATCATACCCAATGACTCTATCAAAAATTGTATTACTTCGATTTGCAGGTTCCTTATAATTCAATGCTTTTGAAATTATTTTTTAGAAGTATTTTTTAGAAGTACTTAACATCTTCGGGAAGTCATATTAATTAGTTGGCAGGTTCTATTTTTCTTTTTTTAATCTTTTATGACTATGTCTGGTGTATTTGCATCAAAATTGTCTCTTAAGATTGGAAAATTCCGCAGTATAGTCACTCCATCACCTTTGTATCATTAGGGTGGTGTCTGTACCATGTATCTGTGCACATAATCCCATAGTTCGAAAAGAAATGCCAATCAATGTATTATTCTAAGCCGTCATGTCTATTAATATATTCTTTCCAAGTAAGGACTAGGCACTCTGATACTTTATGGTCAATAGTTTCATCAAATTTATGGCATAGGCGAGAGGCGATATTTAAAACATCTTTGTTGATTTTAGCCTTGTTGTCCTTCTCTCTTACCCTTAAGACCACTGCTTCTTAGCCATTGATGCTTCTGGTTCATCGCAACATTTTGGAACTTTACTTGCAAGGATTGAGATCTGCATTTTTGTTCAAGACTCTTCATTACTATTATTATTATTATTATTATTATTATTATTATTATTATTATTATTGTTGTTGTTGTTGTTATTATTGGAATATTCTCCAAGTACGCAAGTGAGTTCAGAGGCAACATTGATTGGTTGAAGTTTTGATTTTCTCATTATTTTTAATGGTCATCTTGGAAGTTATTATTTTTGAAATAAGTGATGAGGTTAATTGTTTGTTTATTTTTTCCTTTAGGTGATATATATCTATGGAGCTGTTTCTTTCATATATATATATATATATATATATATATATATATATATATATATATATATAATGAAATCCAAACAATTTACCTCATACAGACGATCATTTCACCCATGGGAAAGTAGTTTTGCAAATACATTTACTAAAGCTTTTAGTAAAAGTATTTCCATTGCTATGTCCAGGGAAAAACTACTTTCCCATGGGCGAAATGATCAGCTGTATGAGGTAAATTGTTTTAATCTAATTTATTGTCATTCAATTATATGCTTTATAATAAAAATTATATTGTGGTCTCTTTTGCCGATCAGTTTTAATATTTTATATTAATAGGACCTACTTACATTACATACCGACGGATTTTTACGCACAGACACACACGCACACACAAACACACACTCACATATATATATATATATATATATATATATATATATATATATATATATATATATATATATATTATGTCTAGTCTGATGTCACTGTATAAATAGTCTTTGCATAATAGTTTAATACTGTTTTATTTACTTTATTATTTTATAGTTGAAATTGTTAGATGTAACCGTAAGTTCTATACTAACAGTTTCTTCTATTGCACCTCTTGCTTGAGGAACTCTCTTCCGGCTTCTTGCTTCCCAGTCAACTTTGACATTTCAAAATTTAGAAGGAATGTCAATCGTTATCGACTGCCTTTTTATCTATTGTAACTTAATAAATGGTGTCATTTCTTCATTTCTCCTGAACTCTGTTCCGCCATCCATTTACTTAAGCACATCAAGTATGTTATGCGGGGTTTGCCTCTGCCATTCTTGCCCTTAATTGGCCCTTAATCGGCCCGTAATCAGATTTTTCATGATCTCCTTCTGTTGTGGAGTGATTTCGCAGTGGAAGCTTGTATTTGTACTAAATCGGTCTTAAAATAGGTTCGACGTAAAAAAAACGTTAGGAACTTGATATAATAGGTATAACGCAGAGTAATCTAGTTGTGGTCGCTGGCACTTTAGTATTCGACTAACTGTCGTCCGACATCGACTGATTCACCGACTAACCTGTTACTCTTACTACTCCTGCTTATTATAGGTGGGATAGTCTATTAACTATGGAATAGGTGTGTTCCACCATAACACGTTTCTCATTATGTGACCAAGAAATTTCTACTGTCTACTACTGATACAAAATATAAGTTTACTTTTTGTTTACATTTTCTCTAAAACCTCGTCTTTGCTCTCGTGTTCGGCTCATGGAATCCTCAGCATACTTCTGTAGAACCATATTTCTGTTGCTTCAAGTCTCTTCTTCATCTGTGTGGAAAATTTCCATCATCCATTGCCATATGAGTACAGATATCACGTAACAGTTCAATACTCCTTTCTTTGTTTCTAACGAAGTGTCTTTGTCTCTAAATACTCAGTTTAGCTTTTTGGAATGCATCTGCAACTAACGCAATGCGCCTTTGAACTTCAGTTTCGAAATTTTCGTCCCTCTCTTAGAACACATCCCAGGTATCTAAGTTTTTCTACTTGCTTGATTTTAGTATCTCCGTTTTGTAATTTGCATCTTTGGCTAACATCCACCCATTCTGTCTTCTTGCAGTTTATGTTTAGTCATTCTCCTGACTTTCCTTCTCTGCCACCTTCGTAGTTTTCTTTCTGGGGCTTCTATCAACAGTGTGCCATTTGCAGATTTTGTGTTGTTCAGATTGTAACCGCCAATAATGAAATTCCTGGAAGAAATCAAATTCTCACAGAATTTCCTCGCTGTATAGTTTGAATAAGTCCGGTGAGAAGACACGTCCTTGCTTTACACCATTCTATTTTTGTATATCTGCTGAACAAATTTTCTATCCGTATGAAGGCGATTTGATGCTAGTATATGTTCTTCATTCTATTATCCTTCCCAAATACGTCAAGGTTGCTGAACAGTTCCAGCAGATTTGTGTGGTTTAATTTGCAGGACGCCTTTGCGTAATCTATAAAACACAGGTACACGTCCTTCTGAATTTCTTTGATTTTTCTGAGTATAAATATTGCGTTCCTTGTTCCAGTGATTTGTTCCTGTCTGATTCTGCTGCAGGGTGTATTCATCAGAAGTCGAATGATGAATTTTGTTATATGGTTCATTACGCTGATTGACTGATCGAGTTCACAGGGATTTGCACCTGGTTTCTTAAGCATTATTGCAATCAGATATGCCAATAAATTAAAAACTATAAAAATATACAAAGAATATATTTATAATAACACCATATGTATATTCTTTTTCTGTATCTTTTCTTTATCTGGGTGAGAAATAGAACAAAAGTTTTAGATATTGCACGTTCTATTTGTACATATATATATATATATATATATATATATATATATATATATATATATATATATATATATATATATATATATATATATATATATATATATATATATATATATATATATAATACCTTACATTGATTCCACAACTCGGAGTTTTTGTTTTTGGGTTAACAGCAATTTATTGAAATTTCTGGATATTAGCCACCAAATAACATTAACGATTGAAATTAAGGTTGAAAATAAGAATTATAAATTCTAATTTAGAGAAACGCTGATGTTAATAAACAAGACATTAGAAAATCAAGGGAGGTAACTCTACTTTTTCATGAAAATCAATAAAGTAACTGATAATATTATTAATATTAATAATACTAAACTAACTAAAAGTAGTGATATCAATAATAATAATAAAAAAATAAAATATACCTTGGTAAAATAAAATTAAAGTACTAATAAAAATAATATATATATATATATATATATATATATATATATATATATATATATATATATATATCAATGAAAATAAAATAATATAAAATAAAATAAGATAAATTAAAATAAAACAAGATCCGTATACATGTATATATATATATATATATATATATATATATATAAAGAGAGGGAGAGAGATAGATAGATAGATAGATAGATAGATAGATAGATAGATAGATAGATAGATAGATAGATCATATAAACATTATAAATGTCATTACAAATAATATCTATTTACATATATATATATATATTATTTATATATTTATGTATATATATATATATATATATATATATATATAAATATACATACATATATATATTTACAAATATATCTATATATAAATAGGTATCATTTCTAATGACATGTATAATGTTTATATGATATCTTTCTATCTATCTATATATATATATATATATATATATGTATGTATATATATATATATATATATTGATATATATATATACAAGAGAATATGATATATAAATTTCTATATATCAGAACAAAATTTCAGCAATTCCTGCCCCTGCGTAATTATAAGTGACGTTTGCATTATTATATCTACTCTTTTCTCAGACATATAATTCCCTAAAAAAAACTTAGTCTTATGAATTCCTTCCTCGATGTCGAAATGCGTTACACAAAATTTATTTTCACTGTGTCATTCATTTATAATATATTTGACACATCATTGTCTTACATTGTCTTACAAATATTTGACACATCCTTGTTTTAAATTGTCTTAAAATACATATATACATCGATACACAGATGCATATATATTAGGTTGGTGCAAAAATAATGTCGTTTTTTACGTTCAAAAATACGTCAAAAAACGACATTATTACCTCATTATTTTTGCACCAACCTAATATATATATATATATATATATATATATATATATATGTATATATATATATATATATATATATATATAATTTTATAAAGATTCTTTTCTCTCTTTCTGTCTTTTCATCTACTTCTATGTGTGAGACAAATAGATAGGGTGTGTCTAGACAGAAGAATCCGTCTCTCCTTTGCGGGACTTTAAGTCTCCCACCGCGTAAGAGAAGGCTGCACAATATTTCGCTCGGGGCCTGACTAAATGGGCAAAATAGTGAAAAGCCTTCAGGGTCTTTTCGCTCACTCTGGCGGATGGTTTTCTTAACAGTTTGCAATAGGCTGACGGCGAAGAACCTTTAAATTCCACCGTCCTCGATGCCACTCACTATCCACCACTCAGCACTCCCTCCCCGACCGCCAACCCCCGATATTCACTGCCATTATTCTTCAATAAGTTCCACGACTCTCACTCCATTCATTGAATACTTGCTCTGGTCGCAATGCCGTACGTGGTCCCCGATGAATTTTGCTATTTCTCGGCTTTTTCAAAAATGTCCATTACTCGCTTCTCTGAGATCCGTGCCCTGATGGTGTCGGCCCCGACTTAGTTCACATCTGGCCTTGCAGGAGTCCCCAGATCGATAGCATTAGGAAAGGACGAAAGCGATTCTCGCCTTTTCCACAAAAACTATTATAACCGTGTGAATACAAGTCGTCAATGGTGTGTTGATGGCCTTTTATAGCCTTTAATGGGACCGAACGAACTCCAGGGACATCATACGGGGAATCTGGGGAAACGTCTGTTAAGAGGTTTGATCGTAAATGTGTGTGTGGGTGTCTATACATCTGTCTGTACGTGTGTGTGTGTGTGTTTGTGTGTGTGTGTGTGTGTGTTTGTATGCGTGTGTGTATTTCGCTTTTTTTTCTTTTCGTTTACTCTTTTCTTGTCTATTTTATCAATCAAAGCCAGGAACGACTGTGAATGTGAAAGCAAGAGATTTAGATAGAAGCAGAAACATCCAAATCGAATGAAAGACGAATGGAAGAGAATATAGTGAAAGTGAAAGTGAAAGTGAAAGTGAAATATCAGAAAAAGTAAATAAAACGATAAATATAACTGGTAAAAAAAATACAAAATCTCAGAAAAAAAAATTAACATGACGATGTTTCATTCAACGACAATAAGACAAAATTTGACAATACTTTTTTCTTAAAACTGATATTTTTTTATAATAATAATAATAATAATAAAAAGCAATCGCCCTTGTATCATAGATGTGCACAAGAGTAGTCGTGAATAGATCCTGATAGGCTTTGGGGTACCTTGAGATAAGATTATAGAGGCTTGTTAGTTGATGTGTCCTCTCGAATTTATATTTACGCAAAATACCACAAAATATGAAACAACAAGAAGGAATATAAAACGGTTTGTATTACAAGAACAAGATTTATATTTATGTATTTAATGATATACAAGCATAATAGGAGTTACTTCCCTTTGACAGGAACTAAATTCTTTACTCAGGAAGTTTTTGTTTTTTTTATCTGAGCTCATAAAAGATTGAATGAACTTGCCGCTCAAAATGTTCAGTGAGAGAGTTGAAAATATGTTGATAAACTTTTAGCTTCAGAAGAGTTGAAGGAGTGAATGTTCCATAATGTTTAATTAGTTTCCGTTGCTTGTAGTTGAATATTCGTAATATGTTCATGTTTGTAATTAAGTTTCCGTACGTATGTGTATGTGTGCGTGTGTGACTATGTTTTCATAGCGTCCGCACGTAAAGAGTCAAAACGCGATTTCTTAAACAGATACAAGAGAAATTAAGAAGAGAAGAGAGAAGAACGAACTTGTGTCTAGTATTTATAATCATTGTAATCACGTGATCGGTTCCGAAAATAATTTCTGATTTTTGGCGGTAAAATGGTCTTGAATAACGCGTAGTAGTTGTACGAATGTAGGCGAGAACATGATTTTAATATTAACTGACCAATGAGAAGTGAGAAAAATATCAAGGCACTGTGATCCACTATTTGCACAAATTTGCACAGAAACTGACAATGATAGAAAAGTGGTAACAGAATGTTAACAGATCATCGTAAAAGCGAGACATGCCAAAATGCAGAGGTAGCAAAGCTTGACCAGAAAAATCAAAGGAATATACCAAGCAGCAGCTAAAGTTGTCCCTTTTTCATAGTTGGTGCACTATTTCCAGGAATGTTTCTGCATTGCATGACGTCCTGACGATAGCTGATATTATTGGGAGAACTCAGGTGGCAGCGCTACTTGGAACAGCTACAGTGCTGAGGAAACAGTTTGGAACAGCTACAGTGCGTCTCTAACTTGCGGATAGAAGCTGAGATATAAGCATCATCACCCGGCCGAAACATCTAAGTGTCGGAGAGTGTATCAAACCAAACAATAATAATTAAAAATACCTGTAAAAATTTCACGTTTTTCCCGCTTCAATCTTCTGATGAATCTTAATTCTTCAGTTAATGATTGAATAAACTCATGGCGAGTTCAATGACATTAAAATATCCGTAAAAATTCCTTTGTCCCATCGTTTAATAATTTAAGAAAACTTTAAGAAAATATTGCAATAACAACAATGAATATGAATGCTGGTCTTTATTTATGAAGTGGGTACAAATTTAGATTTGGAATTGACAATTTTTTCCATTTCATAGAAACAGCCGTTAAACAATTCTATCTTCCCTTCCATTTGTATGTCTTTTCTACGCAATCAAAAAGGGAGAGTCGATTATTTATGAGGTACTATATTCTTTATAGTCAAATCCCCGTCTGGCGAACATTTCTCTTAAACCTTTGAACCCTGCGTTCCTGAACAATTTTCACACTTCTGCCTGAACTCCTGAGTCAAAATTCGCAACTATGTAATGTTTCACGGTAGATATAAATTACCCACCGTTCAACCTTGTGGCTGGGTGGGCATTAAGTCATTTAAGTCTCTACCTCTTTTCAACCAGTAGCTGGGCATTACGTCATTTTTCTCAACCACCGGTAAACCGGTGGTCAGAACTCAAAGGGTTAATAACAATTTTTAAATAATTCAGCGGACGATGTCATTTATTGTAACTATATTTTTGGCTATTGCCTTACCCGGTTTGCATCGTTCGATAAAGTGCGTCTAAAAATGGCACTTTTATCGCAGTCACCGTTGTTTACGGCCTTTTGGCTGGGATCAAAGTGGAGTATCTGCCCTCAGATAGATAAACTACATTTAATCTCTTCAGACGGAGCGCAATTCAGTTGTGCCTCTGTCTGCAGACAGAAAGGAACTGCAAATATTACTGAAAGATGCCAGGTCTCTGGAAACAGCTATCTATGGCAGTACCTTCCTCATTTCACTAAAGAGAGGGGATCGGTAGTAGTACCGTTGCCAGCGGAGCCGTCGGTTGCGGGAGCTGGACTATTTTTTAACTGAGTCAGGATGAACGCGTTGGAGCGCCCCATATAAACTATATGTTATGTCCTGTCAGCGTGCGGCGGCAAGAAAATACAACTGCTTCTCGGCTTTTTGGCTAAGATCAACTTAATCGTATTCTCTCTCACTCTATGATTCTATTTTATTTATTTATTGCTTTCTTTCTTTCTTTTTCTTACCAACTAACGTCTTTTCCCATCTTTCTACGCGATCAAAACGGAATAGTCTATTATTTGTCAAGCATTGGCAAGGCGTAACGGTCGTGTGCTCTAACGAAGTCAAGGGTCAAGCACATTTTTAATAACATAATTGATCTCCAGTAAATGTCAATAACAAATATTGGTGTAAAAATTCAAATAGGACAATTATTATTATCATTATTATTATTATTATTATTATTATTATTATACACTTTCTGAAATACAGATAATTGTGTTAACGAGTTAACTGCTGACGTACTGAGAAAAACCGTTTTAAACAAAGTTTTCAAAGAACTTTCTAAAAATAAGCTTCATTTACTTTAGATCCCTGGGGAATGATTTGAAATGGGGGGGTTCTACTGTCTGGAAACAGTATATCAAATGAAATAGCCACCACTACCAGAAGCAGCACGACTACCACCATCACCACCATATACCCACCAAAAGCAATAAAAACAACAAGAGCAACGACAACAACAACAAAAACAACAACAATAATAATAATAATAGTAATAATAATAATAATAAATATGTCTTTTTCTGAAATACAAAAGTTTGATTTTATATGGACTACTGGCATTCTTGGAAAAACTTGCAAACAATTGTGTTTAGTAATTATGTAAGAAAAGCCTTTATTTAACTTTGATCTCAGGTGAACAATTGACTGTAAAGAACAGCATATTAAAAGGAATAAAGAAGAAGAAGAAGAAGATTAATAAAAAATAAAAAAAGTAGAAGAAATCCTGCTTTGTCTGAAAGGCAAAAGATTGCATTAATGAGTGAGTACTGCTGACGTATCTAGAAAAACCCTTTCAAACAGAGGTGCCCAACAAGAAAAAAAAGCTTCATTCACCTTAGATCCCATGTGAAAGGTTTGAAAAATATTTGCATCAAACCACATATCAAAAGAAATGAACAGCAATAACAACAACAACAACAACAACAATAATAATAATAATAATAATAATAATAAAGCCATGTTTTATTGAAATGCAAAAGAATGCATTAATCAGTACAATTGACAGAAAATCTCTTTCAATGCAATCAGCTCGACAATTTCCTAAGAAAAACTATCATTTACAACTTAGGCTTGAAGTTAAAATCCTGATAGATGACTATATCAAACAACAAATCAAAAGAAATAATAATAATAATAATAATAATAATAATAATAAAAGGGAATTTCAAGTGCAAATAAACCATAGTATACATACTGAAGCCGCAAAGAACCTAAAAAAGAAGGCAAATGCAATGTACCAAAACGTAGAAAAGATGGCAAAATACGCCTCTTCGTAGTCAATATTCTGCCCGTACCAAACAAGCTGATGTAGACGAACCCCGTACCCATCAGCGGTTACGTAGTGCTGGGTTAAAAGCTGAAACCGGAGGTTTTATCCTTGTTTCACAGAACTAATGCGTGCAAGCTAGAAATTATCAAGTACACTTACAAATCACAAATTATGTGATAAATATCCAGAAACAATTGACCATCTTATATCAGGTTTTACAGTGTTAGCACTCACTGAATATAAAACACAGCATGATAGAGTGGAACAATATCTGCACTGGAAAGTATGCAACTCTTGCGGGAAGAAAACTGCAAGAAACTGGTATGAACATCACCCAGACATGTTTATAGAGATAGAACCAGTGATAAATTTATGAGACTTTCTCATAAACAAGACAAAACAATTGAAGCTAATCGCCCAGGACATCTTAATCAAAGTCCGCATGAACAGAATGTTCTTTCTTATTGACATGGCAATGACTGTATATAGTAATTTATTTTTGAAACTCTTAAAATAACTATCAAAGTACAATGATCTTGAAGTGGAAATCTCAAAAATGTGGCATATGAGGATATCAATAATTCCAGTTATAGGTGGAGCCCTCGGATTAATTGGAAAAGCTTCTGAGCGAGTCATTGAAGGGTTTTCTGGTAGTCCATACCTTAAAGAAATAAAAAAATTGTACACATCACACATTACGAAGAGCTTCATCAATGTAAAATGTGTGTGATACTAGTTTGTTTGTTTGTTTGTTTTTTCTTTCTTTTTTTTTTTTTTACAAAGATTTTCACGCATTTCTGAATTTAGGTCTGTCGTTGGGAACCGGAAGGAAATGCGTATACAACAGAAATCAAGAAAATAATAATAATAATAATAATAATAATAATAATAATAATAATAATAATAATAATAAAAATAATCCCACCAGATTAAGAGAAATACAAAAAAATGTCTTAAGTTCAGCCTACACAGTAAGAAGAACTTTGTCCATGTAACGCTAATGCTGTTATGGGAAGTAGAAAAAATCATGAAATGTAGTCATAACCACACACTACAACCTGCCTTAGGTCTTCACGCACACTTGGTAGATAGTGTGACTATACCAAAAATCGGAATATAATAATAATAATAATAATAATAATAATAATAATAATAATAATAAATCTGTGTTTTCTGTTTTTTTTTTTTTTTTTTTCATTTCATGGCTACAGGTGTAATTTTCCTACAATGCTCTGCCCTTTGTCTATCATCTCTTTGAGTGAATATTCTAAAACATATCTTTCAGCGGCAAGTAGGTTGAGAGATGACCGGAAAAGTATAACTTTTATTCCCTTGCTCCTACCCCTCTGTTTAATGAATTCTTCGATATTCCCCCTACCAATCTGTAGTATAAGTCCAGCCTACCCCATAAAATTTGATAAGTATCTGCCGTTGGCGACGGAAAATTGAACATTTGTGGAGAGTCACTTGTGCCATGCTCCGAAGTTGTAAGAAATGGTAAATGTAGCATCTTTGAATGATACTTTTCCTTTAGTTTGATATGATTGTAAATCCTAATGTCTCAAGTTAATCCCAGACCTTAAGCGGACACCCGTGTCCATTTTTTTTTTTTTTATCCCTATACACTGAAATCTATTTATCCCACTTGGAGGTGTCACTCGGACTTATACTAAGTTAAAACTTAGTATTATCTACCCAACTGAATACCATACACTGTTATGAACTTTTAACTTCGATATATTAATAAACCCACTATCTCAAATCTGGTCTTGCTCTTGGACCTTCTTCAAGTCTCGTCCTAAAGCTGGTAATCTGAACAAAATTACCCCTTGGCGGTCAAGGTTAAAACGCACATCTACCAATTTCAATGAATACGAAAAATATCTCATACCGGATCGGCCGTCAACCGGGACAACAAGGGCCGCGTCCCTCAGAGAGGAAACAGTCTGAGGTCGAAAAGTCTGTCACTGGAACAAACTCTTCCACACACGAAGAGACACTAGGTCACCAAACCCGGATTATCGCCAACCTTGGACCAAATGTCTCAATGCCAAATCGACTAGTAAAAATGAAACGAACGAAATGGAGCCGCGAAGAGTATCGACAAGTTATGACATCCTTCTTCACTGCACTCGAAAACCCAGCAAAGAACACCACCAATCAAACATACCAAATATGGAGAAATACGGTGGGAAATGATATAAGACCTAACCTCAATCCAAACATGCTTGCCAATGTCCGCAGAGATATCATGCGAAACAACAGACTCTCAAAGGCAGAAATAGATAAGATAAAATTAGATATAAGGCAAAATACTATGACCCATCACTCAAACTCTGTTGAGACGAATGTTGAAATAAAGAATGCGACAGAGGATGAGGTGGACGCTAAAGCGAATGAAATACGAAATCATCTCCCAGGAAATGAAACCGAAGATTCTGCCTTAGACACAACCTCTAGTTCTCCAGAAATTGTCACTGAAGATGACTCCAGGTACATTAATTTAGAATTCCTTGAAAACCACGAAGCTGAAATCACCGAAGCGAAAAATGACGTCATCCAAGTACTCAGCAGAGTAACTTTCATACAATTGTCAGAGAGAGACCAGCTCCCGAAAATCCATATGACAAATCCCAGCAAGCACATCGTGAAAATATACAATGCTGCACTGGAAACACTGTTAACAGATAAACCACCGGGAAACATAACAGAAGTTAACAACGTCATATACGCAACAGCTCTAGCAGCGACTCGGAAGCTTGGTGTCAAGACAATAAATAGAATTAACAGACACAGAGAACCAGCTTGGAAAACCAAACTGTTACGAGAAATAAAACAAATCAGATGTGAGCTGTCTATATTAGATGAGCTCACCAGAAACCCTAATATTTCCACACGTAAATCCAAAAAGATCAAACGGAAATATAGCATTAAATCCCTAATTGATATTCCATCGATCAAGGAAATGCTGAAACAGAAACTTCAGCTAAAAGCACAGAGAACAAGACGATACGAGAAACGTTGTAGATTTTATCGCCAAAATAAAACATTCCGAACAGATCTTAAGAAATTTTACAGGGAAATTGGAAAAACGCCTATACATGTCGAAACGCCACCATCGATTGATAATGTACAGACATTTTGGGAAAATATTTGGAGCAACCCAAAGGAATGTAACCCAAATGCAGAATGGATACGGCGTGAAGAAGAACGACTGCTGGATACACCTCTGCAAGAATGGGTAAATATATCCACAGATGATGTTAGGCAAGCACTAACGAAATCCCAAAAATGGAAATCCCCAGGAAATGACAAGGTGCCCAATTTCTGGCTGTATCATCTCTCATCTACCCATGACATACTTGCAAAAACATTATCAACGCTTGTAAATAATCCCAATAAAATCCCGGAATGGGTTACTGAAGGTATTACATACCTCATACCAAAAACAACTGAAACAGACGACCCGAAAAATTATAGACCGATAACATGTCTTTCCACAACGTATAAGTTGATCACGTCTGTACTGACGAACCGTACTTACTCCTTCTTCGAAACAAACAGCATTCTCCCGCTGGAACAGAAGGGATGCAGTAGAGGTTCATATGGCTGCAAAGATCAACTTCTGATAAATAAAATGATCCTGGAAAATTGCAGGAGACGACGCAGAAATCTCAGTGCAGCGTGGATTGATTATCGTAAAGCCTTTGATAGTGTTCCACATTCTTGGATCCTTAAGGCTTTGGAAATGTACAAAGTCTCCCCTGTGGTGTTAAACTTTCTTAAGCACAGCATGGGGATGTGGAACACAAAACTATACCTTAGGCACACCGGGGGCACTGCTATATCCAACCGTCTGAATATCCGACGTGGAATTTTTCAAGGAGACTCTCTGTCACCCCTTCTGTTTTGTTTATCCTTAACCCCTCTTACACATGAACTGAACAACAGTAGCTATGGTTACAAAATAAATAAGAAAATTTTCAATCACCTACTATACATGGATGATCTCAAACTCTTTGCCAAAGACGACAATGAGTTGAAAGGCCTCCTCAATATTGTAAAATACTTTAGTGACGACATAGGTATGGACTTCGGATTAGATAAATGTGCAAAAGTAACATTCAAGAAAGGTAGAATTACAGAAACACCCTCAATAGATTTAGATTTTGTCACAAAGATTAGGGAATTGGAGCATGAAGAAGCTTATAAGTACCTAGGAATTAGCGAAGGAGATGGCATACAACACCCCCAAATGAAAGAAAAAATAAGAAAAGAGTACTACAGGCGTGTACGTCTGATACTAAATACTGAACTAAACTCAAAAAATAGAATATCAGCTATAAACACATTGGCTGTCCCAGTGGTGCATTACAGCTTTAATGTCCTTAACTGGACCATAGCTGAAATTAAGCGAATGGAGGCCAAAACGAGAAAGCTTCTCACTTGCTATCGCATGCATCATCCCAAAGCTGATGTTGATCGTCTGTATGTGCCCAGATCCGAAGGAGGCAGAGGATTAGTTCAACTAGAACTGTCCTACAAAACTACAACAATTGGCCTCCAAAAATACTTGGAAACTACAGAAGACTGGATGATGGTATGCGTCAAGGAACATGAAAGTAGTAAGCGTCTTTACTCCGTAATGAAAGAAGCCAACAAATTCAAACTGGAACTTCAAATGGGCGTAGAGATGCAACTACAGCACAATACACCGACTGAAACTGCAAAATACTTGAAAAAGACAGCAAAGACGAATGCAACCGACCAGATACAGAAGCGATGGCAAGATAAACCGCTTCATGGCCAATACTCTGCCCGTATCAACCAAGCTGATGTAGACAAAACCCGTACCCATCAGTGGCTACGCAGTGCAGGGTTGAAAGCGGAAACTGAAGGTTTTATCCTTGCTGCGCAGGACCAATGCTTGCTAACTAGGAATTATCAAGCACATATACTAAAATATTGTGTCAGCCCAAAATGCAGATTCTGTGATAAATATCCAGAAACGATTGATCATCTTGTATCAGGTTGCACGATGTTGGCACCAACTGAATATAAAACCCGACATGACAGAGTGGGCCAATATCTGCACTGGAAAATCTGCAACTTCTACGGGAAGGAAACTGAAAGAAACTGGTACCAACACCACCCAGACCCAGTTACGGAGATAGGACCTGTTACAATTCTATGGGACTACACAATTCACACTGACAGAACAATCAAAGCCAACCGACCAGATATTGTTATTAAAGACCACAAACAAAAACGGTGCCTTCTTATTGATATGGCAGTCCCTGCTGACTGCAATGTATCTTTGAAGATATTCAAAAAGCTGTCAAAATACAAGGACCTTGAAATAGAGGTCTCGAAAATGTGGCATATGGGAACATCAACAATCCCTGTTGTAGTTGGAGCCCTAGGACTGGTTGGAAAAGATTGCAGTAGACTAATTGCAGGGATTCCTGGAAGCCCATGCCTCAAGGAGATACAAAAAATTGTTCTGACAAGTACAGCCCACACTTTACGAAGGGCTCTATCTATGTAATTTTTTTTTTTTTTTTTTTTTTGTCAGTGAAAAGGGTCATGATGCCATTTCTAACCTTAGGTCCCTGGGTGGGACCCGGAAAGAAATGTGTAAACGCCAGAAAGCAAAGAAAATAAAAATAATAATAATAATAATAAAGTGATTTTGGACAGTGAAGAGAGTAGAAGCCATTCCCATTGTTGTTAGTGTTCTGGGTACCATAAATGCTGAACGTTTTAAATGACTGGATTGTAATCAGTGTGAAGATTAAACCCTTGCAGAAGACTTTATTCCCTCGGACTGCTCCATATACCGAAGCGATGCTGAATCCTGATGAACATGTGACGCTTCAATCCACTGATTTTGGAAAGCTGATATTTTGATCCCATCTCGAGCAAAATTTGCTGATCCAACAACACCAATAGTAATAATAATAATAATAATAATAACAACAATTTTGGGGTGGAAAATATTGCACTGGTTCTGGTTTTGTTCCCTGGCATGATGAAAATGGACGCGGCCAATGAATCTAAATAATAGTCCACCTGACCCGAAAATCTTAGAAACCAAAAATATATGAAATGGACAAGAAAAGGTTATAAGGAAAAATGGCAAGCAATAGACTCTGTTAGAAGTACTAGGAAGAATGAAGGGACAGAAGAAGAAGAAGAAGAAGAAGAAGATGATGATGAGAAAGAGGGAAAGATGTAAAAGATAAAGGAAAAAGAAGTGGAAAAAATATGAAAACGAAGAAAGAAAAAATTGAAAAGGAATAAGTACTTTGAAGAAGGAGGAGAAGAAGAAAAAAGAGGGAAAATAAGAGGAAGAACAATATGAAGACTCTAAAAGGAGAATAAGAAAGATAAAAGAAGCGGAAGTAGTAGGAACAATCAAAAGAAAGAAAGAAGATGAAGAAGAAGAAGATGAGGAAGAGGGAAAGATGTAAAAGCTAAACGAAAAAGAAGTGGAAAAAATATGAAGACGGTGAAAGAAAAATATGGAAGAAAAAATTGAAAAGGAATAAGTACTTTGAAGAAGAAGAAGAAAAAGAAAAAGAAAAGAGGGAAAAGAAGAGGAAGAAAAATATGAAGACTCTAAAAGAAGAATAAGAAAGATAAAAGAAGGGGAAGAAGTACTAGGAAGAATGAAGAGAAAGAAGAAAACCAGGGAAAAGAAAGAAAGAAAGAAAGAAAGAAGAAGAAGAAGAAGAAGACGAAGAAGAAACCTGAAAGAGTGTTTAGTTTATTTGAATATAAAAGGGACAAGAGTAAGGGCTGATACCCCACTGGTGCTGCAAAAGTTATTCCTGTTACCCAAAATGCTTTCCTTTCCCCACCAAGCTCCATCTCCGGTTGAACGCTGGGTTCTAATTAACTCCAACAGTGCGCGCTGAAAATTGAAATCTTAAGAGTTGAACGAACGCTGCTCGATTTTATTATATTTTTTTTCATACCAACATTTTAGACCCATTATCAGAATGAAAGAAATCTGATATAACAAGCTGTATCCGACTACCGTCGTGTGTATAGCTTTTTAGAATATAAGACGTTTCAATAGTTCTAACCGCAGTAAGATTCCACCATTCGTTTACTCACAGACGCGAGTTTATTAAAACGCGTTAAAATTATACAACTTCGATCGAGGGGAAATATCTTCCATCGCCATGTTTTTTTTATTTTTTTATTTTTTTTATTTTTTGGGTTTTGTTTTTTTTTTTATCTATTTTCTTATTTTATTCATTTTAATTTAACATCCCTACCTTTTATTTATTTAAATTTTTCTCGCTTTTTTTTTTCTTCGTTCTACGTCTTCCATTTTCATCAGTGTTCCATCATTTATTAGTTCTTTATTGTATTTTAGTTTCATTTGTTCCTTTTTAACATCTCACATAAATTAACTACACACTTCCACTTTTGTTGACGTCCCGTCCATTGTCGTCTGCTTTCTTAAACTGTATAGCTTACCTCATCATCGTTTCTTTTACAATATAGAGGCAATCTCTATATATACAATGCATGTGATTATCGGAAAGATTTTAGCCGATGTATTCTTCGGTTTTAAATAAAACAGTAGGCATTCAATCTACGAAGTAACTTTATATGATATAAAGGTGTTGCTACATAATGCAATGGACATATTTTGAAAAGCCTAGTGAGATTATCTTTCCAAATAATAAGAGTATTAAGAAACAGAAATATTTTCGTTAGAAAAATAAAAAGAAAGGAATACTGAAATCTTATTTAATGTCCGTCCGCCTCTATGGTAGTGAATGGTGGAAAATATCCTCACAAATGAAGAAGAGCCTTGAGGTAACCAAAATTCGGTTCTACTGCACAATGACGTTGTAGGATGTAATTGAGCCAATAACTTTCAAAGGCGGTTTATCTTCAAGAATAATAGACAATTGTCTTTCTCCCGCACTTCGTTACTTTGCCCGATCGTTACGTTTTGCCAATACCTATTAACTAATGAACTATTCCGTTTTGATCGCGTGGAAAGAGGGAAAAAAGACTTGGTTTCAGAGAGAAAATGAAGGAAAAAAGAAAGAAAGATAGAAGTTTTTAAGGTATCCTGTCAATGCCTAATAAATAATGGACTGTTCCGTTTTGATCACGTGGAAAGTGGAGGAAATACACTACTTCGGTTCAGTGAGAAAATTAAGGAAAAAAGAAAGAAAGAATGTTTAACCTCTCCTGTCAGTACCTCATAAATAATAGAAATCTCCGTTTTGATGAGATGCAAAGAAGGGAAAATACACTACTTGGTTTCAGTGAGAAAATGAAAGAAAGAACGAAAGAAAGAAAGAAGGAAAGAAAGTACTTAACGGCTGTTTCAGTGAAATGGAGAAAGTTTTCAATTTCAAATTTTTTCATTTGTAGCCCTTTACTACTTAAAATAACCACCAGCATTCATACTTCTAATTGTTATTGCAATATTTTGTTAAAGTTGTTAAGCTCAAATATTTAACGATACAAAAGAGAAATTTCTACAAATATTTTATTTTCACAGAACTCGCTATGAAGTTACACAATCATTAACTTCAGAATTAATATCCCTCAGAATATTATACTAGGAAAACAGTGCATTTTTCACTGATTAAAACTATTTTTTATTATTAATCGAAGATAACCGAGTTATGTTTATGGAATATATTTAAGATCCCCAGATGAAACTTATCCACCCAATACAGGGCCCAAGAGACACTCAAGATAGAGCTACTTAATGAGATAGTTATAATGGCGTAAAATAAGAAGGGAGAAGAGGAGCATATTATGAGGATATATAGGACAGACATATGTTGAGCCTAGACTTAAAGTGGTTAAGATTATTGTGATCGGAGAAGCAACTCCTCAGCAGCCGGTTCCACAAAGCGACAGTTCTGGAGAAGAAGCCGTCCGAGTAGAACTTCCACCTTACCAATGGAACACGTAGGGAAGGTAGATGACTTGATATTGTGTACGTGGCATGTGAATCCTAGCTGTGAAGGTCTGAACTGGCGGTACTAAGAAAAATAGCGCGTTTGAACATTTGCCAGAGTAACAGTGTTAGCGTAGCTAGCGGCTTGCGACGTTTTGTTTATGTGGAAAGGGGTTGCTGGATGGAAAACTATCAATGATCTATAAGACAGTGTAATCTTTTGTTAAATTTTTCAAGTAAGGATTGAGCAGTATCATCCCAGATATGTCAGTAGTACTCGACTACTGGTCGAATTTGTGTCTTATAAAGATAGAATACGATAGTCCAAGTTAGGATTACTGGCACATCACGTTGAAATACCGGTTTCCATACGATCACCGAAGTTAAGCAACGTCGAGCCTGGTCAGTATCTAGATGTGTACCGGCTTTGGAATACCAGGTGCTATAAGCTTGGATGTATAGGTGGTGTAATCAAAATGGCTCTAAATTCTTTATAGGGGAATCGAGTTCCAAATCAAGTTAGGTTCGTTATATTCACTTACGCGCAAATACACTTGGAAAAGCTATTAATCCACCATTTCTCCCCCAGTTATGGGTTAATTAGTAAGACTTGTATCACTAAGCTATTATTATCTAAAAAAAAGACTCTTACAATTTAAAAATATTTTCTGGCTTTAAATAAAATGCAAGTTGTTGATAAGCCGTAGAAATCGAGCCAAAAGTTAGGTAAATTTTCCAGCATCCTTAGAATGGATCGTATATACGATTTCCGCTTGAGACCTGGTGAACTTTAGTGTCAGCAGACATTCGAAGCAAGGAGACCTAGACTGAAGTAGATTTGGGATACGTTTGGAGATGATCCAGTGTTACGAAATTTGTTTGGGAGATATTCAGTTTTGTATGTTATTTATTTTTGCAACCATCATTATTTTATCAGTTTGCTAATGATTTCGAGAAATATCCTTATTAATGAAATAATCGAATATCAGTGACCATTCTTGAATACCTGATGAGGCGTGTGTGTGAATTCCTATAAAATTTAATAATCTTCTCATCCCGGCAATTAAAACAAGATTACGTACGAAATAAGTATTTATATAATTGTTCTGGTAAATAATAACCAGTCATTATTTAAAAGTCACTTATAAATGTAATGATGTAAAAGAAAATGTTAAGAAAGCCTTTTATAAATCCCACTATTTGCCTAGAAATGAATAGAAAAATCGATTTACACAGATGTAGAATAATATCACTGCTTTTTAAAGAAACAAAAAAAAATAGATCTGGATTTCTACCAAAGAAAATAATTAATTAAAATAAAGATAACGCTAATAAATTAACAATAAAATTCATTTCACTTTCAAAAACTAATTCCGATATTCAAAAAGACCAAAAACAACAGCAAAATTCGAACGAAAAATGAAGATTAAAATGGCGTCGTTATTTCGAAGTTATTCTATTCTCAGAATTAGTCAATACTAATTCTTGAACAATAGGGCGAATATCATAGAATAGCAGCCGATAAGAAGAGTTTAAAAAAAAGGAGAAATTTGGAAAAAAACAAATATTTTTTCTTCGTCTTTCCAAAACAACGTTACAATTATCAAGGAAAAACATCAGAATTGTGTTCACATTCAATAATGAAAAAAAATAATTGAGAAACAAAGCAGCAAACACAGAGACGTGTCCTCATTGGATTAAATTCACTAACATTAACGAAGAAGGAATCTATACGATCGTGTATGGAGACGGTATACGTAAAAACGTGAAAGAATGCAAATGTGAATCCATACACACGTATGTGATTTTATATATTATATGTTATATTATAGTTTTCTATATTCAGTCATAAACACATCCATATAAAAAATACGTTCTCTGCATATTCTTTAAATTTTTTGTCTATAGTTTGGAAATTAATGTAATAATGTCAAAAAGTCACAAAAATAATTATAAGACAGAGTAGAATAATATGAAATGCAGTCATTTTAACTGAAATTCAATTACTCGAGTCCCGTAATCATTACATGCCCCAGAGGAAAATTTTATTGCACCTGCTAATGTAACCCTGGAACCACAAATAATTTTTTGTACGAGCCACCAAATCGTCAATTTGCTCTGAAATCGGGCATCCCCAAATATGGCCATTAAGCTAAATTTTCAAAAAAAGAATTTATGTACAAGTTTGGAAAGCAGTTTTATTGAAGATTAATGTATGTATATAGCTGGCCACTCGCATTCAATACTAGGGCGGCTAGCCAATCCCTATTGCAGACGCTCGCGCAGGTGCATTCGTGTTTATTGAACCTCCACAGAGCCCACCTGTGGTTTATACTGCAACTATGCTGAGTAGACCTTAGTTACAGTTTATGAGAAAGAGCGTGTTATCTAGCGTGATCAACAATTTGAAGAAGGCGTACTCTAGCCCTCGGCTACAATGACTTGTAACTTGTTCTAGAACAAATATTGATGGCACCCAAGGGCCCGTCTACACAAATTCATTCGCATGACTTGGGTCAACATGCGGTGTGGTTTTCAGGCACTTATCAAAGGTGCCACACGCTGAGATCAACCTCTCCAGTTCGATAATATCAGGAAGTCTCAAGGTGAGATTCGAACCCTGGTCTCATGGTCAGAATGCGAACGTTCTAACCACTCGCCCATAACTGAAGATTAATAATCTATTAGGGTTTCAAAATGTCTTACTTTTGAGATATTTTCATATAGATTAACCCCGTTAGCAATAAAATGTGATTGATATGATCGTATGTAATTTCTCTACATTAAACTTGGATCAACATATTACAAAACTTGAAACAGTCCTGATAAAAAGAATTGTCACTTTCTACAAAAAAGGTCAATTAAATGTCATAAAAATGACAAGAATATATCATATCAATAAGAATATTATGAGAATGACATAAGAATGTTATAATATGTCTTTTCTAACATACTTATTATGACATTATTACGACATTGCTTTAACCTTTTATGACATTATTGTGATATTTTTATAACAGTTACATGACATTCTGTATTGTTTTATTGTCTTGTTTTTTTTAAGCATTTCACCCCAAGCAAGGCAGGAGTGCCCCTAGCATTCAAGGGGTTACAAAGAGTGGAAACAAAGATAAAGAGGATCGATAAAGGGAAGGATGAAGAGAAGGGCGAGGAATAGATCAAGGCATCTGGAGATATCGATTGCCATTGAATTTGAATACTTAGAGATTATAGCTATCAGGGAAGCAATTAAGAGGAAGGGAGTTCCATAGACTGGAAGTGCGAGACATGAAGCTATTGAAGCAGAAGAGACGGCTTCATTTAAACGTTTCGATGGTGAAAGGGTGGGACTGAGATGACAACTTAGTAGCACGTTTAAATTCATGTAGTTTGGAAACCAGTGAAAGTCACTCTCCGAAGTAGTTACCGTGATATTATTTGTAGAAAAGACAGAGGGAAGCGACGGTACGTCTGTGAGAATGTGACCGTACATGAGATACTAGATCGGGACCAATCACATTGCATATTCGTCTCTGGGTTTTCTTGAGGACCTTAAGACGATCTTATAACATTTATACCATTCTTGTGATAGTTTATAGCATTCTCATAACAGCTTTATAATATTTCTATAAAACATGTATGATATTTTAAGGACATTCTACATTTTTCTGACATTTTACGTTATTCCTGTGAGATTTATATTCTTATTAATTTTAGGCCATTCTTGTGAAATTTTTATAGTATTCTTATCAGACATTTATAAGATTTTTATGATATTTTATGACATGCCTTGCGATGTTCTTTTTAACATTCTTATAACCTTCTTGCGCCATTCCTGTGAATTTTTATTCAATTCTAAAAATTTACATTATTTACATAGTTCAGACTGTTGTCCTCATCTTCGTTGCCATGTTCATGACGTATCGACCGTTGTATGCGCCGGCCTCCTTTAGTTGATTAAAATTTCGAACCGAACCTTTTATTTTGTCTACTGGGGTAGATTGTTCTAGCTCCTCTTCCAAAGTAGCTATCTGCGAAATAAAAACTCCAATAGAGGAGAACATGATTGAGGACTGCGTGTACGCCATCCCATGCAGCTGTGGTAAAAAAAAGTAAAGAAGAAACAGGAAGACTCCTTAAGATAAGACTACAGGAAGACCGTAAAGCCTTAACGCGAGGGGAAATAGAAAAATCGGACATGGCTGATCATGGAGGGAAAAGAGAGATCACCGATCCCCTGCGCAATGAGGTTGAAATAATAGATAGAGGACATCACTGGAAAATAGAAAAACTTATGGAATCAGTGCATATGCTCGGCCACAAAAATCTTCTAAGCCGACTAAGCATAGACATGAATACAATATGGGAACCAGTAATACGGAGGGCTTGAGTAAAACAATATTAACAAAATATTGTCATATGAGCTCTGGTAAAAAAAATGGTTAATGAGACATTAGGTTTATAAGTGTTAGAATTTTTCGGTGGCCTGTACTAGTGAGCCAGTCAAAATGAGCTGATTCATTTTATAGTTCATCAATAGAAGGGTTAACCAATCAGAAAACTCAAAATATTCAATCCGACGTGTATAAAGGCAGCGATTTTGTTTTTTTCTCCCAAAACATCTTCACTGCCAACCTCTGATATTGAACACATTACGGACTTCACTGGATTCTATATTCAGAGACTACGGCAAACATGATTAACAATAAGTCACCAAAATTCATACACTGATTTCTTCAAAGGCAAACTGTTACAAGATAAAAGCGTTGGTTGAAGTAATCCAGTGACTTCCTCCAAAGTGTTTAATACCTGGTTAGAGCTGAGGTGAACAAGAACTAGGTGAATTAAGGTAAATAGAAATAACTGATACTGAGATATTCGGATATCAAGGCAGGTGGAGCTAGAATAATCTACTCCGATGGACGAAATAAAGGATTCGGTTCGAAAAGACGAAGAGTACAACGGATGTCATTGTCTATAAGACAAGGACAACAGTCTGAACAATATAAATAATTATATGAATATAGAGAGATTCTTATGATATGGTTATAAACATTTGATTCCATTCTTGGGACACGTTCATAAGATTCTTATGTCTTTCTTATAAAACCTATGAACACTCCTATTCTCAGAGTTATTTGCATTTTTACTTCATCCAAATTCTTCTGGGCTTTTTTCTAGCTAACCAACAAGAATGGCTCAAATATCTTGTGAGGTTTTCTCAAGTTTATTAACATAAACAATATTTTACATCATTATCGTTCTTATTTTCGATTTACCTTTTTGTTTTTGAAAGAGTCCTCTCCATTTATTTATCTTTATAAACACCATTACTTCAATATTTGCTATTAATATTTATATATTTATAATATATATATATATATATATATATATATATATATGTGTGTGTGTGTGTGTGTGTGTGTATGTTTGTATATATATATATATATATATATATATATATATATATATATATATATATATATATGCTACATTTCAAAAGTTTGAATTAACCCCCTCCTTGTGAGGTTTTCTAAATTTTATTAACATAATCATTATTTCACATCATCATCGTTCTTATTTTAAATTTTCCTTTTATTTCTTGTAAGAGTCTTCTCCAGTTATTTTAATCTTTATAGACATCATTATTTCACTATTTACTATCAATTTTTATATGTTTATAATATATATATATATATATATATATATATATATATATATATATGCAAAAATAATGTCGTTTCCTCACATATGTTACTATGTGAGAAAACGACATTATATTTGCACCAACCTAATACTAGAAGCTAGGTAACACAGAGGAAATAACAATTATCCAGAAAGTATTTATGATCAAGGCACGGAGAAGCTATATTACGACGGAAACAAAGTGACTGAAGCCGGGATGCCAGGCCAGGACCGATTATATTGCAGAGTCTTTGATTTTATGAAGAAGCTCTAAATATATAGCAGGAGCGTCAGACCATATGTGGCAGCAATGTCCAAAGCATGCACGAATGATTGACTTTATATATATATATATATATATATATATATATATATATATATATATTGTATTTAAACTTTTTAATATTGTATTTATCAGGGAAGCAAGTAAAGGAAAATAGTTCTTTGGAGTAGAATTAATGGTTACACTTAGTTATTTCAACTTTAAAACTTTGGGATATAGGCGACAACCTAGTAGAACGTTGACATTCATGTATCCAGGGTACCAGGGAAGAAAGCACACCAGATAAGTTGACACAAAAAAGACAGAAGGAATCCATGTCACGTCTGTGAGAAAATGGCTGAAGTCTTGATGCCTGGTCAGGATCGATTACATTACTTCTTTGAATTTTGTCAAGTACCTCGAGATGTACCCAAAGAGCACCAGACCAGATATAGGAACTTTATTCAATGCACGGACGAATGGTAGATTTGTTAATCTGCAAGATTGTGTCTGACGAGAAAATGTATGTGGTACGACAGAGTCACCCAAATTTCCTTGCAGTTGAGGCAGCTATTGAATTTATGCCAAC
>OZ010585.1:53666090-53686090 GCA_963932145.1 Acanthosepion lycidas
ATCTATACTTCCCCTCCAAGATGTGTGGTTAAACAACAGAGCAAGCTGGATGTAGTATTGGTTGGTAATCCGTCTAGATATTGTGACATTAAAATCGCACGTCCTGAGCCGCTCGTGCGGATATGGCAACCCCTAAAAACGTAATATGAATGAAATACTCAAGTCATACGAGTTACGTAATCTAGAAAAACGGTGACTAAATTTTTAAGCTAGTTTTCTTTTTCTTTCTTTTTTCAAACAGATTTACTTGTATAAGCTATAGAGAATTGTGTGTTTTATTCTGTTAAGGTACATTTCATGTCGGGTTATTATTATTATATTTATTTATCGCCCAAAGAGGATATTATATGGGGAACTCCCGGAAAGTAATACTAAAACCATGCGGTCTTTATCTTGCGGAAACTGGAAGTTCTATTAGGCTGTCGTTTTTTGACGTTACGTCAAAAACGACATTATTACGTCATTATTTTTGCACCAACCTAATAGCAACCAATAGTAAGAGTTTGGGCCACTAAGCTCTAAAGCCTTTGTATGATTTAAAACTAGTCGAACTCCAGATCAGGTATTTCACTGGGAACAGTCATGATAGCCTAGTGCCTGGGCGACAGCTAGCAGGGGTCGTAATTCAGTGTTCAACCTGTGGACAACAATGTGCGTCTCAGATTGATCTTTGCATCGTCAACAAAATGTCGTCAGCCTGTGATTTTTCAATTTTCATTCTTCTCATTTAGTGGATCTAACGTCATATCCGTCATCGACGAACATCATAAATCTACTAATCATATATATATATATATATATATATATATATATATATATATATATATATATAGTGGACTCTTCCATCGCTACAGTTAACTGTTAGTTCATATCTTTGAATTAAGACATGATAACTGTAAACACTAACTCTAAACACCGTTATAAATTTATCTTATTATAAGGGTTGTAATACTTTCAATGATAATGATATATTGTAAATTTAATAGGTTATTATTTTTATTACCTGATGGTCCTCCTGTTGATATGGGTGTGTGTTGGTATACGTATACTGTGTTGTTCATGTCTGTATGTGTATGAGTGTGTGTTTTTTGTACTGCTGGATGTGTATATATGTATATATATATATAAGTAAGGTTATATATATATATATATATATATATATATATATATTAAAAGTAAATAAGTATGTGTATATATGTTTATGTATGTATATGTATGTATATAGTTGAGTATGTATGTGTTTATGTGTATGGGCGTATATATATATATATATATATATATATATATATATATAAATATATATATATGTGTGTGTGTGTTTGCGTGTGTTTGGACACCTATCATATGTCAGCTTGTTTGTGTGTAGTTGTAGGTATGTAAACTTTCGTTTGTATCTACAGGTGCGTGTGTATGTGTAGGTGTGTATACATGTATATGTATATATTGTTGTATTTGTATGTATGTGTATATATATATATGTTTGTGTGCGTATATATATATATATATATATAATATAATAATATTTTTTGTTTAAAAATATGATTCCTTCGCTACATAAGAGTTCTCATGTTTCAAAAACGTGAGCCGAAATCATCCAAATAATTAATAAAATTAAGTTGGATTGAGGTGTTTAGTCACGTTTCATCTTCAAGCGAAATTTTAGGAATCTAAACACCTCAATCCAACTTAATTTTATTAATTATTTGGATGATTTCGGCTCACGTTTTGAACATGAGAACTCTTATGTAGCGAAGGAATCATATTTTTAAACAAAAAATATTATTATAATATAAGCTCTACTTCTGTATGGAGCACTGTTTTTAAAATAAAAACAAAAATACTAAGGAACCCCGGATTATGCACCCAACGTGTTCTTTTCTATTTTCTGCATACCTGCACAAGGATATATATATATATATATTATATAATAGAGATGAGAGTAGATAGATAGATAGATAGATAAATAGATAGATATGTATGTATGTATATATATTATGCTTGGGATGTGTATAGATAGATAGATAGATATGTATGTATGTATATATATATATGCTTGGATGTGTGCGTACTTATATCTGTATATATTGTGGATGTGTTGATATAGGTGTTTATGCATGATTATATATTTGTATATGTGAATGTATCTTCGTATTTCTTCGTATATGTATCTATATCTTAGTGTCTGGGAATGTATCATCTATACTAACTAAAATTTACTTTTGTTTGATAAGGGTTTGTTAATTGCTTATAGACTTAATCTACAATTGTGTCTTGTTACATTTTAAAATCATTATGAACTCTACTGTAATTTATCATCAATAGGATAATATTGTTAGAATATGTGTAGGTTTAGGTATCTATATATCTATTTATGTGTATTTATATATATATATATATATATATATATATATATATATATATATAGAGAGAGAGAGAGAGAGAGAGAGAGAGAGAGATTTAAACAGGTTTTTCTTTTTTTCACAGCATGACAAAATACTTTTAAGGACAAGGATCATAATTTTATTATTAAAATAGATACTAAAGTATCGCGGTTAAAATAGGATTTGAGGTGCCTTTCCACCGACACTTCCTCAGAAACAGAGTCGTCGGTAATATAAAACAAAGATGGGTCACACCTCGGCGTCGTATAATGTTAGCAAGCTTATCTCGCTAAAACAGTTACGACTGAATAGTGCGTTCGATCCTCACTGGGTGTTCTATATTTTCGGCCTTGTGTCATATCTAAGTTAGGCTTAGAAAATCAAAATATAAAACAAAGATGCTGATAAGAATAATTTTTTTTATCAACAACTGATACTAAGGAATCAATTAACCAATAGGCATTTAGAGGGGAGAAAAAAATACTAAATATGTTCCTAGTCAGACAGTAGTTTTCCCGAATAGGGCCAACCTATATTTCAACTCACGTTGTCTACACAGGACAGGACGTTGCATGTTAATAATCAGGAGAATAATTCGTCCTGCAAGCAACACACACACACATATATATACATGTGTGCGTGTACATATATATATATATATATGTGTGTGTGTGTGTGTATGATTCGAATATATATATTTATATATATCCTGTTTATTTATTTTGAATGATATTTTTTTTTAAATTTGGTTTTGGTTTTTAATTTACCATATATATTTAGAAAGGATTGTGCAATTGACGAAAAGTAGAACAATTCTCTATTCTATCTGCGTAGTGGGTGATCTGTTTTAATACTTTTCAGAAAATACTTTTTTTTCTTGCGAAGTAATTTTAAAAGAAAGAAAGGATCAAAATGTAGGTAGGCAGAACCGTGGGAAGATAGTAATGAAGAAAAATCGAAAAGAAAGAATATAAAAGAAAGAATGAATGAATAAGAAACATAAATAGGACAAAAAATCAAAAGACGAATAAGAAATAAAAAAAACAAATTCTAAATGAAAGAACTGATAATATCACGGAAGGAAAGGAAGAATGAGCGAGAGAAAGAACCAAACAAATTATGTACAAAACGAAACGTTAGAACATTAAAGTATAAAGATATGAGTGCCGATAAAAATATCGGGAAGGAAAATAAAATAAAAAAGAATAGAAAGAGAGAAAGAAAAAAAATGAAAGAGAAACTTTGATAGAAAAATTCAAACGAAGAAGAATTAAAAAATAAATTCGAAATGCAAAAAGAATATCAAAGAAAGAAAGAAAGAAAAATTTGACTGAACAAAAATGAGTAGAAAAAGAAAAAGAAAAGTAAGCAGAAAATTGAATTAGAAATTTTTTTAAAATTTGAATAAAAACGCCCCTCCCCCGACCCCCAAAAAGCAGAAATAATGCAGCGCGATTAAAAAGAAAAAATGGCAGGACGATGGTCGGAAGGAAGAAAATATTCATGAAAAAAAAAAGAATGAAAAAGGCTGGAAATGATATGCGCCGTTGTCTTCTGTCACACTTTCAGAAAAATAGAATAAAAGGTGGATATCACTTATGCAAGGGAGGTAATTCAATTAATTCATGATTAAAATACACCCTTTACAAAATAAAATGGTAACGGAATTTTTAATATTTGCTTCATGCAGACGGTCTTTTTGTTGATAAGATTGGTAATTAAACTTGTTTAAAACAGACAGCGAGAAAAAGAATGACTAAGCAGTTTTATCATTTGTACTTTCTCATATCTGAAAAAATTTTTCAAAAATTTCAAAAACATAGAGCAGACTTTTGTTAATCGGGACGGAAATCATGCACTTTGACCCAGTTAAGTTATTGTTTCTGTAGTGTTGTGTACTCATGGAGAGTAGTATGCTGACGGTAGTAATGGACTCACGGGAAGTAGTATGCATTCAACTGCATCATGGGTAAGAATTGTAGCTTTTTATAGTCTTTGTGACTTCATATGAATCACCCCATCTTACTTTATTGAAGAGGTTTTATTCTTTTATTTTCCCTGATATTTATTGGAGTTTTTGTCTCCTCGCTATCTTCTTCCCTATCCCGAAGAGATTAGCTAGATATGGGAGATCTTGATTTTTCTTTTTTCTCAGGAGTGTCCCTCCAACAATTGTTCTTCCTCAGTACGTATCTTAGTCATGATTTCAATTACTACTACTCCCATCAAGTACAGCTTAGAACTACTACTACTTCTACTCAATATAATTTAGAATTTAAACAGAGAAAACATACTAACAACATAATAATTGAAAATGGCTAATGGATTAACCGAAAACAACTGGAACAATTATCATCTATGAAAATTTTATACACACTCTTAGCTTCCAATAGAAAAATTAAATTAAAAAAAAATATAATTTTTTCCTTGTCTTCCATATCCCAAGAAACATATATATTAATAAAAAGAAGATTACTGCCCTGATATACATACGATATATGACTGACCACAACGAAAGAAAAAAAAACTTAAAAAAATGTTAAGAAAAAATTAACTCTACAGTTAAATTATTGACTTAATTGTAGAATTTTTTTTGAAGTTCGAGCTAATTAAGTTCTAGTTTTACGACTTTATAATATTAAAAACAAAAACAAGTATAAATGCCCTTCGTTTAATTTTCAAGCTGAATGTCGACACAGATATAAAAATAGATGTTATAAAGTATATAATCAACCGAGCTAAAGTATTGTCTTCATCCCACACGTTATTTAATTAAAAATTTAAAAACCATACAGCGACACTTGATAACAAAATTTCCCAAACGGTGTCATGAATGAATAAAAAGAGTAACTTCAAAAAATCTTTAACATAACATTAAAAAAACAATCCTGATATAAAGAAAAATAAAATCTTAATTTATTCCATTGTAAGCAGGTACACCCTAATTATAAAAAATGAATAAACTTTAATTTATAACCTGAAGGTACATAGATAGTGTAATAAACACCTACGATTTATCATTTATTACAAAAATATTAAAACGTCTAGTCTAATTATTATCACAGGACATAAGAAATCAAGTTTTCATAAAAAATGTTTATAAATTACTGTGCCTAATTGGAGATTGTATCAACAGCACTAAAATACAAAATAATATCTAATATTGGTTATAAAACCATTACAATCTCTCGCAGGTTAACTAGCTACTTAGAAAAACCTAATAAAACGTATACATTTTGAACAACACATCATATAACATGACTATTAAACTTTCTAAAAGTAATAATGACGATCTTTAATCGATGTCAAATTTTGTGACCGGTAATTTATAATTGTTTTTTTTTTTTTAATTTAGAATGTATATCTCTTTCAGATAGCTTAAATTTATTTTGTACATAACATCACTTGTATTCGATACACGTAAATTAGACTATTCTAAAAGAAAGGTTATCGGATGAAGCTAATAAAACTAGGACTATTATAGTTAAAATCAGAAAGAGTCAGCATTTCTGGGATACATAATAAGGAAAGAAGATTTGAAAGTTTAACACACCCAGGACAGGCGAAAGGAAGGACTCGGAGACAAAAACAGAAAGTAATCGTCCAAAAGGTGATTGAATAAACGGATGACATACATCTACAGAGTGGAGTCGTAAACAGTGAAACGTTGCTTCGAGTAACAAGAAACCGGAAGTTGGGGAGAGCCACGACAGGCCACTTCCTAAAGAGACACAACAAATAAAATAAAAACCAATTACATTAAAAGACATTATAATAAAAGTACTTGAAAGTATTCGAACAAAAGACATTATGAAGTTGGCAACTGTCTGTAATATGTAGCCATCCAGAACCTGTAGCACATGTGTAGAAATGTTCATTTGACCAATATCGCAAAGATCGAAGCACTACCAAAACATTGCAACCAGCTTGGGCAGTGGTTCTTCGAAATTATTATCCAATCATTCAAAAGCTCACAATCCGATCTCTCTCAAACAGCTCTAATTGAACTAAATCAAAACGTGTCAGTTTTCGTGGCATGGCACCTGATCAAACGCTACTATTTTAAAACAATGAAACTTACTACAGTAGGAGTCAACGTCTAAAGTACGCACAACGTCTGTGCACTGACTGGATTACTGTTGCGTTACACACTGGTCGAAGAATTTGGAAATTTGATCGGAAAATACACAATCCACTAGCATGGATATATTCTACTTAAGTCTAAAACATCGTCCTTCAAATAATTATTTTGTAATCCCTCCCATACCCGCATATATATATATATATATATATATATATATATATATATATATATATATATATATATATATATATATATATATGTGTGTGTGTGTGTGTGTGTGTGTGTGTGTGCTTGTGTGTATTTGCTTATTACTTCAAACGCTTATTTTACTGAATAGCTGTGTTTGAATAGATGCCTCCTTTTATGAAACAATGCGCATTGCGTCTGCCATTCTTTACACTTGATGGGGTTGACCTGCGCCCTACCTAATTTACCTATTTAACGGTGGAGTCATCGATAGCGGCTCGGATTGAGGAATTGGAGAGTCGAGTTCGAATTCCGGTCGAACCCATTACTTTCACTTACGTGCTAATAATACCCTTGGGAAAGGTGTGAATCTTCTTCTCCCGACAGTTATGGGCAAATAACAGGACAAACCAGATTCAATAGCCGTCAATACCGCAAAGAGAAATAGAAACCTGCTCCGGGAAAAAAATCTGCCTCGTCAGTTATGTATGGGACGTAACTGACTGAATGAATTTATTTAATGGGACTTCTGCGAATCTACATCGACAAGCAGTAGTTTTTTTTTTTAAATGATTTTTTTGACCAACATTATTTCAAAATTATTTCTTATTACTTTTTTAGTTGGTAAACTGGTTTGATTTTCTAACACAGTTTTTTTTTTTTCAGTGAAATTAATAACAGCCGGCCTAGATAAACAAGTCTTACTATAGAAAAATTGTGCACCCGACAGGAATCTAACCTGTATCAATTTTTACAGTGTTATTTAATAATGTGTGATATATAAACATAAGGGGATGATTTAGAAAATGAAGATTAAAAGGATATGAAGAATATATAACTATTGACTCTAGCCTTGTAGAGATTAAGATTGTATTGTTCAGAGGAGTATCCAACTAGAGATTCTGTTTTTTAGAAGACGCTATCAGAGTAGAACGCCCTCCTTATCAAAGAAATACGAGCTGAAAACGAGTAATTCAACCATGTGGACTTAGCAAGGCAGGTATTGGCTGTACAGGCCTGAGTTGGTGGCACTAAAGAATAGAGCTCGTCGGAACATTTGCCAGGGAAGAAGCGATAGAGAAGTGTCGTGGAGTTATTTCGCAGTGGAGACTTGTATTTGTACTAAGTCGGTCCTAAAATAGGTTCGACGTACAAAATGTTAGAAACTTGATATAATAGGCATTACGCAGAGTAATCTAGTTGTGGTCGCTGATACATTCGTATTCGCCTAACTATCGTCCGACATCAACTCACTGACTGACTGACCGCTTATTTATTATAGATGGGAGAGTCTATTAACTATAAAATAGGTGTGTTCCGCCATAACAAGAAGTGATAGACTTGCGACGTTACGTCCGTTGGAAAAGATGATGTATAGTGAAAGCTTGTATTTACCTATTGTATCATTCAGCATGTTCCAGGTAATGGGTTGCGAATCAATTTCGAAACTTGCCCTCTAATTCATAGAATTTTCTCATTCTGCTGTTCATATTGGAGCCTAATAAACAGAAATTCTCTGTTCAACCTACACCATTTCACGATTTCTTTAGGGAAAGAGTCGTAAAATGTCAACATGACCTTCGAAAACAACCTGGACATCGTTACATCGTTATGTATTCTTTGTACTAAAAGAAAATAACTGTAAATCTCAACACTAAATGAAAGCAATAAAAAATAGAAAAAAAACTGTTCTCAAAGAAACCGCTTTTTGCTGCTTTTGCTTACAATTTTTATAACAACGGCCAACGACAACCTCTTACGTTGTCCCCTGCACAGATCATGTCTTTCTCAAGTGTCGACCCTTTATTTGTGCCTCACCAAACGCGTTGTCACGGGGAGACGGAAGAACAAGAAGACTATTTCTATAAGACTGACTGTTCGTGCATTCTGCTGGAATTTGGCACAAAACGAATTAACAAACGCAGAAACGATGTCACGGAGAACCATGTCTGCTTTCATAGAATATTATCCGTTCATTGACGCCTCTTTTGAATTAGTTTTATCTTAAACTACGATGAGGTTGCAGTCAGAGTTGTTTATCGCTAATATATCACTTTTTTTTTTGTTTAGAAACAAAAATGGCAGAACGTGATTCCTTCTTTTATGCTCTTCAAATTCCTTACTTAGATTTTCGTGCAATGATTAAAGATCCTGCGAGCGTGATCTTTACCTGCCAAGCAAATTTGCGAACGGCACAAAAACTCCTCGCCGTATTTGAAAACTGAAAGGAACCTTGATCGTCAAGAGACTTGCATTTTGTTTCAAGAAGCGATGTAAGTAGCTAGTTTTTGTTTTGTGTTGTTTTCCAAAATAAAGCAAAGAAATTTTCATTCTCAAGAACTGAGAATTTGAACTCGCTGTCATATTTCTTCTTTTATGTGTCCGTTCCCTTCAGGATGTAAGCAACCATGAGAATTAACTCACTGTCTTTTGTCATTCAAAGCGAATTTTGACTCTTCTCCATCCCTTTTTGGCCCTTGTCTACCATCCTTTCTCACAAAATAATTAAGTATTTCCAATATTTTGTTGCATTAACTTTTGACTCTTTACCATCCCTCTGTGTCTCTGTTCTGTTATCCTTTCGCACAAACCCGTTAAGGGATCATGACCCTCCACGACTTTCTGTCTTTCGTTCTGCTAACTTGTAATAATTGACCATCCCTCTATGTCCGTGTTCTGCCATTCTTTTACACAAAGTCATTAAGCACGTGGTCATGACTCTCCCCAATTTCCTATATTTTGTAGCTCTAAGTCTCTTTACCATCCCTCTTTGTTCTTGGTCTGTCATCTTTTCACGGAAACTCATTAAGTACGTGATCATGGCTCTCCACAACTTCAAATATTTTGGTGTACTAAGTAACTCTTGACTACTTACCACCCTCCTTTGTCCTTGTTCTGCCATCTTTTCACACAAACTAATCAAGTACGTTATCATGGCTCTCCACAACCTCCAATATTTTGTTGTACTAAGTAATTCTTGACTATTTACCATCCTCCTTTGTCCTTGTTCTGCCATCTTTTCATGCAAGCCATTATGTGAACATGATTCTCCACAACTTCCTATATTTTGTTGCTCTAAGTAACTTTTTACTTTTTACCATCCCTCTGTGTCCTTGTTCAGTCATCTTTCTCACAAAATAATTAAGTAGGTGATCATGGCTCTCCACAACTTCCTATATTTTGTTACTCTAAGTAACTTTTGACTCTTTACCATTCCTTTTTCTCCTTGTTCTGTAATCTTATCACATATCTATTTAATATTACTAGCTATTTAGGAATTTGTTTGCTCAATAGCCAAAATCCACTCAAGTAAAAGAGTCATGTAATAGGCCTGTTTTATGAACTGATGAATTGTAGATCATAAGGATATGTAGGATAGATAATAGTAGGATAGATAATAGTTGAAACTAGTGTTGAAGAGTTTTCAAATTGTAATGTTTACGGAAGCATCATGTCAGGAGTCTTTTCCGCTCTAATATGGATGTTATAAAAACCCACTTTTTTATTACCATATATACACGTGTATCATGTAACTTTTAAAGACGTAATTTTAAGCTAATTTTAAGAATGTAGCATCATACACGAGATATAAAATTAGCGTATGTACTGCTGGCCCTGGCTACGCCGTTGACCAAACCATATATATATATATTACTGTAGTCAAATAGCTTTAAAATTAGGTCTTCAAATGTCGCATGATACGTGATTATATACGGTAATTGAATTGAATTAGTTGATTCAATAATTCTTCGAGGCGACTTTTGATAAATTAATTTAACAATTTTGACGGGTTTTTTTTAAAGGAAATGATGGTCTGTATATGGTGTATGAGAAAGTAAAGAATTTGATGTAGTCCCGATTTTTATAGTTATTTCGTGTTCATAAATAAGTTTTGTTTTAATTTGTTGATATAATATTCTACATTCCCGACCTGAACTGCTTACTAAAGGCTGTAGAACGACAGTCTAAGTGTTGAAATTAAAAGGAAGATGAACAAAATACGAGTTGAAATAAATAATAACTGTTTCCTGATATTGTATGAATTGAGAAGGATTAAATGGAAATGAAATATCATCGTGTTACAGTCGCCACAACTGTTGTTCTATTTTGGAAAACAAACCACCAAAAACTTTGAAAGTCGATCGTCCGTTTAATATTTTTCATTACGGACGCTATTTATAAATATTAACGCCATTTTTTTTTCAAACTCCCTAAACCCAGCAACAGTAGTATTCTTACAATACGTCTCTTAGTCTGACACAAGATCAAATATTAGTGAGACATATTGTACACCAAACCTAATGAAACTGAATCTTAATTAAAAGAAAAAACTTGTAATTGCAACGAATGATTTATTTTTATGGAAATATTTCGACTAGCAGCCTTGGTCACTCCTTAATATGAGTAAACAGTGCAAAGAAACTAGAAACGCTTAACAATTCAAATCAAGGAAAACAAACCAAGTTGATAAAGTTTACAAGGTAAGAGCAAGTTGAGGCGTAATAAATAAATTTCATGAACTGCTCAACAAGTTATGTAGGCATGACATCAAGATCATTAAAAGAACGACTGGATGAATATCGAAAACTTTGTGATAAGCTAATTTCAAGTGAAAACGAAAAACAAAAATTGGAAAAAAACTTCAGCAATTGCATTACATGCCATTACAGAAGGTCACAGAATTGACTTTGACCATCCGGAAATAAAATTGACGAACCTAAAGCATTTCAATCAAAGAAGAGTAGCTGAAAAAATGAAAACAGCAACTACAAAAAATGCCTACAATAGGATAGATGCAGCACAGCTCCATCCTGTCTGGACCTCACTGCTCCAAAGAAAATATATATGAAAAAAAAAGAGGCAATTAGTAGAGTAAAAACAACACTCCTTTTTATTACGCCTCAACTTTCTCTTGAAATAACTGAGATGGAAAAAGATTCAAATTAATTAAATACTACTTAAAATCTAATATTCGCACTATTTTTAATCAGACTATTGCTCTCTAACAATGTGAGCCGGGTTCGAATCTCACCATGGTCGATTTGTCAGGAAAGGTGAATTTTTCGATCTGGAGTTGGTGATTCCAACGTACGGCACATTTGGAAAGTGTATGAAAACCATACCACTGGTTGACCCAAATCTTGTAAGTGAAAATGGGTATACAGAACTATTTGGGAGCGGTCAATGTCATTGTAACGGAGGGTTTGTAACGGAGGGTTTGACTGTGGTGGCCTTGTTGAAACTGTTGATCACGCTAGATAACGCGCTTTTTCCCAAAAACTGTAACTCGGGTCCGCTCAGCATAGTTTCAGTATAAATCACAGGTGGGCTCTGTGAGTCTTGAACAAACACAAATGTACCTGAGCAGACTGAAACAGGGATTGGCTAGTGGCCCTAGAAGACGGGTATCCTCTGATATGAGTGACCGGCCATTTATTTTATTTCTTTTTATCAAAATTTTTTGGCCGTTGAGCTCTCCGATTTTAATCAGGTGTGTATAGATCTGAGTAATCTACAAGGAAATCTAATCTGAAACCTCTATTTAATCTACGCACATATCTAAGAATATCACCACGTTCTTATTTATAGTTAGACTCAGTTATCGTTCACCCGTTTCAACTGCGTCCAAGTACACACTGCCTGACCCAGCGACTGAACTCACAACCACTGTCACCAAATTCACAAACCATCGCTTTAATCCAACTACACGATATCTCTAGAAAACACTTGGGCCTTGTATAGGGCGAACGTTATATTTTTTTTAAAAAAGCTCGGTGTTGATGAAAGTTTGATTTTAAAAGTATCCTGAAGATTCTGTAATAGTGTGTTAAATACTCTTATTTAACACACTATATTAAGTGGGGATATGGACGACTTACTCTTATTTCAGGCTTTAACATCTGTTGATAAAGCGGAATGTTTTGCCGTAAATTCTTTTCCAATTATACTCTTGACTTATATGGAGTATCTTTGCCTGACTTTTCAAATTATTACAGAGTCACTATTATGGTACCGCTGCAAAGGTAGTTAAGAAATGTGCTCCTGGACAGGCTCCTCTTCTCTCTAAACTCTACGCCTTGCTGCTTGTTCCAGTCCAGAAGTCAAGCGAACTGTCTGATCCTTTAAACTATTGACTTCTTAAACTTCTACTTCTTTCAGACAGAGTACTAGAGACGCTAAACAATTCTGAATTGTTTAAGATTCTCACCTAAACAGGTCTTCTTTCAGATAAGCAATATGGCCGATCGTTTAGATATATTTGAATCAATGCAGCTGTCCCCCCCCCGAGGACGCTATACTTGAAGCTACGTTGTTTCTAATTTTCATTAACGAACTTGTTGCGACGGGGTTACCAATATTTTAGCGGGTTGTCACCATTATGTAAGGGTGTGTACTACATATATTTAACTTTGGATAGGAAAAGCGGGATTAAGGACAATGCATGGACGCAATGCAATTTATATTTGACGTAAATAGCACATAGTATAAAATACAAAACAGAATGTAATGATTTCAAAACATAACAATTGAATTTATTAGTGTTTGGCATACAAGCATATAAGGTGAGGGCGTGATAGAGTTATGTCTGTTAGATTTGGAAATATTTGTACCTGAGCTCATAAAGAAGTAATTATTAAACTGTAGTTTAGAAGAATAAAGTTCCTTTAGCATGTTTGGAATTGTGGATTGGTAAAGTTGGTAAGAGTACAGAAGAGATTTTAGAGTTCGTACTTGCGTGAATGTTGGTAATGGTCTTTAACGTCTCAAGACGGGAGTTCTTGGAGATACATCTTGGAAGCAAGGAGAAAGATGAATGAAAAGAAAACACAAGGGATCTTTCACGTGTTTTGTTTATATATCCCTGTGTATCACGTGGGAGGCTCAAATGGAAAACGCGAAGAAACAGAGTTGTCACGAGCAGGCGGTTTGATTGGTCGGAAATGACCAATCAGCGAACTAGTTTTCAGTAAATTGACCAATGAATCCGTGTCGCATGATTTCTCTGTACTGTGTGTATGTAATGTGATGGTGTGATTCTACAAACTTCTTGATGTCATCAGTTCTAAATTCGTTATCTATGCTGATGATACAATTATTTGCTCCTGTTTCAATAGTAAGTGATTGGTCGAATAACTTTAAATTGGCAACTGATCTATAAAAAAAAACTAACAATTTGTTGTTAACTACGGTAAACAATGCCATTTTTAGTTTTAATAACTCCAAAACGAAACTTCTCTCTTTTGTCTGAGAGAATCCTTTTGGCCTTCTATTAGTATGGCTGGTGCTAACCTCCAAGAAAATGACTCATTGCACCTTCTCAAGCTAGTGTTTCCGCTGATATGAAGCGGAAATATTATATAAAATCAATTGCTCGCTTTGCCGCTAGGAAATTTTGTTCACTGTATCGTGCAAGACAAACTTTCTCGGCAGAATCTATTTAAAATATTTATGTCTGCCATTCATATCCTTACTTTGAATATTACTGTCACATCTGGTCTGGTGCTTCTGCTACGTATCTAGAGATTCTTGATAAACCTCAAAGAACAATCTATAATGCTATTGGTCCTGACCTGGCCTCTCGAATTTCCTGATGCCGTAATATAGCTTCTCTGTGCCTTTTCTATTAATAAGTTTATGGCACCTAGAATTAATGAATTTTAGCGCAGTATTACAGGGTGATTGAAAAGTAAAACGGGAGAGTCCATCATACATAAAATAGGTAGTTACTTTTCCATCACCCTGTAGATTGGAAGCAAGGTCTCGTCAATTTACCGTTGATGTTAACAGTTTCATCTCCCGCACTTCTCACTTGTAGAACTCTTTTGCGGCATCTCGTTTTCCAGTCATCTTTGGTTTTCAAACATTTAAATGCAATTTCAATCGTTATTTTTGTCTTTTTAATTCATGTTCTTTTATTATTCACTCTCTTTAATAGAGTTTTTTTTTTTTCTCATAGTTTCTCACACTCACGTCTTAGAGGCTTTATTACCTTGCTTGGAGTAAAATTATTAAAAGAAAATTCTAAGTTATTAAGTTTAGTCTTAGCCGTGAGTGTTGAGGTACACCCAGAGGTTCGAACTCACGTCGAGATTACGCTTGTCATTTCTCTAAAATCAGACCTGTCTATTCAGTAAGAATACTCCTTAAATTCATTGTATGAACACGTATCAGCGTGACGAGATAGGAAGTTGAAGTGTACACTTACAAGACGCATGCGTAACCTTATCGTGAAGACATATGTGCTGGTGTTTGTCTTGTAAGCGGACCGTTCTTAGCCAGCAGTAAGACAAATAAATTGTTGGCCCGCTTCTATAAATCTGTTCGCAATGGCTGAGAATTATGCCGTAGGAAAAACAAAACTAAGGAAAGAGAAAGTGACAAAAAAGAGCGAAGCCGTAGTCAAGTAAACAGAAAGCATACAATAACAGAAAAGACTGGCACATCCCACAAAGTAAAAGGATTGTGTGTTGATTAGGAAATCACTGTCAAAAAATGAAAAAGAAAATGAAGGAGTTCCGTAAGGATATCGCTTTCTTCTTAAGTTTTATTTTTAGCTGACCAAAACCTGCTTATGTCTTATGAACTTATGAATAAACAAATTAGGTTTTGACTGAAAATTACCAGCAATTGCTCGTGTATGAGTCGATCTAATGTAGAAATGTACCCTCGGATATTTAACACTAGCAGCATGGTCCGGCGTTGGCCGTGCTTGATTCAAAAATCGTACGACTCATGCAGCAATCGCTATCACTTGACTTAAAATATTTTTGCCCTTCCTTGCCTTTAAAGGAGTGCCCTTTGCCGTGCTGATGTTGCTACATGCCTTATTTCTTGCCTATCTCACACTGCGAATTTTTTCTAAGCTCTATACTAAACATTAAATCTGTTACAAAAAAGAACTAAACAAAATGAACACAAAATGATCAGCTTTAAAAAAGGACTCGTAACTGGAAAAACCAAAAGAAAAAAGAATGTTAACAACAAATACTTTTTTTACACCCAACCCAGTTCTGCGGAATCAGAATCAACGTTGACTTTAAGTAAGCGAATGAGCCAATTGGAGTAAAGTACCATGCAGATTTAAATTTTTCCCACTTGTGACGAATGCAACTATCGATTTCTTTTGCATGCTAGCATGCTAGTTAACATTCGTGTCAGACAGCTGTTGGCTCTCACGCTGGACAATAGAATCTTCCTGCTTATTCGTGGCAGCCAGCTATTGGCTCTCACTCTGGCCAGTAGAAAATGGCCGCAAACTACATGAAAACTGCTGTAGAGGCCTGAAAATCGATTATTTCCACTATCGATGGGAGATGGGAAATGCAAAGTCGAGCTTGGCCTTCCCGCTAACTTGGAGCATGTGCATGTAAATTTTGGTGCAAATCCGTCGAAAATTGCGGCCGTGCATTCGTTACAGAAACACACACACACACACATCCTTCCTTTTATAGAGATGAATAAACAAATTAAGTTTTGACTGAAAATTACCAGTAATTGCACGTGTATGAGTCGATCGAATGTAGACATCCACCATCGGATATTTAACATTCAACGCTCACATTCCAACGTCTCCGTTTGAACTTCGAATTTTTAGTCACTAATTATTATTTTTATTTTTCCCTCTCCCAATAGGAGCAGGTAGGTTCGCCTATCGTCCGGTTCGAACACATTCCTGGTTCATATCTGTACTTTTAAAATCTCTGACTGAATTCGGAATTTTTAGTCACTAATTATTATTTTTATTTTTTCCCTCTCCCAATAGGAGCAGGTAGGTTCGCCTATCGTCCGGTTCGAACACCTTCTTGGTTCAAATCTGTACTTTTAAAATCTCTTACTGAATTCGGAATTTTTAGTCACTAATTATTATTTTTATTTTTTTCCTCTTCCAATAGGAGCAGGTAGGTTCGCCTATCGTCCGGTTCGAACACCTTCCTTGTTCAAATCTGTACTTTTAAATGCTATGACTGAATTCGAAAATTTTTTTCACTAATTATTCATTTATTTATTAGTTTCTTTTTCATTTCCTTCTCTCCCAATTTTCAGCATAATTCTGTGGGACCAAATTTTTATTTCTTCAAGTCTCTTCTTCATCTGTGATTTTCCATCATTAACTGCCCTATCAAAGACCGATATTGCATAAGATCTTCAGTACTCTTTTCTTTTTTTTCTAACGTAATTTTCTGTTTCCTAATACATTGCTTAGGTTTTGCAAGACACCTTTCTCTATTCCAGTGCACCTTCAGATTCCGTTGTCGCATATTCCGTAACTGTATTTAAATGTGTGTTCTTGCATGATTTTAGTGATTCCAATCTGTAATTCGCGTGTTAGGGTTTTTCATTTTACTGACAACCAAGTATTCTGTCTTGCAATTTCGTCTTTTCTTCTCGCTTTCCTTACATTCTCTGACTTGATACTAAAACAACAATTCCATTATATTTCAGATTTCTATTCGAAAATTCTAAAAAGTTCACCCAATATATGGCTGGAGAGCCACTCAATGTAGAGGATTACAGTCAGCAACATGGTAATGCTGAATGAGCTCTGTGATATGAAGAGAATGTGTTAAGAAATGAAGCTTATGACGATAAGGAGGAAAGATGACGATTGACACTTGACTTGTGACATCGAATGGTAACTTCAGAGGGAAAGTTTGGTTTGATTTAGTTGTTTTTTTTTATTTTTTTGTTTTTTTCATTTAGTGGCATATCAATACATCTATGGATTATTTAAAACTGAAAACGAAATGTGAAAATTTGAATTTTATAATTAATTAGTGAGAATGACATGATTAAATTATAATTACTTAGCTGCATTTTGTTTTACCAAATAATCTTACAAATTAAAAACAAAGCGTGAAATCTTGTTTCACCTTACAAGAAATCAGATTAAACATAGTAAACTGTCTTTTTTAATTTTTTTTTTACCAATGTTTACCATGTTTTCAATTTTATTAAATTTTAATGTATTGATTGTTATTTCACTATAAACAGTATTGTTGGTCATTTTATTATAAAATATTTTGTTGGTCATGGTTATATAGGAATAAAGTGTCACTGCCGACACTTGAGTTTGAACATAGATCGCTAGTGAGTAAACACAGGCTATCCCATTATTGAATTAAATATTAAATTAAAATTTCAGCCTCTCTTCTCCTTCGAGTTTATATGTAATCGCATCAAGGTAAACATCACTTTTGTTATATGAAGTCCTTCAAGACGAAACTCGTCACACGAAAAATTATTCTACTTTGTCATAGATCTTCCCAAAATTGTTCTTGGTATATAAAACTTATAAAGGGTGTTTCATTAAGTCGGATTATATTTAAGGGTGTTTCATTAAGACGGATCAAAGTCAGCAGTAAATAAATCAGTGTTATTCGTGAAAATTTATTTCTCTGTTGGATGATGTTATTTACGTCATTCCAATTACATGTGAAAAATAATATTGCTCAAATATCCGCCAAATCTGAAAGAAAAAGAAAAGATCTTTACACGCTTAAACTTAAATCACATTTAAAATCGGTCCACGTTATTGGAACACCCATTATATTCCAGACCCCCGTACACACATATATGCATACTGTTATGTCCCTGAAAGGGATATATTTGAACGAAGTAGCTAAGTGGTTTTAGCTACTATAACCAAGTAGAATACGGTAGCAGTAATCTACTGGTACGCGTCGTAGTCGCAGGTAAGAAGTGTAGATCAATGGGTCTCGTTATAGACTTAGCTCTCAGACTAAGGCTGTGATTCTCCTACACGTCCGTCGGTATTTATGACGGACACCAGCCAATCATATTCCAGTGAGGGGGAACACAGATGTGAGGGGGAACACAGATGTATGCATATTCCATTATATCACATAGACACAAGATCGGCAACTACTGAGTTCATGGTTATGAAGCACTAACGTAGATGCTCTGGTCACCTTGTCTGCCTAGAAGACTCACGCATGCCTAAACAGTTTATATGTGGTGAGTTAGCACGGGGAAAATGACCCCAGTGTAAGCCACGAAAGGGCTATAAAGACAATCAGAAAGACAGACACAAAAATACATATAGGTTTAGATAGCTGGAAAGAACTTGAATCAGATCGCAAACATGGAAAAACCTGATTGCTACTGGTGCCAAGAATTGTGAGAACAGCAGGATAGAATATGCACGACAAAAACCTGCAGGCGGATATATGAAAAGCGTCAACCCTCTCCCAAAACGAAGGAATATCTTACATGAGATCAATGTGATCGCATTTGCTTTTCAAAAGCAGGTCTTCTCAGCCACGCACGGAGTCATCGTTAAGTCAATTACCAATATGATCATACATGTACAATCGCCATAAAATGTCTCGATCTGCCAACAAACATTTCGACAGCTAGCATCCACAAAGGCAAGTTTGCAGCAGGAATGCTGACATATGTCGCAGGAACTGCGAGGCTCTTGTGACAATGTGACGATATTTAAAACGTGAGAAAATAAAAGTAAATGAAGAGAGGGGAAAAAGAAACATAAAAGAAAAAAAACGAAAATGAAGAGAGATTGATTGCAAGAAATGGTCTTACTCGTCAAGAGGTGACTCCCACCATATATGTATGCAGGACGGAATCATATTTGGCACTTCTTTTTAATCGTTTTAAAAGGTCAGCGACACGCAGATGGTCATTTCACTCATTATGTACCGGAGTTTTCTTATGATATCGTAGGAATGCCACAATATATCTACTTATACTCTCAATACTTCGTTAAACGGACACTTCAGCTGCGATAAGTCATGTAGATAAACAAACCATTAAAGTGATATTTAAATATACGTGAGCATAAAATTAAGCTTCATTAATTAAAGCTGTTTCATGCATAGCAAGAGAGTAATAAATGGGATCAATTTTAATAAAAATTTTAATTCAGTTTAATATTCTGGAATTATTGAATATAAGCAACATATTTTTATAAAGAACTAAATGCAGGACACTATGAAGTGTTTTTATGATTTTTAGATTGTAAAAGCACGTGTAATGTAGTTAATATTAGTAAAATTTTCCTCAGATCGATAACAAATGTAATATCATAAATGACATATGTTGACTTCTAATTAAATATATACTTATTTAAACTGAAGACTGCATTCAAACATGAAACGATCTGTCACCACTCGGTCGCTCGGTATATATATATATATATATATATATATATATATATATATATATATATATATATATATATATGTAAGCAAATATATGGATATAGATCCGACAGTATGAAGAAAAATATACGGAAAAAACAAACGAAAATCCTTATATGCAATTATGCTGTTTTAATGTTAATATTTTAGTTATCTGTTTGGATATGTCTT
>OZ010585.1:53691090-53743517 GCA_963932145.1 Acanthosepion lycidas
TTTTTTTATTTTTCATTTGTTACTGAGTATTGTGGGCTTTTATATATGTGTCTGAATATTTTATTTTCCAAAGACGGCCAGCTCATTGTTGCGTGTTCATAGTTAATGGTAATAAGTGTTGGCTTTTACATTTTTATTATTAGTACATCCATTATTTTTAATATTTTTTACATGTTGATGGGGCGATTATATTTGAATTTTCTGCTAATATGTTGCGTATGGCGTTTTATAAGTTTCTCTGTGTATTCAAATGATCCCTAATTGAGCTATGGTCAGATAAGTGTAACATGAGTCGTCTAGACAGGCATGTGCTGGTATGGCCAATATAATTATTTATGAGTTGGATATATATATATTAAGCCTGAAGATAGTTTTCAAGCATGAGACAGTATGTCACCACTCGGTCGATGTTGATATCAGTGTCCACACTTCTTAAATTTACACGCGCTCTGTCTCGGATATTGAGCACTTTCCGTTATAAACACAGAATACCTTAAAATTATATATATATATATATATATATATATATATATATATATATATATATATATATAATAGCTGTCCATATGTATTTGAGGATACCCGTCTATTAGAGCGGCTAACCAGTCCCTATTGCAGACGCTTGCTTAGGCACATTTGCGTTTGGTCAGCACCCACAGAGCTAACCTGCATTTTATATTGCAACTATGCTGAGCAGACTTCAGTTAACAGTTTCTGGTAGAGAGCTTATCAAACGTGATCAACAATCTGAACAAGGCCAGCACACTCAAACCCTCGGTCACGATGATTTGTGATTTTGTGCTAGTACAGCTATCGACTGCCCCCAAGGGTTCTACCCAATTTCACTGACAAGGCTTGGGCCAACCCGTGGTATGGTTTTCAGACACTTTCGAAAGGGGCCGCACGATGGGTCACATGTGGGCCTTTAGTTGTGGTTAAGGCAATCAATGTATGAGAGGAAAGCACTAATATGAAATCAAAATGTTTTCTTGATCCCCGTATTTGGTTGCAACAAATCAGGATAGATTGGACTCGGGGCATTCAAACTCTGAATTAAAACATTCCACGGACGTTCTCGCCAATCATTTTTATCACCGGCTTATGGTAGATGCTATTCAGATCGTAATATTCTGTGTTCTATGATGAAAGTTAACATCCTCGAAATCGAATATACTCTCATAGAACTTCGGAATAAACGTTCGTAGAATTCTTCTAGTCAATTTCTAAAACAATATTTATATATTTGTAAATTGGACTGCTTGGCTATCGCGTGAACGTATGAAATTACAACCGTGGTCGGTTATTGTGCACCAGAAATTTGATTAGAATGATTTTCTATCTGATTATCAGTAAAACTGATAAAATCATTGTTGTAGCATACTACGGACGATAATGGGTATCTCCCCATTCCCATAAATACAGTAGTGAATACTGTATGTTGGTCTAGAGATTGAGATTCGTCTCCAACTGTGCTGGTCAAACTCTCTGCCTTCGGGCAGTGAGGATCCCCAGACGAGGCTATGTCAAATGGCAAAGTCTATTCTGGTGAACAGCTACCCGATCCCGTTTTATACGGGGTCGATGCGGAATTTTGGCCGAGCATACGGGCTAGGATACCCCACATTAAATTCGGTCTTGTGCTATATCTGACCCCGTGAGGGGGTTTATAGATATCCTAGAGTTGGAGATTCGTCTCCACCTGTGCTGGTCAAAATCTCTGCCTCTGGGCAGAGATGATCCCCAGACGAAGCTATGTCGATTGTCAGAGTCTCGTCTCGTCTCGTCTCGTCTCGTCTCGGGAAACAGCTACTGGCCTCCGTTTTATACGGGGTCTACGAGGAATTTTTGGCCAAGCCTACAGGAACGGATACCCCACAATAAATTCGGCCTTGTGCTACATCTGACCGCGTGGGGCGGTTGGTAGATATCCTGCAGTTGGAGATTCATTGTGGAATTCAATTGACTCACTTCTAGCAGTTGACTACTTCTACGCGCCGCTGGCGAATCCTATATGTTTTGTTTTCGTCCTAAGTATTATCGTTCATTAGCAACGTTCGTATGATTATTCTATTCAGTAACCTTCCCTAGGTTACAACAATCGTCCACATTGATAAATCTGCCAACACAGCATAATTTTCATTATTAAAAAAATGTTTGAAAAATAAAATATAGTTTGTTGAATTTACTGATTTCAATTTAAACAAATATTACTTACTTTTAGTTTATAATATCACTGAATAGTAATTTTTAACAGCGGTGTTTTTTTTTTATGAAGTGTTTACAAATATATCCATAGCTTGATGTTTGGCAAATTCAAATAAAGCGTAAATAATTGCAAAAATCACTTAAGGAATGCAATATTTATATATATTTTTTAACATCTCCGTAATCTTAAAAAATAAGGAATCGACCGTAGTCGGGATCATTGAGCTAATACAAACAATCCTTTTTATTAATTGCATAGTATGTGCTTCATCAGAGCTACATACCGTGTAAAATTCAGAGAATTTCTAAACCAGTTGGCACCCAAGGCTATAGAACCCAGTCTACCCTACTATTTCTTTAAACATTTAGGAAATCCAATATTTTATTTCGTTTTAATTACTTTGGCTATATAGCGAAGACGCTTGATGGGGAAATGTTAGAAAATTAGCAATAAATTTGAAATTCACTACAGTTACAGCTCTTATTTTCTGATGTGTATGGGCGCCCATATTTACAAAAATTGATACGTTTATATACACATAGAAAAATTCAAAATTATTTTTAAAATGGGGTTGCTGAATTATAGTAAGCTTGTCAGTTTTTTATTTAATAACAATATCACTTTACCCCTACAAATCAATATAGAATTTCAAAAGATTTAAGAGTTTATAAATCGTTCTAATTAAAATGTAAAAGATTAAAAACTATTCCGCTACAAATTCATTATTCATCAAAAAATATTTCTTATGGGACAATAGTGTCCATAATATATTTTATTTATAAAAGCAATTAAATGTCTTTTTTTTTTAATTTAAATAATATCTTAGTTTTATTTTACGATTGAGGGCAGATATTCTGTAACTGGGTATTTTATAGGACCAAAAACAGTTGATAATTTAAATTCTCTAAGCATTTTTTCTTATATTTAATGTAAACATTTGGCGCTGCAAAAAATCATTTCCCGAAAATTCATCACATTAATGAAGCAGGGTGTAAAAATCTAAAAAAAAATATATTTCCAAAGATTTTCTAAAAATGAAATATTTCAAATATAACTTTATTCGGTTCTGAATATTTCCATTAAAATCCGACAATTATCTGATTTTTACAAGAATTTCAAAACTAATGTTTTTCACTGCAAAAAGACGCACAGATTTTCTGTATTAATTTATGGTCTCACACTGACTCCAGAAAAACAAGACTTTTAACCAAAATTTCGAAGGTTCTAAAAAGGATTTTTAAAAAGTTTACATAAAAAAATCCTTTGATTTTTCCTCTTAATAACACAAACATATATATATTGGCGGGCGTGTGTGTGTGTGTGTGTGTGTGTGTGTGTGTGTGTGTGTGTGTGTGTGTGTGTGTGTGTGTGTGTGTGTTCGGTTGCAAGAATTCATCCAAATATATCTAGTCGAATTTTTGTTAAAGTCACTTTGGACTGATTCCAATTCCAGCGATGTACAAATACCTTGCACAGACACACACAAACACACACACACTCAAAAACGTAAACACACACACACTCAAAAACGTAAACACACACACACACACACACACACACACACACACACATATATAGATATATATATCAGTTATTTACTGTACCTACCTCAGCACAAAAAGCAGAGAAAAATTGTGGCGCTGCGAAATTTTACTTGTTAATATGAATTATACATTATCTTATATCTTCATACGAAGGATTGAACACATCGAGATGGGGTAACATTTACCGAAATAAGTCTGGTTGGTCATTACTAGCGAATTCCATCTTCATCATTGCCCCCACCCTCCAAACAAAAAATCAACATTAAATAATAAATAAGGGTTCACATGTTGAAAATTATAACTAATTTATTTTATTAAATATCTTTTTACGGAAACCTGATATTGTGACATTGTACTCGACAGAGGAATCTCCAATGTTAACATACATGCAACTACATACGACGTATTGCCCACAACTCTCGTTAAATGCCCTCTGTAAAACTATAAAATCCAAGCTTATTCTCTCTCTTGGTCTTTTTAATTCTCCCAACCAGATGTAGTTAAACGTAGATAGAGAACGCTGTCGACAAGTCGCGTTCGCTTCCTTGGTTTTCTGTTGAATTTTGAACACTCTTACAAACGCTCATACACACACGTGTCTCTCACACATGCTTATTTCACAAGCAAGTGCATACACATAGCTAGTTTCAATGTTTTTTCCTCTCATTTAAAATATGCACAAATACAATTACTTTTGTCAATACATGCATATATAAAAGTTGTTTGTTTTGAATTCATTTTTTTTGTGTTTCTTAATTTTACCCGGATTCACGACAATATTTTTTGCGGGAAAAATGTTACAGGAGCTCCTAAATATCAACTATAAAACGCCAACGTTCTCGTATGAAAAGTGGTCACTCCAACCGCCACTTCTACTCCAACAGTTACTTTCCTCGCACTTCCAACCTTCCCCAATATGTATACATATATCGTTATATCTATCGTTATATATATATATATATATATATATATATATATATATATATATATATATATATATATATATATATATATATATATATATATATATACATATATATATAATAAAAAGGCTTAAACACTAATATTCCATGGTCATAATTTATTCCATTGGAATCGTAAATATGATCCAATTCATCAGACCTACAAATTCAAAAAGAAAACAGAAAAAAACAACTCCGGGAATAAAAAAGAAAATTTAGTGAGAGTGTAAGTAAATTATATTTTTATTCCCGGAGTTGTTTATTTCTGTTTCTTTTTGAATTTGTAATCTGATGAATTGGATCGTATTTACGATTCCAATGGAATAAATTATGACCATGGAATATTAGTGTTTAAGCCTTTTTATTATATCCTTACTCTGTCCTGGACATTGAGTTCTACCTGGATTCTATCCTCTTGGAATATTTTTTTATACAAATATATATGTATGTGTATGTATGTGTGTATGTATGTGTGTATGTATATATATTTATATATTTCAGATATATGATTGCATATGTATGTGTATATTTACCCCTCTCTCTCTCTCTCTCTCTCTCTCTCTCTCTCTCTCTATATATATATATATATATATATATATATATATATATATATATATATCTTGTTTTGCAAGTGTTTATATACAAGAGCACCCCAGACCATAACAATCTAATCACAAATTAAATAATATTCATTTATAAGAAAAAAGAAAATTATTGAATATTACGAGAAGATATACCATTAACCAGTACTGCAAAATACGCAAAAAGAGTTAAAATTTTAATGAAAAGTTATATAGTAATAGATTCATTTTTTTTATCGCTATTATTGCATATTTGATAAAAAAGAAAAAAAAAAAAAAAAAAAAATCAAGACAGAAAAAGTACCCCTATCCAGAAATGCGCTAGTAAATTCATTTCGATGAAGGCAGGAGACACCTCGAAATACAGAAGATGACCTATAGTGTTTATATGTACAATTCAGACGTTGTGCTGACTGATGTTGCATTTTATTTTTATTTTTATCAGTGCCAGCGGTTAGCGTTCGAGTTTCAGTTGAAGATAGCTGTTTCAATGCTGATTTCAAAAGCAGGCAAGACGCATCGCTTTCCTCACATTCAGCCTTGTTCTAGAGTCTAGACGAAGCCAAACTCCTGGAATATGTATATATTTCCACATTTAAATCTATACGGATTGACAAAACAGGACGATACTGATACTGAAAAACGCTCATACGCACACTCATTTATTTATATATATATATATATATATATATATATATGTGTGTGTGTGTGTGTGTGTGTGTGTGTGTGTGTGTGTGTGTAAGTAAAATGACGAGAAAAAAGTTGATGAAGTTAACGTAAGAATATCCGTAGCTAGCTTTACCATCTGTGGTTGAAAAAGGAACGGGGAATGCGTGTCCTTATATGATAACGACATTACCAGACCTTTCTGGAAATTCAGCAGAATAAAATGAAGACAGGAACTCTGCATAGAGACGTGGAACTTTGGAGATGATGGATTTTTTTATTTTTTTTTTTTTTTTGCGAAAGAAAGATTTGTGTCATTTGGCACGGGGCCAAAATATTTGAGCGTCCGTCTATTCTCTATTTCAATGATACGCTATAACTAGCCGCGGAAAATTAACTAAAATTCACAAACATTGTTTCAGTCAGACACAAAATAACACCATTCTAGAGGCGTATTCATGTCTGCTTGAAAAGGTAGGGTACATGCCCGATAATTCTCTGTTCCAGAGATAGGCTTTAGCTGGTCTGACAATGTGAATTGATAGAAAAATGTTATTCTAGTCACAAGATTATAATATTCGAGAAACTGATTAATGTCTCTTTGAATAAGTAAGGCACGAGGTCAAAATATTTTAGTGTCCGAATATTCTCTATTGAAAAGATAAGCAGTAACTCACCGGAAAAAAATGGAATGGTATCTACATAATCGTCTAACGCAAGATTATATTATTCCTGAAATCGACTAATTTATTTTCGAAAAATTAGGGCAGAGGTCCAAATTATTTGAGTGCCTGATTATTCTCTGTTCGAAAGATAAGCTGACTAGAGAAAATGAACTAACTTATACAACCGTTATCTTGATTTAACAGAAGATTATATTATACGAGATAATGAAAAAGACTTAGATATTTACGCGCTCGACTAATCTCTTCTGAGGCAAGGCTGTTAGAAAACTTGACATAATGAGTTGATACTGAGGAAGTTTAAAACTGACTAGCACAAGGTTGCATAAGACAACCGTGCAATTTGTCTTCTTCTACGTGCCGTGCTCCTTCAGGACGTTAGTGATCATGCCTCTTCACAACTGCCTCTCCTTGGATTAGACGAGCTTGTTTTATAGAGGCATTTTCATTGTTTAAAATAATGTTTATTTTAAAGGAATCATATCAAAATTAAACTCGCACGACATTTGAATATCCCTAGATACAAGTTACATATATTTTAATCCATCTTGATGTCGCAGAAGATCTACATGATGTCCAATGAAGAAACAAATGTTATTCTAAAATATATGAACGGAAACAGAAATTACACTTATCAGCAGCAGCAGAAAGAGACAGTTAAAATGTCTAGGGCACATTAGGCGGAAAGAGGGCTAAGAAAATTTGACGCTCACAGGGCATATTGACGACATCCTGGACAGAGGGAAGCAACACATAACATACCCGACGAGCTTTTATAAATGGTTGGTATACCAGGGATTAGTAGACATAGGAAAATAGATAAACTTTACTAAGAGCTACAAAGGAGAGATATTTATGGAGAAACATGATCACCCCCGTCCTGAAGGGATGCGGTGAACAGTGAATACTTCATACAACCTTTTGCTAATCAGTTCTAAACTTCCTCAATATCATTTTGTCTATTTTCAACTAACTTTAACTTGGAAGAGATTGCATAGCATACTTAGTGAGCTTGAGAAAATGGATGGCGGAACAGAAATAACGAAAAGACATAATCTATTTGGAGCTGTAAGGCTCAGGAAACTGTGGAGAGCTATGATCGCCTACCTCCCGAGGGGACACCGCTGATAAAGAGAGTGATGTGAGCGCATTTTGTTATACTAGAATTTTTTGCAACACGTTGCCGCGTGTTGAAATCCCTACAGTAATTGTTTTTGTTGAAGTTATCGCAAATACTTTTGTTGAGATTTCCAAAATCTACCTTTCGTTCAATTTCGTAAACTGATCGATGAAATATGAATAAACTGAGTTGTTTGGAAAAATTATTTGACAAAATCCCTATTTCGATTTTAATAATTTCTTTAATTTAATTTTACAGGACTTCCTGATAAAATACTTTTTTAAGAAAATTTATTCTTTTTTTTCCTTTTTAACAGCGAAGAATAAATGATTTGGATTTCTTACTCTTGAACAAAATACAAGTAGCCATGCGTAAATATTTCTTTTGAACCAAATTCCAAATTTATGAAGCCTTTGTCCTTGTGATTTGTTTATAGTTCTGCTAAACGCATAGCGAACTGGAAACTGGATTCTTGTACATAAAAATTTAAAGAAAAGATATACAAAAAATAATACAGTATTTTTATTAAATAAGTATTTGTTATATTAATCATTAAATTGTTTTTAAAATAGTGAGATTATTGTGTATGCAAAATAGTAAAACTTTTAATTTTTTGAAAAAAATTAATGAATATTTTTTGTACTAAGGTACGCAGCCTAGTAAAACCAAATGTACTTTGAACCACCTTACCTGTTTGCACTTCTCCCCAAAATATGGTTTTTATTGTTCAATGTATGGCTATTTTATAGGGTGTGACGGACTAACGGAAGTCACAGGATTTTATATATAGATAGAATTTGGTGTGGTAATTTCCTAAAACACCGATTTCCTCTTTCATGAAACAAGAACTGAAAATTGGAATAATTCGTTGATTTTCGATATATTTTTTAATGCAAATTATTACTTTTTCTGTTTACAGATAAAGAACATTTCACACTCTAACTTTTGTCCAAAAGCTGCTACTCTGTGAACCAAAGTCCCGCGTGGATGCTCCTCTACATTGTTAACATTTTCAAGTCTGGGTTAATCGCTGCCTAATTTCATTATTCACATAATCTCCACTTTCTTCTACCTATTACGTTCGTTTTTTTTTTTTCTTTGTTATAATTTTATCTCAAGGCGATAATGCCACTAAGACGCAAGAGGTTATGAGAGACATTGATAAGTCTTTCGTGAGGAGAAAGGAGAATAAAAGAAGTGGTTTCAGAAAAAAAGATGTCGACTGGCGTTGTATTTAAATGTTTGAGGATATTACATTCAGCAGTTGTTTACCACGAGTAGCTTTTGAGTGTCCGGTGAACTTTAGTGTCGAATTAAATTTGATATTGTATGTTTTGATAGATCGGAGTACAGGTTTCACGCATCACAAGGCTTCATACCCGTGCTCATTGTGTTAAACCAAGAGAAAATGGGTAAATTACGACAAATAGGTGGTCGAATTTTGGTTTTCAACCCAGAGCCCAACGTTTGAATGATTAATGATGCCGAGAAGTCTTTTTTCTTTTTTATTGGACATCACCTTAAGCTAGGCAGTACAGCCACAAACAAGCAAGTGGTTACAGGGTGTAGAGGAATTAGGAACAGAAACATTAATAATGAGTAGAAAGAGAAAAGAGCAATCATAAAGACAGTAGTTAGCGATTGACATCACATATAAATTTTTGCAGATTAAAGTTGGCTGGAAGGGAATTCCACAAACAAGAGGTGCGAGAAAGGAAACTATCATCATAGTACTTATAGCAACATCTACTTAGCTCATCTGTAATTTGATGAGATATTACTGGCAGTCTAGTATCGCGCTTAAATTCATACAGTCTAGGTACCACAGTCAAACGTATATCAGAATAATTTCCATGAAAGTATTTATAAAAAAAAGGCACAGAGAGGCAACCTTACAGCGGTGGGAAATTGACTGAAGCCAAGCCGCAAGGTCAAGAATAATAATATTGATAATTCTTCTTTAGATTTTGTTAAAGAGCTCTAGGTAAATAGCACAGGCACTGGACCGTATATGGCAGCAATATTTTAAGCATGGACGAATGGTAGACTTAAAGATATGCAAGATAGATTCCGAAGAGAAAAATTGTCTTACCCCGCACAGTGGACCGACTTTCTTAGCAGCTGACCTAGCAATGGATTCAATATAGTCTTTCCACTTCATGTCAGCCGAGAATGTTAACACGAGAAGGCGCAAACGAGTCACTTTCCTGGATGATAACATCAGCTATGCTGATGGCAGGAAGAGAAGGGTCCCTCAGATGATTAATGGATTGAATTTTAGTTTAGAACTGATCAGCCTTATTATCGTGGTAGGAGTAAATGGTTGTGTCATCAGCGTAGATACCAATTTGAGAGCTGATGCAATCAGGAAGATCATAAATGAAAATTAAAAAAACAGAGCCAAGGGTGTGAGCCTGGGGGTCACCCGCATCAGTACGAAAGGATGTAAACGAGTGGTTTTTCAAGACAACTTTCATTTCACGATTTGATAGGAAAGACTGGATCAGCTCAAAAATGTTCCAGCTTGTGGAGAAGACCGGAATGCCTGACCCTCTCAAAGGCCTTCAAGATGTTCAATGCTACTCTCTGGGCTTCACCGTTTTTATCTAGAACATGATAGACCCTTTCCGTAATTATCGTTATTACATCAGTTAACCTGGAAAAACTTTTTAAAAAGTCTTTGTCTGAGAAATGACTCTGCAATGAGAGATGATGAACCAAGTCAGCAGTGATTATGGACTCCAAGAGTTTCCCAAAAAGTGGTAGAAGGGTAATAGGTCGATAGATGGGTCGGACGGCTAAGCAGAGTTCTTGAAAACGGGAACGACAGACGTTAACTTCCAGCAGGCAGGAAAGCAGGAGGCAACGTGGCATTTATTATACAGTTTAGAGAGAACAGGAGCCAGTTCGAGAGCAAACTTCTTAATGACTATTACTGGTATGCCTTCGGGACCAAATGCTTTGTAGGGATCCAGGTTGGAGATGATAGCAGAAATCATGAACGAAGTTATATACATAATCAGTTCTAAGTGAGAATTTAAGCATGGATACTCCAGAGTAGAGTTTGGGGAGAATTTATGGCCAAAGCATTCAGCTTTATCAGCAGGGGATGTCAACACGTCAAATCGATTTAAAAAGGAGGAATAGAGAGCTTGAACATATTTAGTACCCTATTGCAGAGCCACCAGTAATTTTACTCAGATTCAACTAATTGATCACCGGTAATTCCCTGATCTAAGCTTCGTAAATATAATAAATAACGTCCTGTGAAGAACAATTAAACTCTACATGAATGCACATTTTTATTAAAAAAAGTCTTCTTTAAAATATAGTGCTTTATTTTTCCCTCTTACGATCAGATAATTCCTACCCACGAATTGCTACATATATGTTCTCAAGAAAGAAAGGGACATGACTGGCAAGCAATCCAAATCGCCGATGTCTAAATTAGCGATCTCAATACTTATTGGGTACTCACCTACTGCACCAGATTATGTATACTGGGTGCATAATCTAGGGTGTTTCTATTTATTTATATTTAGGTGCTAAATACGCTGGGGGTGTTTATTTTTGTGGAACATTTCCGACCGCCTAGATCTTAGTAAGGCCACTGCGTTTATTAATGTCGTACTTTTTGACTCTAAAGAAATTTTTTGAACTCACTCCTCGCTTTATTAAGAGCACACCCAATTCCACCCAACATCCATTATTAAAATCCCCTTTTCATTTATCAAATAAGGATACCTGCCGATTTAATATATTTAAGTAATTATTTTTTAATCATTTTAGTGGTTGGAAAAGCAGCATCTCAATTGTCTGTTCCACAAAATAGAAGTTCTTGAGAAGAAGAACAATTGAAATACGGGGTGAGTGCTAATGAGTTTTGTTGGACTCTGTCAACGCTGCATAAGGAACTTATGAGGATATGGAGGATATATAATGATTGACCCTTGATTCGAAGAGGTCACGATCTTAGTGGTTGGAAAAGCATCCTCTCAATTGTCTGTTCTACAAAAAGTAGTTCTTGAGAAGAACAATTGAAATAAGGGGTGGGAGGGGAATGAGTTTTGTTGGACTCTGTGGACGCTGCATGGGGGGCGTCTTAGCTGTAAGGTTCTGAACTAGTGGAAGTAAAATCATATTTCGTCTGGACATTTGTCATGGAGGTAGCTTGACAGGTCAGTAGCAGGTATGCCAAAAATACTAGATAGTAGCGGGTTCTGTTTGGGGGGCGAGAGATAAAACTGCCCGGAAAAATGGCTGACCTGCAATTCCTCAGACATGTTTCCATTGTACCCAGCTCGATATTCACTGGTTGTTCTAAATTACTGGCAGATTAAGGTAATCTTAATAAATCCAGCATCATTTTTTAACAAAATGTATAAGCTTAGTTTCTACGGATCAATCTACAAAACGACAGCTCCTCATTGCACTAATAGTAGATTGATTTTTACGACATGTCAAGCCATTCTAGGTTATTTAATATCGGATTTTATATAATGCTCCTAGTAAGGACCAAATTCATGACTCAGGTAGTAATAATTAACTAGACAAGCCTCGATATCCATTACACCACAACGAGGCATCTGAATGGAGTAATGTTAGAGATAGTCCATGATACATCCAGCAATACATTTTTTTTTTCTAGATCCGGCTAAATGTGGATGTCGATTTTCTCTTTAAAAATGTCTTTGTGCATCCCCATAGGAGGATAGATACATACTAGCTTTGATAGGGGAATAAATGCATATACTTATATGGTTGCCTACCAACATGCAGACCTTTATTTTACATACTTATATATCCAAAAGACGACAGCATACTAAAGAAAGACGATCCTTATATACACACACGCACCTCGACTGTTGAGGCTGCGTGTGGTTGACATTTGAATGTCTCATACTCTATCTATCCCATAACCCCTTCTTCTCTCTTCCCTTCTTCTTTTGTGCCTGGCCTTTTATCATCGTCTGTTTCCTTATTTAACCACCATTTAGCAGTTATTAAATATGTTTCTACCCTTGTTCTAAGCATTTCTTTATCAATGACACCGTCACGGGCTTTTGACAACAGATGGCTTTACAGTAGAAACAAACGTATTTCTTCTCAACCCACGTCGAACAGGAAAGAAAAAAAAAGGGCTTAATAAAAAATAAATATATAAATAAATAAAAGAGTGGGTGAAAGAGGAAAAGGCGAGTGAAATATCTGCATGAACTATTCCGGTCCGGGGCCCCCATTTGTACTGAACGTGTAATAAATACCACTTCATTAATACGGTAACGTTTAGATAATGAGGCTTAGAAGAAGGTGAGGAGAAGGTTGGACACAAGACGCGGGAAATAGAACCCAAGAGGCAGGGCTTTTTTCCCTCTTTTTAAAGAAGAGTTACATAAATCACAAAAAAGAAACTCTTTGTGAACACATGGCAGACTGAATTTTTTACAGCTTATTTTTCCTTCACATCAATTACTCTCTCTATGCTTTCTTCCCCTTTTCTCTCTCTTTCTCTCTTCCTTTCTCTTCCTCTCTCTCTCTCTCCCTCTCTCTAGTTCTATCCATTTTTCTAGCTATCTAAAACATTATATTCATAGCAAATTCTACTCATATTGATCTCAAAATATCTCTCTCCCTCTTTCTCTCTCTCTCCCTTTCAGTGATTCTCTCTTTATTTCTCTATTGATCTGTTCTGCGATTTGAATGTTTATTAATCTATAATTTATAGATTAGTCTCTTTTGTTCCTTTCTTCTCTATCTCAGTTAACATCGAACTTTTGTATTTATTATCTGTCTTTTGGCTTCAGTCTATCTACTTCCGCTTTATATTTATCACTTTTTCCTATCCACCCCTTTCAGTCTATCTATCTATCCATCTATCTATCTATCTATCTATCTATCTATCTATCTATCTATCTATCCCTTTTTTCTATATTATTTATATCTATTCATAACCATATATCTATCAATCTATCTAATTTTATTTATCTTTTATTATTTTTTATCAAATCTGGTTTTCTCATATATATATATATATATATATATATATATATATATCTTAGTCTGTTAATATGTATCTATCTATCTCTAACACTCTCTGTACACACACACTTTCTCTCTCTCACACACACACCCACACACATATATATATATATATTATTCGCTTCGTATCTATCTGTTTAAGTAAGTTTTATATTTTATATTCTTTTGATATCTATTCATATATATATATATGTATATATATATATATATATATAGATAGATAGATAGATAGATAGATAGATAAATATATATGAAATATATATATATATGTATATGATATCTATCAATCTAATTCTGTTTTATGTTTTAATATTTTATATTTTTTATATATCTACTCATGCATATTTATCTCTATATTTGTTCATATCTAATTAAGTTTTACATATTATATTCATTTTATATCTACTCATATATATATATATATATATATATATATATATATATATATATATATATATATATCAGTCTGTTCATAATCGTTTAGCAATATTTACAAGATTCGCTTTGGCATATAAGGGAAGTTAATTTATAAAATATTTAAAAGAAAAAAAAAACACGCGCCAAAATGTCGGTCAAGCGAAATGTTTCCCAGTGCTTAAAAAAGGAAAGCTTTAGAACAAAAAAGAGTTGTAAGAAGATCTCGTATGAAACAAAAAAGTAACATAAAACCTCGTCGTAAAAAAAAAGGGGGGGGGGCTTTCAAACACTATAAAAAAAAAAAGTGATCATTGCAATAAAGAAATAAAGATGTTTCAATGAGTGAAACCTTGTCTCCTGAGAGAAAGAGAAGAAGATGTTTTCTGAATTGGGATAAAGGCATTTCACGCTATGCAAACCGAAATAATGCTTGTAGCAACCTCCACCCACATTTTACGACAATAATAATAGAAATGTTCATGATAGGCAGCGACAGTTTCTGCGCCCTGGTGATGGCTCTGTGATCAAAGACTACAAATGGAAAACACGAGCTGCACGGTTCAAAACCTGCTTTCCGAGACCATATGAAAGCAATGATGTCACCTACCCTGCATCCATCATATCAATCCAAGACATGGAATTGGTAAATTGGCACTTCAGATAACTCGGCATATGGATCAGATAAAACCATTTAAGTATAGGAGAACAAGAAATTGAACGTAGAATAAACTGTGCCAGTGGTATTTTCGACCAAACACTGCAAATCCCACGAAACCAAAAACATCAAAGTGAAAACTCGATTCACATTCTTACATCAAGACTTTCTGTGGATGTCATGCATGGCGCCAAAGCCGTTCAGAAATATTTAAACTGTCAGCTGCATACAACCGCTTTCTCAGATCAAGTGTAAAAAAGGTTTTTGAACGAGTAAAACCTGATGGTCTTGGCAACGATCACACTTCTTTGGACATTGTGCACTGGCGTTACAGATTTACAAGCAAAGAACTGTATAAAATAACAGAAACCACATCACTTGAAGACTACCAACAGAAGCAACAACTAAAATGGATAGCACTTATAAGTCGCAGATAAAATAATGATATAATCAACATAACATTCTATACCATTTCAAATCGAATGAAACTTCTATCAACACTAAAATGAGCGATACAATCTACTCGACTTGAGAAGCCTTTTATAAATTTCAACCGAAAATCTATTGACTATTCGGTCAAAGAATGCCAAATGTTTCCTTATAGGGAAACGGCTAATATTACCATTGTGCCTGTCTTGTTATATATTCATACGACTCGTTAATTAGGTTATTCACTGTTTCTTTTACTTCTTTTTTTCACTTTTTTGGCTTTTAGTATTTTCTATAAGTGTTAAACTCTCCAAGCGCTCTTTCCTCACTGAGCTTCCCACAAATTTAAATATTTATTTTTGAAAGTATATGTTTCCTTGGAAGTTACTATATTATTTAAAATGTTATCGTTGCTCGCATGTTCATCCATAGATTTCTCAGTATTTATCGATAGAAGCATACATCTGTCATCAATTTATTCTTACTTCCCCTTAACTTTCCAGGTTGAATATCATTAATGTAAACATTAGGGAAAAGGAAAATGAACATAGAATAGCCTGCACCAGAATTAGTTTCGCCCAACACCGCAATTTTTTACGAAACCAAATCATCAACCTGAAATCTTGATTCATGTTCTATGCTTTTATATGGATGTCATGCATGGTGCTTAACCCGTTCAGAAATACCTATAGTGTCAGCTGGACTCAACAACTTCCTAAGATCAAATCAATGGTCAAAAAGACTTTGAGCGAGTAAAGTCTGGGAGTCTTGGCAAAGATCATCCTTCTTTGAACATTGTGGACTGGCGCTACAGAATCACAAAAAAGTGTATTAAATAACAGAAACCACATCACTTGAGGACTTCCAGCAGCAGCAGAAACTAAATTGTATAGTACATTAACTCAAAGAGTAAATAGTAACATAATCAAAGTGTTAATATTGCACACTATTTCAAATAGAAGGAAACTCCCATGCATACTGCAAATAACGATAAGAATACTGGACGCGCGGAGCCTGTTTTTCCCCAACAAATGTTTTAAAGATTTTATAAATTTCAACCGAAAACACTACTGGCTGTTTGGTCAATGAATGCTAAATGTTTCCTGATACTGAAATGGCTATATTACCGTTGCCAGGACTATTCCACGGAAGAAACGTCGCTAACCTTTTGCTACTGAATTGACTTTTCCATAGAGAAGTTTCTAAACGGGCTACATTCTTCAGTTTCAAGAGTCCTGGCAGTCACACACGGGACTTGCCATGATACGTCAACTGGAATGAATCATCCTCATTCTCTTCGTATACCGTCTCGGCAGTTTTTCCTAAGGCCCGCTATTTCATAAAACAGACTCCAAAGAGAATACTTCACCGATCATTACACACTTCTACATATCTGTAGGTAACCCTTATCTTCCCTGGATGTCCTCATAAACTACAATTCTTACCCACTCCTGTTGCGTAAATTAAACTGAATCAGTAATCCTCTACCTTGTAGATATTTTAAATAATCGATATATCTTTGAATAATCGATTACCTGTTTCCTATTTGTTTTCGTCCGAATATTTTATTTATTTTTCTAGTTCGTCTAGCATTAGGCATTTTTAGTATTTTCAACATTTCATGTCATTTTTATAATTTGTACCTTTATCTTCGCTACTTTAACATAAAACTTCAGCCGATATATTCTTCAATTTTACTGTATGTTCTGAATTTCCAAGATAATTTGCTCACATTATTTGATGTATTAATGTATTTTAGAATTAATACATATATATATATCTTGATATAACTTGGAATACATATATATATATATATATATATATATAGAGAGAGAGAGAGAGATAATATTAGTGGTAAATATACATATATATGCAAAATCCACAGGTGCATATACACACATGTATATTTTTTCAATAAAAAATTCCGAGAGGATAGAATCCAGGTAGAACTCAATGTCCAGGACAGAGTAAGGATATAATAACAAGGCTTAAACTTTAATATTCCATGGTCATAATTTATGACCATGGAATATTAGTGTTTAAGCCTTGTTATTATATATATATATATATATATATATATATATATATATATATATATATATATATATATATATTGAAACATGAAAGCTTTTGTGTAGCGATGTAGAATGTTTTATTATAATCTATTAAATAAAAATATTATAATATATCTATCTATCTATCTATCTATCTATATATATATATATATATATATATATATATATATATTTGTGTGTGCGTGTGTGATGGAGTAATGGCCACTCGTATCCATGAATACCCGTTTACAAGGCGGCTAGTTAATCCGTGTTGCAGACGTCTGCTCAGGCGCATTTGTTCAACACACACAGTGCTCACCTGTGGTTTATACTGCAAGTATGCTGAGCAGAGCATAGTTACAGGTTTTGGTTGAGAGTACGTTAACTTTTTATCTATCTATGTAATATATATATATATATATATATATATATATATATATATATATATACACTCACACACACACACACACATATATATATACACACACTCACACTCTCACACACACACACGCACACACATATATATATATATATATATATAAGGTAAATTTATTTAAACTCAGTCGGTGAAAAACCTGGATAGCACAATTTTCAAACAAATTCGTATCCGAGGAAAAAAGTTTTGAAAAAAGGAAATGGCCAGAAACTCCCGAACAGGGAGAAAAGAATCGTCCTATACCTTAAATTTCTGGTACTAAGAAAAATAAGCAGCAAATAATAAATTAAAAAGAAGAGTGCTCAAGCGCTAAGTAGATGATCCCATGTGGTGAGACCTAGGTAGGTAGTACCTGGCTCACTGCATATATGATATATATATATATGTGTGTATATATATATATATATATATATATATATATATATATATATATATATATATATATATATATATATATATATATATATGGGTACGTGTCCAAGTGGTTATGTGAAGAGAGTCATTTGGGTATCCTGTGATAGATTGTACACCAGTTTTCTGTCTTCTCTCTTTCTCCCACTCTCTTTATCTCCCCCCTCTCTCTCTCCCTACATATATTAGGTTGGTGCAAAAATAATGACGTATTAATGACGTTTTTGACGTATTTTTAACGCCAAAAAACGACATTATTACGTCATTATTTTTGCACCAATCTAATATGTTTATTACCAGCTCTACAAATTCAATTTTTCTGATTGTGCAATGAGAACTTTAAAAAAATATCCAAGCATTAGACTGACTCTAGTCTTTCCTACTATTTTTCTTTTTAGTATTATTTATATATATATATATATATATATATATATATATATATATATATATATATATATATATAAATATATATATATATATATATATATATATATATATATATATATATGACTTTTGCTAGACCTTGGTATCGTTAAAATGAACACTTTAATCTTTTTTGTAATTTTCTTATATTTAACTTTTTCTTTGATGTCTACTTGTTTATCTATCACTTTTCTATGCCATCCTATTTCCAAATTTTATTTTATTTTTTATTCTCTGCCTTGATTGTTTAAATTTTTAATTTTAACTTAATACTTGCCTCAGCTTGTATGAGTATATATATGCATATATATAAATTTTATATATATATTATTATTATATATATATACATATATATATATATATATATATATATATATATATATATATATATATATATATACATATACATATATATATATATATATATATATATATATATATATATTATGTATGTATGCATCTGAGTATATTGACATGTCTGCATACAGTGCTAGTACATTATTTAGTTTTAATTCTCGATACTACTTTTTTAATGGGAGTCCATCTTGAGTGGGTAACTGAGCGGGGAAATTCGCCTTAACGGTTATCCAACAAAATGGATATTTGGACATAAAGTTAAAACTTCAAACTTCAAAAACTCAAAATTGTGCTTCATTCATTTATGTGTTCATATATATATATATATATATATATATATATATATATATATATATATATATCATCTCAAGTGCCACTCGTTTGTGTTGTTCTTGGTATCTAGGAAGAACTCGAATTACTTTGATAGAAGCCGAAAGAAAAGTAGGTTGCTAAGTAAAGCAGTCTTTCAAAGAACAACCATCACCCCACGTCCAAATTGTGCGATAGTCGTATGCTTTCGGTCATGGAAATCACAAAAATTCATTTCAAAGTCTCCGTAATTGTATCAAAGCTCCATTGAGCATACTCTGTCCATAAAGTATCAATCTCACTATTATATTACCACACTGACCTTTCAAGAAACAGTGTGAGGTTTACCAATTCTGTTACCCCATTCCTATTACCTCCTCTTTCTCTCTCTCTCTCTCTCTCTCTCTCTCTCTCTCTCTCTCTCTCTCTCTCTCTCTCTCTCACACACACACACACACCTAATATACTAGAATGTCATTTAAACATCTCTTGGTCAAAAGTCCTATGACCACTGATTGACTCTCCCGATTAATTATTTGAATGTTCATTCCTCCAAATAGCTAAAAATCAGAACGAGGAATGTTTTGTTTGTTTGTTTGTTTCTTTTTTGTTTTTCTTTTGCATTTTTCTTTGTTTAATTTTTTTGTGTGTTTGGTTGTTTTTTTTTTTTGTTTTTTTAATAGGAGTACATAGGCTTTCCTATCGCCCGAACACAGACATCTCTGTGCAAGCGTGTCCTCAAGGAAACGAAGTTAACATTTGCTGATAGAATGAAACACGTGTATCATCTCGCAAATTCGGTTCTAGAAATTACTGACCATTCTTTCAAGAGTGCGATGAACAACAGCAAATCCTCAATCCCTCCTCTATCCAATCAATTCGAAGCCCTGACATCTACAGCAGATAGGGTTGAATACTTTACTCGAAAATTCTCTTCCAACTCAACACTGGATTAATTTGTAGTACCCACACCGGATTTTCGCACTTCTCGTCTATAGAACTCGTTTCCGTTTACAATCTTCAAAAATTGAAATGCAACGTCAATAACCATCTTCTTGAACCCTGTTCAGCTTTTATCCTTTCCTCGGGCCCCCTATACCCAGTGTTTTATCTGACCTTCACTCTCTGTAACCCCCTGCGAGCTAGTGGAATGCCCACCTTACTTGGGGTGAAAAGAATATATATATATATATATATATATATATATATATATATATATATATAGTGCGATGGGTAAATTGTCGTCACTTTATATTTTTAATTTCGCGCATACGCGTTGTTTTTTTTATTTTGTCGACTACATAGTATAGAATCAGTTGGGCATCGTCTATGGAAAAAAAGTGCAACATGATGCAATTCACTCCGACAGAAAATTTGAAACGGCAGTGCTTGGCATTCGCGCCGGAAGCTCCTATCCGAACATTTAAGAGTGTTTGGGTGTCAATCTGATGAAAGTGCTGAGGATTCGGAAAGAATTGGATGGGTATAATGGTAGTTACGAAGGTACCGCAGCTCGGAAAACTCACTCCGATCTTTCTAAGAAAAGGTGTTTTGAATTTGTTGGTGATGGCCACAACCTCAACACGGAGGTGTATATCAAGTGACTTGAGGAGATAGTGATGTCCTGGGTCAGGAGGGTGGCTGCTGAAGACCCTATGTCTATCAACAGAACTCTGCATCATGCCACACAAGCAGGAGAACCCAGTCATGTCTCTCAGACAGATTCTGCGCTCACATCATCTCTTACATTTGGCAACCTCATTTCCAGACTGCAGCGCACTTGATTATTATGTGTGGAGCGCAGTTGAACGACAGGCCAACAAAACCTCTTGTAACACCAAAGATGAACTGAAGGCAAAGATTTTGGCAGCATTCACCAATTGAAATAAAGAGAACCTCCAGAAGAGATGCAGAAAATTCTGAAGTTGTCTTGAGGGCGTGATTGAAGCCAATAGTGATTTTATTGAATAAATTTAAACTTTAGCGTTTCAAATATTTTTGTGTAATTTTGGTAAAATATCTGTTAAAATGAGATGTCAGTGTTATTTTCATTTCTGTTAAATTTAGACAATTTGTCCATCACAACATATATATATATATATATATATATATATATATATATATATATATATATATATAGTAGTAGTAGTAGTAGTCTTATAAGTATAAGAAATTATACTCGTTCGGAAAACCTTCACTGTTTTGGTTTGCAAATAATCAAACCAATACCAAAGGGAAAAAAAGTATAAAAAAAGCAAGAACAAAGAACATGTACGTTAGTCGAAAATAATCATCTAGCATGCAAGTCCAAAGCCCAAGAAAAAAAAAACGATACGAGTAGGCAAAATAACTAAATAAAGTGCTCGATACAGTAAGTAGAGCAGACCTAGGTAAACCTACAGAGCCAGACAAACCTACCAAGTTTTCACCTAAGCGGATAATCAGGGTAGGCTGAATATATATTAAAAATGTTGACATTGTAGTCTACACCTTGAGGCGACAGTTTGTTTCATGCTAAACGCAATCGTCAAGCCAGTGTTCACACTGTTTATATTTACATGCACTCTATTCTGGATATTGAGCAAATTTACTCTATAAATATAGTATAACTTAAAACTATATTTTATCATATATATATATATATATATATATATATATGTGTGTGTGTGTGTGTGTGTGTATGAATGTATGTATGTATATGCATAAAATACCTCTTTTCAGGATGGCAGAATGTTTAAAGCTAAGACACCTCTGTTAGCCAACATAATGAGCTAACTTATAGATTTAGCTAGATCGAATAGTCATCTTTCCAATTCGCAAATTTGAGAAATATTGGTTCTGCTTACAATGATGGGACACCACGAATATAAGTCACATTCTAGCCACAAACATAACAACAAGCATTTTCGAGCATCTTTTCTCGTTTCCTTTGAGACTTTACTGACACTTTATTTTACCTACATGACCTACAATAAACTAAATAAATATTCATCGATATTTGAACGGATATTTGCCCAGCACTTTGCCACAGAGCTTTCTCTTAATTCAGAGCTCTTGTAATTGCGGAAAGAAAATATTCAAATTAGGATAATATGCTAAATTTTTAATTACTACTTTTTAAAAAATCATTGCAGAATATTTGCGTTGATTTTGGAAATGACCAGCGGCGACTTACGTAATAATAAAAATAAGAGAAGGCCTTCGGCAACACGAGTCATTAAATTAATGTTTTCTTGTGCTTTACAAGCAAAAATATCGGCAAAATATTCTAGCAATAGGAACGTCTAAAGAGTTATTTTTAAATCTGTAAATAAGGGAGTTGGAAACAAACTTGCACAGCAACTCATTCGCCGTCAACTGTCGTGGTCTAGAATCGGGCTCATGCAAAGAAATACAAGAGGTTTGAATTGAATTTAATGTCTATCAGGAATCTTTGATCTAAGAGTCTACCTGTGCCAACTCCTATATTATATGCGGTTCTCTCTAAAAGATTCTTCTTTTTTATGTGCCGTGTCTTTACAGGACGTACGCGATTATGAGCCTCCAATTCCCCCTATCTCTTTTGGCTATCAACAAGTTCAGTGTTTCTGCCAACTCCTCCAGATCACTCTCCGACATCCACCTGCTCAAGCCCGCCACGTATGTCATGCGCTGTTTTCCCCTGTCTCTTTTTCTCCTATATTCGCCCCGTGAGTATCAGATTCTCTAGGCCCTCCTTTCTCATCACGTGCCCCAGAAATTTCATCTGTCTCTTCCTTACTCTGTGATTCCTCAGAAAGTCAAAAGAGCTAGGTGTCTTCTTGATCCCACATTACACAATGGAATGGAATGGAAAGATTATAATGAATCAATCGCTAAGTCTACTCCTAGCAATGTCGGCTCCCTATGTCGTGCCAGACAATTTTTCTCGCTAGAATCTATCTTGCAAATTTATAAATCTACTTTTCATCACATACTGTTGCCCCACGTGATCTGGCGTTTCTTATATATAGAGAGAGGTTCTTGGCAACATCCAAAACACCCAAAACAGAATCTGCAACATTATCGGTCCTCTCCTGGCAGATTGACATCAGTCACATTCCTACTACCTTAATGTAACTTCCCTTTCGAATTACACATTTGAGATGCCCAAATCAAGCAAGTACACATCTTTTAAATATCTAGGGAGTGTATTAACGGAGTACGGAAAGCGCGACTTTGAAATTCGGAATATTGCAATAGCAAAAGATGCCTTCCAACATATAAGCAAAGTATTAGGAAACAGGGAAATCTGGTTAGAAACAAAGAAATGAGTAGTTAATTGTTATGTAATATCAATCTTATATTGCAGTGAATGCTGGGAAGTGTTCTGACAGATGAAGAAGAGATTTGAGGCAAGAGAAATATCGTTCTACAGAAGCTGAAAATAACACGAACTACATATGTTAGCAATGACGAAGTTTTAGATCAAATAGAAAGAAAAATTGACAAATATTTAATATTAAAAGGTTGAAATTTCTACGAAATTTCAGCAAAGAGGATTTAGAACATTTGAAACTCACAGAATATATGGAATGCAAGAAGGTACAGAGGAAACGAACATGATTAGCAGAATATTTAATTTTTTACGACCTATCAACTCTTTGCAGTTATTTGGTTATACATAATAATGGTTTAATGATAAAAGTCTTACTAATTAACCCATAGTTGGGGAAGAAGTGCTGAATTCATACCTTTCCCCAGGGTATTTGCACGTAAGTAAATAAAACGAACCCAATGGGAATTGGAACATAAACAATTCTGAGCCATTATCCCTTACACCATCTGCACATCCAAGTTTACAGCACCTGGTATTCACGAGCAGTTACCCATTTAGGTACTGACCAGACTCGACGTTGCTTAACTTTGGGGATCGTAAGCGAACCGTGATGTGGCCGTAAGCCCGGTTGACACAAGGATTAAGAAAGACAACGAAAAGACTAAAGTTATAGCTCCAATGAACAGGAAGTTGTGGAGGACCATTGATTTTGTAAACTATTTTTTATACAACGGAATTAAGATTGTTTTTTTTTATCATCCTTCTGTTTTTGTTTGCATGAATGTTTATAAAATTATAAGATCTTCAATTGCACATTTTCGGGCAGACCGTGCACATTTTGAAACAAATGAATCAATGTTAGCTTAGGTCGGTTAATTTTAACGACACATCAACATTTTTTCCGGTTATTTAATGTTGATTTTTTTTTTTTTTTTTTTTTTGTGAAAAACACCCAGTGAGGATAGGACACCTCACAACCAGACTAACCTCGATAACTATTACCTAATACCGTGGGGACTCCATACAATTTATAGTATTACTATATTCTGTTTCATGATTGAACCAAGTACTGTTTTTATTTTAGGACTTGTATTGAGGTCTTAATATCTTTCTTAGTATTAGTCACAACTTATGTATCTTCATACTGAGCATGCTCATACGATTCTCTTTCTAAGATCAATGGTTAAATATGGCTTTGATCGAGTGAAGCCTGTGTGTCTTGGTGAAGACCATCCTACTTTGTACCTTGTGCACGGACGCTACAGAATCACAAACAATGAACCGTACCTGAAACAACATCCTTTGAGGACTTTCTGTAGCAGTAGAAATGGATAGCTCATGTAACTCGAAAAGAAAATAATGAAATAATCAAGATGTTGACATTCCACCTAACTTCAAACAAAAAGTTAGGAAGGAAAGCTCCATCCATACTACTGAAAAGAGCTACTTGACTCGCGAAACCTTTTTTCCTGAAAATTTGTTTTAAGAGAACGATTTCATATATTTCAACAGACAGAAGTGCTGGTCAGTGAATACCGAAGGTTTCCTTATAAGGAAACGCCTACTAGTTAGAATGGCAGCTTTTCAACTGTTATATCCCGTGCTAATAAGACTATAGATTGGAAAAACATGTTGGATAAATAGTAACAGGTTTATTGTAGAAACCAGTACAACAAGCAATGTAGTAATAGTTATGCGCACGGTCGTCGCAGGTCAGTACAGTTGTGTGCGTGCTGTTATCGGAAGGCCGCTAGTCTCGCAGATCTCAGCTCGACGATATTTACCTGCCTCCCCAGAAGGAAGGATGTAGCATAAGGCCGAGTTTAACGTGGGGCAATCCAAGCCCGTAGGCTTGGCCAAAAATTCCTCGTAACCCCGCATAAACGGATTCTGGTCTGTCTACCTCCCCGAATAAGACGCTGCCCTTCAGCATAGCCTCATCCGGGTTCCTCTCTGCCTTTGGGCAGAGAGTTCGACAGCAGCCAAGATCTGATTAACAGATCTCAGCTCGACTCTGCCGTCCGCTGTCCTCATGAATACTTATAGGTGATTACCACCTATAGTGCCGCCACTCATGCGGGTGGAAGCTTATTCCATCACATCATCGACCCGTGTTTGAATCTCAACATGATCAATATCCTAACAAGCGGCTCTGTCGAGAAGTGCATGAAAAAAACTCACAATCCATGTAAATTAAACTGTCTGGAAGCGGTTGTTGGTTATCCTAACTCAAAATCACAAGTCATCTTGACTGAGGGTTTAAGCGTGCTGGCCTTTTTAAACTACTGATCATGCCAGACTGTACTCCCTTCCAAAAAAAATGTAACTACGGTCTTCTCCGTATGCTTGTAGTATAAACCACAGGATGGTTTTGAGGGTGGCGAAAAAGCACAAAATATTACTGAGCATGGGTCTGTAATAGTAATTATCTAGTGATCCTAAGAACTTCCATAGTCTACCAAAACCGCTGAATGAATACACATTATATTATTTGGATTCTAAATGCGCAGATTTCTTTCGATGTATTCTACTATGCTCACAAATGGATAGCGATTAAATCATTCAATTAAGATTTTATTTTTCTCCTTATTTACCGCTTTCTCTTCGAAATGGTCTTCTAAGATCACCAAAATTATTGCCCCAACTCAGGTAGCATTCAAATCTTTAACATTTATCCGAGCTATTTTCTTTTCATTTTATTTGCCATGTTCTTTCAGGACGTAGGCGATCATGTCTCTCCACCTCCTCAAGTTCTCAAGTTCCTTTTCTTTTCTACCCCCCCAGACCACGTCCTGTCATCCAACCCGCTAGGTATGTCATGCGTTGTTTTCCCTTGTCTCTCTTTACCTGTATTCGGCCTGTGAGTATCAAATTCTCCAGATCTTCCTTCCTCATTATGTGTCCCCTAAACTTCATTTGCCTCTTCCTGATATTAAGTATATGCCTTCTCCTTGTTTGCAACCTTTCTAAGATCTTATCCTTGCTCACACGCTCGGTCCATGATATCCTTATCAACCTTCTTTAGAACCACATCCCCATCGCCTCGAGTATTTTCTTCAACTTTGAGGAAAACGTCCAAGATTCGCTGCCTTAAAGAAGGACAGATATCACGTAACAGCTCAGTATTCTTTTCTTTCTTACCAAGCTACATACTGAATTTATTTCGAATAAGAAATTGTTTTGAATGTTATTTTATTATTTTATTATAAAATCTCCATATATTAAACACACTCCTTTTACAAGAGTTTTGACTTGTAAATGAAAAACTGACTTTCTTACAAACAATATTTTTAAATGTTTTCAAGAGAAAATTTTTAAAAAGTCAAACCAAAAAACAAACCATTTTCTTCAAATTAGGATTCGTGTTTCAAAGCATTCGCTTTTCACCTTGGCGTAATCCGAAATTCTATTAGACTTTAAATCCATTTTTAAGAAAGAGAGAGAGATGAGAAAATGAGAGGAACATTAAACGAGAAAGAGAAGGAGAAATTAAGAGAAAAATTAAAAGAGAAAGAGAATGAGAAAGTGAGAGAAAAACTAAAAGACAAAGAGCAGGAGAAAGTGAGAGACAAATTAAAGGAGAGAATTACTGAAAGTTTTCAACAAATTAATTAACCTTAATTAAAATGAATTTTAAAAATTAATTCTCTTAGAACTTCGACATTGATAATGCTGACTTCAGGGGAAGGACAATGGCGGAATTCTCTTCCAACGGTAAGATTTTCTTTGATGAATTCCATTTGGCATTTTATTGTTAATTATAATTCTTCAAAAAAAGTAATTATCCATTCCTTATCAATAAGAACTAAATGCTTGCATTTGAATAATAGCTTCACAACTACGGCGACTAGCATTTTAGACTTAATAATAATAATAATAATAATAATAATAATAATAATAATAATAATAATGATAAGAAGAAGAACAACAACAACAAAACAACAACAACAGCAACAAAAAGCACAAGAACAAGAAGAATTGCAAAAAATCATATTCATGGCTACTTCATATATCTTGCGTAGATTTCTCTCCATCCAGTGACCACAATTTCTCTGGCTCGTTGCATTGTACCTCATCTGTTTGCATATTCTGGTGCAAAAAAAAAAAAAATGTTGTCTCTTGAAGTCTCAGGGTGAGCCATGATGATAACTCTTACTACAAAAAGCAAATTAAAAACACAACCACAACAATAATAATAATAACAACACTTAGTGAAGAGCGCGATTTAAGAAAAGAAAAATAAAAACACAATGTTTAAAAATGTTCAGCGATATTTCGACAGTATGTCTGTCTTCTTGAAGCTATGTATAAAAAAGTGCATACAAGTATAAACAAATAAAAAATTTAAAATTCTTTGTATGAGGGTCACTTTTCTTGAGAAAAACTTGTACTGTTAACGCGACAAAACGAAAGAAACGCACCCAACTGAATGGAATGCAACTAAAACGTAAGTTACTTGACGGGGGAACTTGCTCATCTTGATATTTTCCTATAGTCGCTTAAAAATAATAAAAATAATAATAATCAAGGAGCACACACGACATAACAGGGAAAGGTAACTCGCAGCAGCTATAATTGCACGACAACGAATGATTAGAACTCTAGGAAACGCAAGGCGAGAATACAAAACTGAAATGATGACAATTCTATGTACAGTTCAGAAGACAAATCGAAGACGAGTCACCATTGATATGGCTACAAAATTCATATAAAAAACTGATATTGAATTCACACACAAAATTGGTATTCAACGATTAATATGTAAAATCAGTCCACCTACACTAACCTTTAATAGCACGAATAATTTGTTCTAAAATTTAATCTCATTCAAAACCACACAATTGAATATCTTATTATAATTTTATAAATGCCATTCATTGCAATCGAAAAATGAGGTTACTACTACTATAACTACTATTACTAATAATAATAATAATAATAATAATAATAATAATAATATTATTATTAATAATAATAATAATAATAATAATAAATCTTACTTTTTGTAATTGATTCTCATGGTTAAAAAGAAATTACGGATCATCACCAAATACAAGACCGAAGAGCCTCTCAAGGTAGGGTGTTACAGGATGTGATTGTTGAAATTAGAAATCAGTAGACTCGACATATGAAGAGTTTAGTATTGCAGTGACTGGGTAAGTATCTACTCGGGAGTTTGTTCTTGCGAAGAAGATATTTGAATAGAATTTCCTCTTTACCAGTGAAATGCGAAGGGAATGAAGATGATTCAATCATGTATACGTGACATGGCGGGCCTCAACTGTGACGGATTGAACTGATGAAATTAATGTATCTCGTCAGAATATTCGTGATTCAACAAAATCATTAGCAGTGGGCAAAAAGAAGGCACTGTGAATGCTGATCAGATTCAAGGATCCAAATTGTAAATTCAGGATCGTCCCAAGAGAAAATAGCCTAGTGGATAATAATATATATATATATATATATATATATATATATATATATATATATATATATATGTGTGTGTGTGTGTGTGTGTGTGTGTGTGTGTGTGTGTGTGTGTTTAATTACTTAGATGTTTAGAACAGCCGCAGACTCAGCGCTAGCAGCAATAAATGATCAGTACAAAACAAGAACAAGACGATGCATCTACTTAATCTACTTAAATAAATAGATAAATTAATAATAAATAATAAATAAAATATTAATAATAAATTAAATATTAAGTTTTAAAATCCCAGAAGGTTGCTCGGATCGAGAACCATCTGCTGAATAAGATCAGAAAGCACAATGGCTAAGACATCGCGATAAGGTGTAATTATTGTAGCTCAAGACCAAAGCCTCACAACCAGGTCTTATCACTGTCACATCATCAAAAATGAAACTAACCCGAAATGCAGTATCTATGGAAAATATGATGAAACTCTTGATCGTATTATCTCATGATGTCCGGAACTACTAAAATAAGAATATACCCACAGATGATAGCGACATATGTGCACTGGGAGATATGCAAGAAGCACGAAATCGAAACCACTGAGAGATGGTATAAGCACTAACCAGACACAGTTACACAAAATAACTATCCTCTGGGACATGCCAATTCAAACTGATAGGGAAATAAAAGCCAACAGACCGGATACTATCATAAAATACAAGAAATTCAGGAAGGGTATGCTTATCGACATAGAAGCACCATCTGAGAGAAACACCTCCATGAAAATTATCGAGAATTTGTCCAAATACAAGGACCTGGAGATCAAGATTAGCAGGATGTAGGGAATGAAGACTGAGACTGTACCAATAGTAATCGGAGTACTGGGACTCGTGAGAAAAGGAATGGACAATTTTATTAAGAGTGCCCCATGTAACAACAACATACAATTTGTCCAGAAGATCACCCTACTAGGAACATACCATATACTAAAAAAATGCTATCAATTAATAACTTTTTTTTGGGGGGGGGAATCGTGTATCCCGCGAAATTTTTAGGTATATGGGAGTGTGTTGGTTTGCATCCATTATAGACATTACTATTGTTATAGTTATCATATATGGTTTTTGGTTGAGTCAGGAGATATTTAACCTGTTGGACTGAAAGGTTATACCGTCTGCAGGCCTATGGATCTGAGTATGGGTTTTATGTAGGTTGGTGATATGCAAAAGTCAGTCTTGCGTGTGTTTATAAGTAGGAGGATATTAACATTCCTTCTAGATATTTTCTTAGTAGGGAAATATGTTCTCTCTTTATTAGGTTGGTATGTTTAAATCAAAGTTATAGCCTGTTTTACTTCCGTTTCTCATGAGTGATTTCAGTTGGTTGTTTCTTGTGCTCATAGATGCGGGCTTTTAGGTTTCGGGAAGTTTCGCCTATATAGCTCTTATAGCATTGCAGGCTTTTAATATTATATATTCCGACATGCACTTATAATTTCGGCCTTTTGTCCTCATAACTAGAAGAAATAGAAAAAGTAACAAATAATCAAGAAGAAAAGAAGAGAAAAAAAGAGAACGTTAGAGAAAAAGAAATGAAAAGAGAAATAAAGATGTAGATAAAAATCAAAGATAAAGAAAAAAAAATTGAATATCAAAAAAGGAAAACGTGGCGCTGTAAAAGCAGACAGTCAGTTATGCGCCGTGCATGAGGCAGATTTTTTCCCCGCAGGAGGTTTCCATTTATTTCTGCTGTAGACCATATGCCATCCAAGGCTATAAGAAACATAGAAGAGAGAAGAAGAGCACCCATACCCTTCCTAAGGTTATTAGCACATTTATCAACAAAAAAAAAGAAAAGAAATAGAAAAATAATGTCGAATAGAAAAAAATAAAAATTATACATTATTTAAAGACAGAAAATTTTTTAGACTGTAAGAATTTGGGCGGGAGGAATAATAATGGTTTAGTGATACAATCCTTACTAATTAACCCATAGGTTATTTTAGGCGTAAGTGAATATAACTACGCCAACTGGAATTTGAACTCAGCTCCCCAGTTAAAAATTCCAAAGCATTATACATTACGCCACCTGCACATCCAAGCTTACAATACCTGGTATTCTCAAGCAATCAACCATCTAAATACTGACAAGGCTTGGCATTGCTTGACTTCGATGACGAGAATAACTGTTTCAACTGAAAAATAAGAAAATATGAAAGAAGTATAAGAGACAGCAAAAGAAAGAAAGAAAGAAAGAAAGGGACGAATATTTTATGGAGAAATAAATGAGGATATCACGCCAGTAAAAATCAACATATCTAGATGATGGCAAGTTCTTCGGGTGAGAAAAAGAACAGGATACATCGATTAGAACAGAAGCTTTGGTGAAGATATTCAAGTGTTATAGATAGAAGGGAATAATGAACAGACATGATAGATAGATAGATAGATAGATAGATAGATAGATAGATAGGGATATGAACAGAAAAGATAGATAGATAGATAGATAGATAGATAGATAGATAGATAGATAGATAGATAGATAGATAAGGATATGAACACACAAGATAGATAGATAGATAGATAGATAGATAGATAGATAGATAGATAGATAGATAGATAGATAGATGCGAACAGGCTTGAAAAGCTTCAAAAATTTGAATGTTTCTTTTTTTAGAAAGAGAGGAATATATCAATAAAAAAACTGAACAGGGAAAGAAAGAAAGAAAGTGAGAGAGAGAGAAAGAAAAAGAAACAAAGCCAACAAACACTTCCATCAGATATCGATTCAACGCCTTCATTTGCCATCCGTCGTCATTTTTCGCGCTCCTAATTTCTCACACGCATGCGCGCTCACGTCACATCAAAGCAGAAACGTATTAAGCAGCGGCATTTTTACTTACATTCAAGTAAATCAGATACAGCAGATAAGTAATTCCACGTCAAGTCGGATGGGGGTATGATTGGATGGCTGCAAAAAGCGAATATTTTCAATATCTATACACTACGGTAGAGAATATAGTTACATGGCTGTGAGTTTCCCCAAAATTACTCTGTGATTTTCTGTCAATTTACCCAAGTCACTCGCAACAAAGCTGTTTTAATAATTCATCTTTCAACCCGAAATGCGTTCCGACAGTTTTAACTCTTTTTATGCCTGTCTTTTTTTTTTCAAACCAGGAAATCTTGAATAGTTTTATTTTTGCTACCTTATTAAGGTGGCGGGTGGAGTGTATTTAATCTTTTTTCTCAAGAAAATGAGTCGAGCTATGTGGTCAATATATAAAGTGAAGACTGATTTATAAGTGGGTAATGTTGAAAAAAAATAGCCTAGATATATCAACATACTGCTGCAAGCGTCAGAGGGGATCTTCTGACACTAACCATTCGATACAAGGAGACAATATAAGTCAGAACATCTCATTAATGGCATCAATTTATTTTGTCTTTTCTGTCTGATGATCCTATTAAGCCAATGAAAAACCATTGGATCTCTATAGTCAATAGAACATATTCTTCTTCTTCTTCTTCTTCTTCTTCTTCTTCTTTGTGCCGTGTCTCTTTGGGACGTAGGCGATCATGTTTCCTCACAATTTCTTTTTCATTATACCTCTTAATATTTTTTCTCTTTTACTTATCTATCCTAAAACTTGCTTCGGCATCCAATTACTCAAGCTCGCCAGGTAGTTTATTCGTTGTTTTCCTCTGTCCTTCTTGCTTTCAACCTGTCCTGTGAATATCAAATTTTCCAAGCGCTCTTTCCTAGAAATTTCAATTGTTTCTTCCTGATGTTAAGTATAAATTTCCTTTTTGTTTACATTTTCTCGTTGTTGCTCTTCATCTGTGAGGTGATTGCTCAGCAATGTCATATACGAGAAATGATATTACAGCACATTTCAATACTCGTTTCTAATGAATTTTTTTCTGGTTTTTGTTTTTTTTAATACTTTGCTTTGCTTTTGGAAGACATATTCAGAAAATCTTTTTCAGAAAAAAATGAACACAAAATGAAAATTTTCGAATCTATTTATATTAAAAAATTGAAAAGAAATTTTAATAAAAATTAACTGTGAATAATCCACAAATGTTTTAAAATGTGTACAATAGATAGTTTGAAATGCCAAGGTTTGTATTAACAGTTCTTTCCTTTAATTTTTCTACTACTCATTTCGTAAAAACGTCTCTACAAGATACATAGGTACCTCCTATTAAACGGCATCCGCAGTCACGTCTGACTCAGCACTTCTCACTACACATATAATAAATTTAATGCTCAGATAATCACAACATTTTTTGTCTTTCGCAACAATGAACACGACAATATTTATTTTCTAATAAACAATAGCTTGAAGATGATATTGTGCTAAGTCGAAAGTACACGGAAATAAATATAATATGCATCAACACGGTGATCTCCTCTCGTTTTTCAATAATGGCAAATATATATGGAGAGAGAGACAGAGACAGAGACAGACAGACAGAGAGAGAGAGACAGAGAGAGAAACAAATAGATAGATAAAAGTAGTCAAATCTTAACGCAATTCTCTTTAACATTATACTAGTAGCCAACGATTTTTCCGATGAGGTGTTGGCCAGAAAGTGTTATCTTTTAGGGAAAAATATGCGGTTTTATTTGTTTATAACTATTTACAAGTTCTAGGGCACCAGACATTTATTTATGCATATAGACACACACACACACACACACACATATATATATATATATATATATATATATATATATATAGAGAGAGAGAGAGAGAGATAATATTAGTGGTAAATATACACATAGATATGCAAAATCTGCAGGTGCATATACACACATGTATATTTTTTTAATAAAAATTCCGAGAGGATAGAATCCAGGTAAAACTCAATGTCCAGAACAGACTAAGGATATAATAAAAAGGCTTAAACACTAATATTCCATGGTCATAATTTATTGCATTGGAATCGTAAATACGATCCAATTCATCAGACCTACAAAACGGAAAAGAACAACTCCGGAAATAAAAATAGAATTTAGAGTCGGTTATTCCACTAGCACTCAGCGGGAGAAGGGGAAAGAAGTGAAAGTGAAAGTGAAAGGAAATGAGAAAACTGAGAACAGGGAGGACTGAGAAGGACAAAAAAGGAACAGGCTTCTAGAAACACAGAAGGTGGTGACTGGCGTTGCATTTCAATTTTTGACGATTGTAGTTATCAGGGAAGCAAAGAAACTTAAGGGATTTCGACAGGTGGAAAATGCGAGAAAAGAAACTGTTGCTGTAGAAGTTGCGGTTACATTTATTTATTTCAACAGTAAAACTATGGGACCTAGTTGTCAATCTATTAGCACACTTAAATTCATGTAGTCCGGGCAACGCTAGTCAGATCAGTTGCCATGAAAATATTTGTAGAAAAGACAGAGGGAAGCCACGTGACATCGGTGAGAAAGTGACTGAAGTCGAGATGTCTGGTCAGAATTACATTACAGATCCTTCTTTGTTTTTTTTTCAAGAATCTCGAGATGTACACAAGGAGCACCAGACCCGATATGGTAACAATAAACAATGTACGAACGAATGGTACATTTCTAATGTGGAAGATGGATTCTGACGAGGAATATTTATACTGGAACAGCATAGTGACCACTGATTAGAGTTCCTTTTCAAGAGCAGTTGTCGTTTACTTTTGTCAGATCTGTCGGACTCGCTAGTGTGCTCAGAGATCTGACTTTCCAACGACGACGGAGACCCCCTATTCTTTGTGTTTATACACTCCGTCACACACCTGGATTAAAGCTATCGACAGTTTCGCTTCTCTTAACATGCATTTTCCGGATAATTTCTCACATAGATAAAAATTGTCTACCTTGATGACCATTGTGGATTATTTCCCTTTTCTCAGAAGCTCGCTAGATACTCACCACAAGCAGATGTTAACTACCTATAAACCCACCCTTTTTCTTTCTTTTTTTTTTTTTTTTTTTGTAAACACTCTGACCTATTCGTCTGGTCATTATTAAGCGACTCGATTATTTTCATCTTGCCCATAACTACAATATTCAATATGTCTAAGGTCAGTATAGCAACACACACACACACACACACACATATATATATATATATATATATATATATATATATATATATATATATATATCTGATATTGACAAATTCAATTGTTATGAGACAATAGCTATTATTCTTGTTCCATACCGCTAGTGATAATGTTTTGGTTCATTAGATCGATAAGTAGTTTTATTTGTGTCTGAATTCCTGGGATGAATAGTTATCATTATTTATATTACTTACATGTGGGCTAGTGACATCATCCTTCTTGTCATCACAAAATTTGAGTCAAAAACGCCAAACCAATTTTTCCAAAGAAGAGGGGAGGCACTTTCGGACATATGATCAGGGCAAGTAGATCAGCAGCCACGAGCGATGAGACAGTAGTGACGAGGGTATCATTTCAGTAGCACCAGAATCGTGTGTTACATACAGCCAGAGAAAAAAATAATAGCGGCTCCTCGAAGCTAAACACTTCGGAGAGAAATGATTCATTTTAATATGCAATCTGCCATTGGCGATGATAACGAAAAGATGATCTCCTATGAAGGAGCAATTAATTACCTATCTAGTTTCTCAGACATTTCATTAGAATATTCTGTGTAAGGAAATACATTGACTTAAGAATATACGATCAAAATTAGTATATATCTATATCTATATATTTATGAGGCAGTACTTGCAAACAGATATTCACATATATTAGGTTGGTGCAAAAATAATGACGTAATAATGTCGTTTTTTGACTTATTTTTAACGTCAAAAAACGACATTATTACGTCATTGTTTTTGCACCAACCTAATAATACATAAGAATGAATAGCGTGATTTTTCCTCTTTGTTTCTCTGTCCATAACAATAGACTCGCCAGTTTTCGAATATTTACATAGTATGTAATTCACGCCAGGTAATAACAAAATGATTCGAATTATAACATTAATAAGGAACATTGGTTCGAAAAGCTGATCTATGAATATTGTCTGGAATTACTTCAGGTGATTTCATAACAGAATCACAACAGGGAGTCAGCGAATTCAGGTGGATTAGCAAGTTGATCTGGAAGGAGACCTACTAGCCACAAGATGCAAATTCCCGCCATATCGTCCGGTTCACACTCCTCCCTGGTCTTTGCAACAGGAGTAGAAATTTATCCCTTGTTTCCTGTTTGGGACTGGGTTTCCGGTTCCTTCTAAAGACTACTTGAACTCTATACTTGTAACGTCTTCTGAACTCTGAAATTTTATTCGCTCAATCTTGACATCTTCAAGTTTAGAATTACCTGCCCATTTTTCCTGTTATCTTGCCCTTTCTTAAGCTAATACGATTCCGCACAGTAACCGTCTAACTTGACTCGCCCTTGTGCCTTGTATTGGGTGAACAATAGCAAAAAAAAATGGATGTCAGTAGCTGTCCCCGACATGTAAACAAATGTTCGACGCAGATGTGCTTAGGATGTGAGCACGTGAAATAAATTAGATGTTAGGTAGATATCAGCGCTCCACGCGACAAGTAAAATGGTCTCTAATGGATTACCCGTCAAGAAGAGGAATCGATTTTTGGAGAAAGTCCCACAAAGCTACACGCCCACTCGCCGATATTAATTGAAAAATCCGGAGTTGAATAAAAAAAATAATTTTAGACATAAGAGAATTATTCTCGCATTCTTATTATTCTATACAACGATAATATTTTCCTTCTATGCACGGTTTCCTCTCTGATTGGAATCTTCTCAAGTGTCATCGGAAGAGGAATGGGAATGTGGATGAGTATATACGTGTAATATCTCATCCTAGCTGTGAAGGTCTGAACTGGCGGAACTAAAGAATGTAGCGACTACAGGAAAGGGTATCAAAGTGTTGGTCCCAATTGGCAGAGGAATGACTGCAAAACCCTCCCCTTTCCCAAATTTATGAACAAACCGTACAGATGCATGCTGGGATTTCTTCTTAGACAATAAAAATTGAACACTTTTCGGTCTCATCCGCCATATTTGTCTTCAATCATATCTTCCAGTCAGAAAGTTGCGATAAATTGTCTGTAACCCTTTGGTGTGTTAACACCATTCTTAGTTGTAAGCGTTTTTGCCTCGTTACTGTCGCTTTGCCGGACGTATATCTGTTTAGTATTATTTTTGCCCTAATATATTCTTTCCTTTGTTAATTTTATCGTAAACGTTGTGAATTCTGTTTCTTGGGCATTCCTGCCAATTGCTTTTAACCATGACAAACTACGCAACAAAAATTATTCATCACCCAGGAAGCCGCATATTTTATTTTGAACTTATTGGTGGACAGTGAGAAGAACCTAACACCATCCATCCATCCATTTAGCTTTCTATCAATCTATCTCTGTCTCTGTCTCTCTCTCCTTCTCTTCATCCATCTATCTATCTATCTATCTATCTATCTATCTATCTATCTATCTCTATCTATATATATATATGTTTATACATTCTTTATATATATATATATATATATATATATATATATATATATTAAACCTACCTTCTTAAACCTAATTTATGTGTAAATTTTTATTGTTTTTCTTTCTGGAAAAATTGTATCCGCGTATTTATATTTGAATGTGTGGCTTGAAAAGTTGGAACCGATATCGTTTCTCATGAAATAAACTATCACCATGACCACTTAAAGTCTTCGTTTTCATAATAATCATTTATATATATTATATATTAATAATTATATATATATATATATATATATATATATATATATATATATATATATATATATATATATTAATAATGATATACATATATATATATATATATATATATATATATATATATATATATATATATATATATATATGTGTGTGTGAAAAGTGTGTGTATATAAATATAAATAAATATATATATATATATATATATATGTATAATTATTTATATATTATATGCGCGTTACTTATTAGAAAGCGCTCAATATCAGAGATAGATCTAACATATATGGTTGGATAGATGTGAGCTCGTGACCCTGGGTTTCACGCTTTAGCGATCGTCAGACAAACTGATTAATTTTTTTTTTTAAATTTGGTTTTATGTAGATTGCGTGTATTGGTGTTATTGTGGAAGTGGTGGGGGAAACTTCGTCGTTTTGTCATCGTACTAACGCAAACATCGATGTATGCAGACACATATACATACTTGGTCGTCCGTCGGGACTCATACATATATAAACATATGTGGGCAGTTTCGTATATGACATATGTATGTATACGGGTGGTGTTGTGTCTATACATACGCATTTGTATGTTGAAATTTAAAGATTTGAAGTGTGGCGGAAATGTCTCGTGAATGTATACATGTCATATATATATATATATATATATTTTTTTTTTCCGCTGAATAATATTTCCTCGCATGTATGTATATACGTGTGGTGGGGTTTGTGTGAAATTATTATATTTATTTTTAAATTTTGAAAAAAATGGCGGTTTATTTGTTATATTTAAAGCTGGTTATTTGTTTGTTTTTGACTGTGTATATGTAACTGGTAGAAATTTGTAATCCTTATTGGTTATTTATATGGTGATGTTTAATATTTAATATGCTGGGTGAGAGGGTAGTTTGATTTAATAACGGGTCTATATGATATGATGTGATAGTAATGTTGCAAGGTATTGGAGGCAATGATAATATAATTAGCTAATAATTATTGTAAATTGGTAGAAATTGTAAATTGGTAGAAATGATTAGTAACGGTGGTGGGAGAATGATGAAACCATGAATGTAATTATAGTGGTGGCAGCTAAAGAGTGGTTGTTGGTGTTTTATTTTATTTATTTTATTTTATTTTATTTTGTTATATGTATCAATTTATTTTGGTATAAATCCTGATAATAGGTATTCTGTGTAAAATTATAATAGTTGAAGATTGCTATAATATTTTAATTTTTAATTTGCAAAAATATTATTGTTTATTATATTAAAGCTCGCTATTTCCGTGTTTATTTGTGACTGTGTATATGGCTGGTAGAAATTTCAGTTTGTAATCCTTATTGTTTATTTTTATGGTGGTATTAAATATGCTGGGAGAGGGGGTAGTATACGTTAATAATTATGGCAGGATTATATGGTAATGTTAGATATGGTGTGATAGTAATATGTAAAGTGGATGGTGGCAATAATAATATAAGTGTTTAATATTTATTGTAAATTGTTAGTAGTGATTAGTAATGTTGGTGGGAGAATAATAAAACCTATAAATGTAATTATTGTGATGTTAGCTAAAGGGTGGTTGTTGGTGTTTTATTTTATATTTATTTGTTTATTTTTATTTTATATATATATATATATATATATATATATATATATATATATATATATATATATATATATATATATATATATATATATATCGCTGTATCTATGTATGTAGCTATCTATCTCTATATCGTTAATCTACATTTTATCCGTCTCTGATTTGTTACCAACTTATCTTCCTATATATATATATATATATATATATATTATTTTATTTCTAATTTACATTCTTTCTTCCTCTCTTTCATCTTCTTTTGAGATTAAACCAACTCATGTCCAACCTTAAATAGCAGCAGGTTTTAATATAAGCATGAGACTGTTAACATCGGTTGATAACGTCTGCAACAATAGCTCTAAGAAAAGCAGAGGATAAAAAACGAAATGAAAGAACGGACTAGCTGATGGGCGCCATTATCTAATAGATATCTTATCTATAGCTGGATTTACGAGCGGAAGAGAAAGCGCTAGACGCTACGACGAATGTTATTGACTGTATAATAAACTTATGAAAAATAACGCTTTTTTTGTGGTATCAAAAGTGTCTGTATCAAGGAAAGCCTAAAACGTATGGTGGTTGGGTGGAGGGTACAAATAGAATTTATTTATTTGTGAATGACATCGAGTGGAAATATTAAACGTTAATACTTTACCTCTGTTTACTTGAATCATTCTGTTGGGAGGCAAAGAGAAAGAGAAAGAAAGAAGAGAGAAAGACAGAAAGGGTGAGAGAAAGACAGAAAGAAAAAGTCGGAGAGAAAAAGGGAGAGATAAACTGAGAAAGAGAGATAGAGGATGTGTGTTTGATAATGTGTAAATATATTTCACGTCAATTTACATAAGTGTCACATAGAAACAAACATACGCACGCAAGCACACACTAACAGACACACAAATCTGTGGGTCTCTGTGTATTTGTATGTGTCTGTATGTGTCTGTATGCGTGTGTGTCTCTGTGGGTGTTCGCGCATATTCATACATGCATATGAAAATATATATGTATGTACACACGTATTCAAGTAAAATGTGATTAATGTGCAATATACTTGTTAACGGTTTGCACACAAACACACACACACATATTTATATATATATATATACAGTCACACTATATATATATATATATATATATATATATATATATACATATATATATATAGACACACATATGCATATATATTTATATATATATATATATATATATGGAGAGAGAGAGAGATAAAGGTGAGTATCGCATTCACGTATAAAACAGCCTGTCCCCACTCTGTGTTGGCTTGAGGGTCCACTTTAATATTTACCCGTTTACCCATAAATATAGCATATATTAACACTATCTTTCCATCTGATATATATATATATATATATATATATATATATATATATATATATATATATATATATATATATATATATATATATATATATATATATATAAACGGTAAAACCCAAAACAATATCAGTTTGCAATCAAGTGTCGAGAGGAATGAATGTAATCTTCACGAAAATTGTGATTGGGGAAAAGATAGGGGAAGATTTATAAAAAAAAAAAAAAAAAATTAAATTTCTTACGTACTTAAAACGAATTTTAAACTTTTTCAACGTAACTGTTCGTTACTTTAAAACTATATATATATATATATATATATATATATATATATATATATATATATATATATATACACACACACATTCTTCTTCTACAGCATTCCATATCTTCCCCTCTCTCTCTTTCTCATTCTCTCCTATCCATTTATTTATATATATATATATATATATATATATATATATATATATATATATATATATATATATATATATGTCTACTTGTGTGTGTGTGTGCGTGTGTGTGTAACAATTATCATGTTTGTGTTTCGTCAAAAATAGGTTCAGTGTTACAATCAAATGTCGTGATGAGTGGATGTGATCTTCGTGAAATTAGATCAATCAGCATTTAATAAAACTTTTTGCTTTTACTATTCAAAAATATTTTCAACTTTTAAATTTAAAGCATAACGCTTCATTGCGCTAAAAAACTATATATATATATATGTGACGTCCCCCCGGTGTGGCTGCGCCAAATGTGACGTCTGCCTATCCGCGTCTGTCGTGCTATCCTGTCCTGTGCTGACCAACTGGCTTGGTAACGGTCGCGGCACCAAATGTGATGTTCTAACGTTTTGGTGATTCGAATGGGAATCTGGCTAGATTCGGTATCAGCCTTGTCGTTCCCAGCTCGCCTCCAACGTCTGGTTACCGAAGTAACTGTTTTGATTTCCAGTCTAACCTACCCACGTTGTGAATTGTATCTTAGGGAGACGAAATCAATCAGTCGCCGGGCCGCAATGCAAACCGAGTCCGATTAAGGGTAACACCGCACAAGCATATGTAAAAGAAAATAAAAAAATAACTCGAAAAGTTCAAATGTGTTAAAAAAAAAGGATAACAGTATTTTATATCTGGTTGCTGAATACAGGACTGCGTCTTCTTCCCAACCCGCTATATGGATTCGTGACATTTTGTGTTTGTTAGACGAGTCTTAACATCTTAAGTTTTTTGTTCTTTAAGAAACTGGTTCTTGGTGTATCGTCAGGTGATATTCGTAAAACTTGTTTTGGTGGTGACAGTCTAAATCGTTCTTCAAAAATAAATTGTTCTTGGTTAGAAATTGAGTCGTGATTTGCGTGGAACCTTTCGGCCAGGTTTCTGCGGGGCGGGTGCAACTCCAACTGCGAACTTGAACTCGAACTGGTACTTAACTCGCTGCGACTCTGCTTATATGGACGCCGACCAAAACCGGGGTGCGATGGTCGTTATTTGAGGTTCCTTGATAATTCTAAACCCGCAATCCACTTCTTTGTTTTCCGTCAGGAAAATTTTATTATTTTCCATTTTTGGAAGTCTTTCGTCTTCCCACCTTCTTCTGTTGTCATATTGGTATCTCACCATGCCCTCAGAGGGTGTCAACGGGTTTCCTTACTCTCACAGTGGCATCTCACACCTATCCCTTCAGGGGGCGCAACAGGCCTCTCCTCCTTCTTCACATGATTACCGCCGCCTAACGCTCATGCCACCATTCAGCAAATGGGCGCTCAGCAGCGAGTGTGTGGCCAGACTAGCCTCGGTTTAAAAAATCTTGCTAAAAAAAAAATGATCTTCCTTTTTCTTTTTTCTTTTTTCTTTTTCTTTTGCTTTTCTTTCTCTTTCTTTCCTTCTGCCAGATCACAAACCCTTGGACTTTTATCTTAGCCAAATGTCACTTGGACTTTATCACCCGGGGCCTTCGCCAAACAAGTGGGTAGTCAATTGGACGTATTTGCATTTTTGGTGCCAATTACTGATCCGATAAAATAGTTTCGCTCTCATAGCCAGCCCTGATAATAACCAGATGCTCCTCTCAATGATATTCTGCATATAGACAATTTCCTTCATGGTGGTCAGCGGACATTTTTGTTTTTCTCGGACAGTGCGTGCTTAATTAATTTTTATTTTTATCTCTTTAGAATTCTGCTGAGGTCTCTTGTTCAACTTGAAAAAATTTTTTTTTTATCATTGCCATAGGGAGATTGGATATATCTTACTCGCCGCCCCGTAACATAAATCAGATTAAATTCAATGTTTTACTTTCTCGACAATGGATATAAAAATCTTACCACTTTTCCTTGTCAGAAAAATAAAACCGCTTAATGTCTTTTTCGTGATGGTTTCTTATCACCTAAATTTAATTCTCGCCTTTCTTTTTTCTTCTTTCTTTCTAGCGTCGTAAATAATGTCATATATATATATATATATATATATATATATGCACTTTTGATTCAGATAAGGGAAATTTCATTTATCAATGCATGCCAGAAATCAAAAAATTATTAGCAATGCTGTAAAAGTAAATAAAAGAATAATCGACACCGAAATTTGTTGACCTTCTAATGAAATGTGCACAAATGAGAAATTCCTGCCCATATATATATATATATATATATATATATATATATATATATATATATATATATATATATGTAATTATTTATTTAAAAATATGATTCCAACACGCCACATAAGAGGTATCATGTTTCAAAACAACAGCCGAAAACTTCAATATAATTATTTGAATTAAATTGAGTTAAAGTAAGCTCTGTTTCATCCTCAAACGAAATTTTTTGGGGGAATAACTTATTTCTGAAATTTACTTGTTTTAATAGTATATTCATAATTGAAATCAAAATTTCCATGGTAACAGCCAGGGCGAATTGTTTAAAATAGGTAGAGGTGTTTGGTGTTATTAATTTGTATCAGTATAGAGTTACTTTCATAGATATCAAGTCAGGGTAAGGTGGGGGTGTTATTTACCTAACCAGCTCTTTCCTATTTTCTATATATTTTCACACACACACACACACACACACACACACACACACACACATATATATATATATATATATATATATATATATATATATATATATATATATATATAAGTGAACAAATTAAACCCACGTGGAACTGTAGAATAAAGAACGAATGTCCCTTAAACGAAAATTGTTTACAAAACAACGTAATATACCAAGCCACGATAAAATCAATAGATAATGAAGAAAAAGTATACATAGGAGTAACTGAAGGCCCTGGAAACAAGAAATTATACACACAAATCATCTTTCACAAATAGTAAATATGCGAAACGTACAATGCCTTCTAAGTATATCTGGGAAATTAAATATAAAACGCACATCACACCAAAAATATCTTGAAAAATAAGATCATCACCCTCAACAACCAATCGAAAACTTGCAAACTTTGTTTGGAGGAAAAAATAGCTTTCATTACTTTCTCAGACCAAAATAAATTATTAAATAAAAGATCCGAGCTCGTCTCAAAATGCAGACATGAAAACAAATTTTTACTACGTTACTTAAAAATCGAAAACGGAAAAAATAAAATAGAATAAAAATAAATAAATAAACAAAATAACAATAAAATAAGGCAAATTAATTAACCTCCAAAAATTACCAAATCACACCTGTTAGAATAGACGAAATAGAATAACAATAAAAAACAAAAAACCAACGAACACAAATAAATAAAGTAAATAATAAACAAATTAGCAAACCATTATGACCAAAATATTAGTTAGACTATAAAAATCAAACCAAAAAATCGGATGAAAAATAGCTATATCTGTTATATAACGATAAAGAAAAAATACTACGTTACTTTAAAATTGAAAACCGAAAAGAGAAAATATACAAATAAATAAAAGTATACAAGTAAAATAAATTGACCTAAATTCATCCAAATAAATAAATAAACCAATCCCGATAAACTAACCGTTAGGAAAAACAAATAAAGATAATCATTCGAAATAAATACATGAAGTAATAAACAAATTAAAAACTGTTCCAGACAAAATAATAGTTAGAATAAACTACAACAATCAACCCCAAAATCGAATAAATAGCTTTAATTATCTTCTCAAACCAAAACAAAACTATTAAATAAGCGATATAAACTAATTTTTACTACGTTAATAAAAAGACCGATTAAAAACTAAGTAAATAAATATATAAGATAAGAAATAAAATAAAAAATAAAAATAAAAATAAATAAAAACAAGCAAAATAATTTAACCCAAATAAATAAATAAACAAACAAATAAACGACTTCCGGTAAAATAACCGCCAAAATAGACTGCCCACAATGCACCCCTGACCAGTATATATATATAAATAGCCGAGAAAAATAACAGCACTCGTGACCTGACAATTGCATATAGCATGAAACAGACTGTCGCCTCTAAGTGTTGACTTCTATGTTCACTTTTATATTTACACACGCTCTATCTCTGATATTGAGCACTTTATCCCATAAATATAGCATATCTTAAGACTATATTTCTTCCTATATATATATATATATATATATATATATATATATATATATATATATATATAGGTGCCTCTCTAAAATCGATACCCAGGGTTTAAAATTCATTTTAAAAATGAAAAATTTTATTTAAACTTTTATTCAAGTTTTAATTCCAAATTAATAGATTACATTTAATATTTCCTATAAGCAAAATGCTTTCAAACCGAATTGATCGGCAAATCTGTCAACACTACTATTTTCTTTATTAAATTATTTTTTTCAAATATAAGATATATTTAATTATTCTAATATTTTATTGAATTTTAGGTACTTTCTTTTATAGTATTACTTAAGAAGATGCTTGTAGGCAAATCTTAGAAAACTACCAATAAATTTTCAATTTACTATACTCACTGCTCTTGTTTTCTGATAATGTGATGAACATCCGTATTTACAAAAATTCCGGGAGTGGCTGAATTGTAGTCAACTTTTCCATTTATGATATTTAATTATAGTTTTTATTTAATAGCAGTATCACTTCGCTGAAATAAATTATTACAGAATTTTAAAAGATTTAAAACTTTATAAATTATTCTAATTAAAATTTAAAAAATGAAAACAATTCTTGTAAAAATTCATTATTAATCAAAATATTTTTAAGGCAATAGTGTCCATAATATATTTTATTTATAAAAGAAATTAAAAGATTTTTCTGATTAAATAATGTCTTAGTTTTATTTCATTTTTTTTTTATTTTATGATTCAGAGCAGAGTTTCGGTAACGGAGTGTCATGTTTAACAAAAAAAGTGATGATTAAAATTCTCCTAGGACTTGTTTTTATAACTAGTATAAAAAGGAAGCCCTCCAAAAAAGAATTTCCTGAAATTCCACAAATTAAATAAGCGCTGGGTAACAAATCTAAATAAAATATTTTAACAAGATGTTCTAAAGAAAGATTTCAAAATTAATTTCCATCATTAGTGAAGAAGGCATGAAAATTTCCTTAAAATCCAACAAATTTCTGATTTTTGCAAGAATTTTCAAATCATTGTTTTTTTTCATCGCAATAAAGACGGTCACGTTTCCCATACTAATTTAGGATCCCCTGTTGACGCCGGGGAAAAAAAAAATTTAACTAAACTTTTGAAGGTTCAAAAAAGCGATTTTTAAAAGCTTACATAAGAAATTCCTTTCTCTTTAAATAGCATTTGTATATTTTGAGAGTAAACCTTTGATTTTATTATTTTTTGGCATTTTTCAACATGCTTATTGTTAACGAATCTTTGTATATATATATATATATATATATATATATATATATATATATATATATAATAATAATAATAATAAAACGGCTTAAACCTTAATATTCCATGGTCATAATTTATTCCATTGGAATCGTAAATATGATCCAATTCATCAGACACACAAATTCAAAAAGAAAACAGAAAAAACCAAGTCCGTGAATATAAAATTCAGTGAGAGTGTATGTATGAGAGTGTGGGACAAATGTTAGAGTAAATGAAAGTTATAGGGAGGGGTAACAGACAAGAGAAGAACAGGAAGGTCTGAAATTGAAGAGGGGATTAAAATTTAAGAGAGAGAAGTTTTAAAGAGGGGAGTCAAAGACGGTTTAAGTGAGAGAAATATGAATATTCTCGGATGTCTAATACATTAAAGATTTACCTGAAAAGATACATTTTGTGGTGACATATACACACAATAGACGATTTAATCTTAAAGATCTGAACATGAGAGAGGGACAGGAAAAGAAAAGAAAAGGGCGTGGGGGAGAGATGGGGCGGAGGGAACTAAAACCGAAAGGCATTTATAAAAGGGCCGCTGTGTAATCAAGAAAATTTGACAAAAGGTATATCGACTACAGGTTACAAATCAAATATAAACATATGAAAAAAACTAAATATAACGATTATCTAATCTAGCAAGGACCTATATTTCTATGTTCAAAAACACATGCGTATACACACATACACAACAATATATTTATATTTACACGTACATACATACATATAGGCGTGTACACACATACCCATACATATAGATATACCCATACATATATATATATATATACATACATATACACATATATACACATATATTTACCACTAATATTATCGATATATATATATATATATATATATATATATATATAGTTAAAAATTAATGAACATCAGTATACAATATCCATAAAACTGCATTCACGTTCATAATTATTTTCATTTAATAGCCCCTTGAATAATCTGAAAGATAATCGTTACCGTCAACCCAATATCCGTTAGAATAATGCCATAAACCTTGCTACCTATAATGCACCACTGACTAGTATAAATAAGTAGTCCAGCCAAAACACAGCACACATGGCCTGACGATTACTTTAAACAAAAAATAGAATTAACCGCTGGGTGTTGACCAAAATGTCCACTTTTATACTTACATATAGCCTATCCCTGATGTTGAGCACATTAACCCATAAATATAGTATACCTTAAAACTATATTTTTTTCTACATACAATGTGTGAAATTATGTGCGATACCTTGCCATCGTCAGCCGCCAACCAGGGGAGGTAACACCGTTTTGGTGGCTACGGCAGTACTGCCACCACTAGCACCACAGAGTATTGTTTTTGAAGGGATATCTGTAACACACACACACACACACACACACACACACACACACACATATATATATATATATATATATATATATATATATATATATATATATATATATGTACAAGTATATGATTGGTGTATACGGAATAAATTCCAATAACCAACAATTACTATTCTTAAAAGAGTTCTCAATACAGAGTAGGGCGAATATAATTATTTATTTAAAAATTATAACATAAATATGTTATAAAATCACTACAAAAATAGCCATTTTGTTTCAACACCTCTGGTGTCTTATCAAGTGATGATGTTGAATGTAGATTGTAAAAATTTCTACAATCTACATTCAACATCATATATATATATATATATATATATATATATATATATATATATATATATATATATATAGTGATTTTATAACATATTTATGTTATAATTTTTAAATATATATATAAATATATATATATAAATATATATATATATATATGTGTAAAAAGCAAAAGCGGAAATATATATATATATATATATATATATATATATATATATATATATATATATATATGTGTGTGTGTGTGTGTGTGTAAAAAAGCAAAAGCGGAAAAACTTCGTACTTACAGGTTTTGTTCTTGGAAATAATTTCTTCATACCAATAACTTTTCTTGAGGGAATCAGTTTTATATATAAAGGTTACAAAAAAAAAATAAGAATAAAGATAAACGTCGTGGGAAATATATGGATCGGTGAATGCAGTTTACATCGAAACATGAAATATCCTGATACACTCTGCTTTAAATTTCAATTCTAATGTCCAACCCTTTTAAATATTTCCTTTATCCCGTATCATTCAGCATGTTCATCACTTTTTCTTTATTTTTTTTATTTTTTATTTTTTACCTTTATCATTATTCGTCTTGTCTGTCTCCCTCACTCGGGACTCATTTGATTTTCACCTGAGGCTTTCTCTTTCCAATACTTGACAAATGCAATTCATATTCACCATTGAAAAATACGTAATTCATGTTGAAAAATAAAAGTTAATTGTATATAATAAATGTATTCTTCATCATTAGGTTATGGATTTATTGATCTATATGTGCCTATCAGCGTGTGTTTTTTTTTTTTTTTGTTTTTTTCTAGACGAGGTGAAAGTAGCCACTGAGAAATGATTTTCATTCTACGTTAATATCAGTCGCAGATCATTGAAATTATTTGAGATTAACAGATGTGGTGCAGGGCTGGCTAAATTCTGTCTCGAAGGTATGGAACACGGGAACAAAATAAAGAAGTGAAGGGATAAAATAGTTATGTGATCACCAACTAATGAGTGAGAAATACTAAATAAATTTTCTCACTATCATAATAAGTGGCCTGAAATGTCTTGTTAATTCGTAATCGGCTGCAGGCGGGAAGTACACATAATGATTACGAATGATGAAGTTTGCGTGCGTGTGTCTGTTCATTTGTTTATATATTTTTAGTTACCCTAGTCATTGAAAAATTAAAATTGTGTGAAAAATATAGACTAGGAGAATTGTATTGTTCCAAATTCTCAAATGGGAAGGCCTGGCTTCACGCCCCACTTCAAAATTCACATGCAGATTTCTAATTTTTCGTTCGGCCCAAATATTGATTACTAAACCGTGTTGATACAGAAAGAGAACTAGAGGTACTTTTAGACAAGGCTCTAAAGGAAAGAGAGAAGAAAAGACTAGCCACCAATTGTGAAAAGACAAAATGCATGGTTGTCAGCAAGAAGAAAATGCCCAGATGCAAGATGAAAGGCGCATTGGAATAGGGAAAGTTGCCTTCAAAAAGCTAAAATAAGCATTAAGAAACCAGAATCCCGAAATGCAATCGACTCTTCTACTCCAATATTTACTTTTCTCGCAATTCCCACAGGTGGAACTCTCTTCCGTTTACCCTCCCCCGACATCTGATAACTACAATCTTCAAAAATTGAAATGCGACATCAATTGCCATCTTCTGTCTTCTTGAACGCCGTTATTTTTTTTATCCTTTCTTCAATCACCCCATCGATAACCCGGCTTTTCTCTCTCATTCAATCTCTGTAGCCCCCTGCGTACTAGTAACATTCCCGCCTTGCTTGGGATAAAATGATTGAAAAAGAAAAAAAAAGACTACTGGTCGAAAATTGGTGGTTTTCAGGAGCGTGGAACCACCTCTTATTTATTATTGTTCCCAGGTCCAAATGACCGAGGGTGGTGGCACCTCTTAGGGTCCTAGCTAGATTAAAGGAAGACTTCCCTACACAGCGGAAGATGTTCACAGACATAAAAACTCCCAGGTCACTAATGTGGACGCTAGAGTCCTTCCTAAGAAGAGGAAAGTACTCGGGCATCGAGGAATCAGAAGATTGTAGAGTTAAGATTAGTATCCACGAACGTTGGAGAAAGAAAGCTTTATCGTCATACCCGGAACGATTAAGAAAAATGGAAACGAAGAAGATCTTGGATACGATCAGAAAGAGACTGATGAAATGTCTGGAAAAGATGAGGAAAGAGGGTCTGTAAAATTTGACACTCGCTCCGTATACTGATGGCAAGAAGGACAAAAGAAAACAGCGAGTAACATATTTAACGAGGTTGTGTATATGGATAGCAGAACAGGAAATGGGGGCGATAGTAATATTGCTTAGAGTTATAAGGCATTGGAAGTTGTGTGGAGACGTGATCGCACATCTCTTCAAGAGACACAGTAAATAGAAGAAGCAGAAGTACAAAATACTCAAAATTCTTAAGCAACTTAAGCAGGAAATTTCTAATATAACTTTATGTTTATTTGTGCATAAATCTATAAATTATGGCTTTTCGGTAATCATAATTCATGCAGAAACATACCAAATATTCGATACAATATATATATATATATATATATATATATATATATATATATATATATATATATATATATATATATATAATAGATATTAAACATCAGTGAATAAAATGCACGCGAATATTCATGAAGGAAAAAGGCGCGTAGACTTACGTTCGTTCTGTTTCGAAGCCGGTTATGATGATGTACCATCAAAAGACAAATATGGCGATGAGGCGAGGCATTTTAAAGCCATAACAATAATTACAACACATCTGGTTTGCTCTTGCTGAATTCACACCTGGAAACATTGTCAACCGAGAAGAGAAAAAAAATGACATCCAAATATATATATATATATATATATATATATATATATATATATATATATATATATACGTGTATTTTTTCTGTCTTTGATAGAATCATAGAAAGATGTTTGGACTGAATCAAGTCAGAGTTTTCTTTGGTTTTCCTTTCACTTTTTTACCTTTCAATTCCGTTGTGCGATAGAGTCTTTTCTATTTTATATACCGTGGCAATCTTCCTTTTTCTACATTAATCCCGTTTTGCAAGCAAAGGATAAATCGGATAAGGGACCAATTTTTGCAATATATATATATATATATATATATATATATATATATATATATACATATATATATATATATATATATATATATATATATACACACATATATATATATATATATATATATATATACATATATATATATATATATATATATATATATATATATATATATATATATATATATATATATAGTAGACTAGCTCCTGCATCTCATTTTTCTAAGCTCCGATTCAGTTCGGGAATTTGGGGCTATTTTGCTTTCTTTGTTATTTTTTTTCTATTTTGTGATTCTTACTTGAAAGATTTTTATTTTTTACTTCTTCGTTTTTTTTTTCTCTTCACATTGCTTCTTCATTTTTTATTTTTATTTCTTCTTCGTTTTTCTTCCTCTTCTTTTTCTTCATTTTTTCTATACTTTTTTCTTCCTTTTTCTTCATCTTCTTATTTTTTTCTTATTATTCTTCGCTTTTCTTCTTGTTTTTGTTGCTTCTTTTTTATTATTGCCGCTTCTTTTTTCCTTCCTCTTCTTATTGCCCCTCTTTCTTCGTTTTGTTTCTTTTCTTATTGATTCTTCCTTTTTTTCTCCTCCTCTTCCTTCTTCTTCTTCTTCTTCTTCTTCTTCTTCTTCACAATGATACAGTTTTTCTTTCACTTCTTTGTGTTTCTTCTCATCTATACTCCTCTCCTTCAATTCTGCTTTATTTCACCTTCATTTGTTTTTATTTTCTTATTTTTCAGTGAAATATTTTGGTAGGTGAATGCTCCACTTTTTTTTCTTCTTTTTCGTCATATTTTTTCTCTTTCTTATTCGACCCTTCTTTTCAGAATACTTTCTCATTATGTTATTCTGCTTTTTTTCCCCATTTTCCCGATCGTCCTGCTTGCATTTTTCTTTTCTTTTCCCTTCGCCTTCCTTCGCCTTCTTTCAGAATATATTGCCGTGTTGATATTCATTTCTGCTTTTCTCTTTCTCAGCATTTTTTTCCTTATTTTTCTCTTTTTCCCCATCTTTGTTTTCGTTCTTTCTTTGTGATTTGTCTCTTTCTTTCCTTTTTCCATTTTTTTTAATTTTTTCTTTCGTTTTCTTATCTCTTTCTCTCTCTTTCTTCACTTTTTCTGGCTTCTTTCTCTCTCATTTTTTCTCTATATATCTTTTCCTCTCT
>OZ010585.1:53743717-53746217 GCA_963932145.1 Acanthosepion lycidas
CGCCGCCGCCGCCGCCGCCGCCAGCATTCTTTCACGGCTTCAATTTTTCATTCAAATATCCTACATAACGCTAAACAATATTTATGTTTTACTTTTTTCGACCAAAACGCTCCTCCTCTTATTGTTGAAAAGATATATTTTTATGAGCCCTTTCATGCACATCTCTCTTTTTATATCTCCTCCATCTGTCTCATGACAACTTCTATTTCTACGTGCATTTGTACAAGAATAAAGTTTTCTCAGAAGAATGGCACTATCATTCTTCTGTAAATTCCTCTTGGAATTCATTAAAAAAAAAGTTCCACTATGTGAGAATATCATATGTAAATTCTGTATATCACACCAAAGATGAGTAATTGAATGAGAAATAGGAAAAAACAATTCTTTGTAACACGTTTCCTCCTCCAGAGTAATTCTAAAGACTAAATAATATTTTATTGATGGAATCATAGATCTACACTATTTATATGCATTATTTCCCTAACTCAACTCTCCAAGTTTTTGGTCACCACTGCAGTAGTCATGTATTGAACTCAAAACTCTTTTGGGCCACGTGTCTTTGAGGACACATGGTCCAGTGGATAAAAACGTTGATTGGATCCAGTGACTTGACCCAAAGAGTTTATTATATTTTCATTCACTTCACTTATTTATGATCGCATAAAAAAACAAAAACATTATTTTGTCTTAAAAAGTCCTTTTAAAGGACGAAACGTATTACAGGTTTGTTTTTTTTTTTCCTATTTCGCTATGTAAATATCAAATTTCAAAATGCGTGAACATAAATATCTCAGTCGTCTAAGAAAAAGATGAATCACGCATTTCATAGAAAGTATGGGATACTTACTAAAGCTAATATTTTCATACTAATGCTAATAGAAATAATTAGACGCGTACTAATAAATGAAAGGATAATTTTATTGAAATGGATTTAGTCAAAATTGGTGCTTTATATAATTTAGTAGTTTTAGACAAAACACAAATTAAGGATACATTTAGTAGCGCAATATATATAGTGATGAACCAGAGAGACGATATACGCGTATCCATATTGTTTTTTTTTTTGTCTATTTTAAGGAATATATGTGTGCGTGCGTGCGTGTGTGTGTGTGTGTGTGTGTGTGTGTGTGTGTGTGTGTGTGTGTGTGTGTGTATGGATAGATATATTGACAGACAGATATATAATTTTACATGGGTGGATGCATATATATATATATATATATATATATATATATATACAGGCATATATATATATATATATATATATATATATATATATGCATATGTATGTATGTATGTTTGTATGTATGTATATATATTCTATTCAATAATATAGACATTGTCTACTTATTTTTATACAGATCCTTTCGAGTCGACTAATCAGTTTCTAGATGTTAAGTGGAAGGCGCCGTATTTTTTTAAACCAAGTATTTTCGACTTTTCCTAAGATCATCTTTAGGGATAGATTACAAAGATAAACATATTCAATGAAACACGTTTGTTTGAAAATCTGCTGCCTAAATATATATATATATATATATATATATATATATATATATATATATATATATATATATGATTCATTAAAGGCGACAGACCAGGTACTGCGATTAAGTTTTTTATTTGATGTTTTTTCTTTTCGAATAAGTATTTCTTCTTCTGGAAGTGTGTAGAAACTGTCCAAATAATTTCGAGCGCTTTCGGCTATACTTTTAATCACTATCAAGGACGATTTTTTTTTTCATTTTAATTCTGTGTGTGCATTGCGTGTATGTTTTTAGGAAATATAAAAATCCATAAACACGGATACCCGATACGACCAATCATTTCCCAGATCCCTACACCTATCAAAATTCCTGAACGACATCATCGCTCCATACCTACCCACCAACTGCAGCATCACATCCACCCACGTAGTCCTCTAAATTTTAGAAACTTCTCAACCAAAACAAGGTATCATAGCGTCACTTGACGTCGAAAACTTATTTATAAACGTCCCCGTCGAACAAACCATTGACATTATCCTGAATTCTGTGTACATTAATAATTCTATCCTTCCGCCATCCACCAAAGCATTTATACTCAAAAAAAATCCTACATGCATGCACAACCAAAGTCCCATTCTATGACCATAATGGCAATATTTACACTCAAACTAATGGTGGTTGTATGGAAAATCCGCTCAGCCAGTGCTTCTCAAATTATTATATTTTCTATGTAGAAAACATGATATTTAAACAGGTCTGTAAACCAAAAATATATGTCCGCTACGTAGACGATATTTTCATTTTAGCGAGTACCACAAAAGAAATACTCTCAAGACTCCATTTGAAAAAAACTCTGTCCTTAACTTTACCTCCCATTCTTAGACATTCTTGTAGAATATAGTAACAACACTATTACCCTCTCAGTGTATAAAAAAAAAACACTAACAGAAAATCTTGCAACCTTAACTTTAAAAGTGAACGTCCACTCAGATACAAAATAGCTGTGATAAAAA
>OZ010585.1:53753717-53756217 GCA_963932145.1 Acanthosepion lycidas
ATCTCTCTCCTTGTGTGTTTGCATTCATCTTTCGGGTATTTATATAATTACCTGCCTATCACTTTTCTTTTTTCTTACAATTGAAATAAAATTGTGTTACATTTCATACTAACAAATAAGGGAAAAAAAGTGGATTAAATCAGTACGTTTATTAATTTTCTATTTATTTTTTCTCACATTATTTTTCATTAATAATTTCTCTGGAAGCTAGCCTGTGGACGGACTATTTTTTCCTTCAAATATTCCTTCCATTTTCCCTCTTGATTCGAATACATTAAACGTATACTTCAATTTTTTCTTCATTTATCAATATTTCATCAACTATTGCCACCATTATTCCAATCATTATTATTTATTTATTTTTATTAATTTATATCAATTTACTTTTACTTTTCTATAATTTAATGCATTTTAGAAGTTTTTTTTTTTTTCTTTTTCCGTTTTTGTCACTGTGAAAATTAACTCCGATAATACAATTTTTGTTTTCTCTGGGGCCACATGTTAGACGTTCCTTTATGATACTGGAATATGTTTAGTGTTATCACTGTTTATAACCCGTGATAATAGATCGTTTACGAGGCAGTAGGGGCGAAAGAAGACTTGTGACTCGCGGCCGTTCTGAGAAATATAAATAAAAAGAAAATAACAGGTTTGTCTTTTAGCGTTCCACTTAGAGCACCAATGTAATTTTAGCTATTATGAACGCGAAAAATACAGAAAACGAGGGAATATATCTCAAAGCCTCCCTTTCAGCAATTTTAATTGTCTAGGGACTTTGGGCTTATTAGCTTAAATTGGCTATCAAAAGGTAGAAGAACGGAGACAGTTGAGTTGCTAAATTTTTGCTTGAAAATTGTCTCTCTTGTCTCTTAAGGCAAAATTTTTCACCACTGTGCATGAAAAAATATTTCAGGTTAGGAAAATGGCGGCAGATTGTTTGAGAAGATTTAGCCTGAAGACGGTGTATCGAAATTAAATGTTGTTTTGCCTGTAATTGGAAGAGGAATAACAATAATAATAAATTCAGTTTTTATTTATTTTCATCTACTTATTTTTTTTTTAAAGAAAATCAACTTGTATTTTTCAATGAAAGGCGAGATTTCATTAGGCTGCTTCATTTATTTGTTTGCATTATAAATGGGCGGAAAGTGGGCGTAGTTGGACTGAAAAAAAAATTGAAAGACGTACTGAATATGTCTTGGTAATAGAAGATATAAACAGACTTAGATAGATAGATAGATAGATAGATAGATAGATAGATAGATAGATAGATAGATAGATAGATAGATAGATAGATAGATAGATAGATACATAAAATTTGACAGGGAAACCACAGTAAAAGGATCCAGATTAAATTTTAGAAATTTATTCATGAAAAAATTATATACATAAATTCGTGGTTTCCACCGCTTCCCGCGAAATATTGTCAACAGACACATGTATAAAAATTGACTGAGCATATTGCTTTATAAATGTAGTAGTAAAATGCATTGCATGTACAGTTCTTACAGGCACCACACAAACACACACACACACATATTTATGTGTGTGTAAATATATATAGATAAATAGATGGATAGATATAGAAAGTACCTCTTTGGCAAAATCATTTCTATCTATCTATGTAGCTATTTTGTGGGGAGAAGGTAATCGGCATCAACACTATGCTGTTTATACCTACAACCGCATCATTTCCAATATTGATCAAACTTTACACATTAAAATCGAAAAATTTAAATAATATATATATATATATGTGTGTGAATGTGTGTGTATATATATATATAATTTCAAACGTTATTCTAGTGAAAATGGCAGATTAAAATGGATAAATCAATTAATTATTGATCGCACTCACACACACAGACATGCACACACACATATGCGCACATACACACACACACACACACATATATATATATATATATATATATATATATATATATAGAGAGAGAGAGAGAGAGAGAGATTGAGCAACAAAGGGTTCGAGCTTTTGTTCAACAGCATGTAATATTAGGTTCGTGCAAAAATAATGATGTAATAATGTCGTTTTTTGACGTTAAAAAATACGTCAAAAAATGACATTATTACGTCATTATTTTGGCACCAACCTAATATATACAGAGAAATCTACATCATTAATAAAGGTATTATATATGATATATATTATCTGTTATAAATTGAACATTTATAAATGTTTTTAGGTTATAATCTGTTTAGTATATATATATGAGGGATATATATATATATATGAGGTACATATATCTTTATGGATATATATATATATATATATATATATATATATATATATATATATATATATATATATATATATATATATATATGTGTGTGTATGAATATATATTTAATTAATTATACAAATATTAAATTACTTTTACAGACAGATGACCATGCATTATACATATGCATAATTTTGTGTTAAAGAAATACAAAAATATTCCTGCATTCATGCTGATTTCCTCATATCTATCGGTTTATA